>OY998259.1:29606198-30098698 GCA_963922045.1 Persicaria maculosa | reverse complement strand
TAAGTTTTTTATTTTTATTTTGTGTCAAGATTATCAATCGATATCAATCCCAAGCATATATTCGTGTTTATTTGTTTGAAAAGTAACAACCGTCATTAGCATTTTCTCAACAATGTCTTTTACATGCATCCCGCATGTGCGCCTACCCAGAAATGATGGGCGAGAGTGCTAGACCTCACCAACAAAACACAGAAACAAACGGACTAACTACTGGAATCTCTCTCTCTCTCTCTCTCTCTCTCTCTCAAAGTCCTGTAAGTTTTTTATTTTTATTTTGTTTCAAGATTATCAATCGATATCAATCCCAAGCATATATTCGTGTTTATTTGTTTGAAAAGTAAATACCACCATTAGCGTTTTCTCAACAATATCTTTTACATGCATCCCGCATGTGCGCCTACCCAGAAATGATGGGCGAGTGTACTAGACCTCACCAACAAAACACAGAAAGAAACGAACTAATTACTTGAATCTCTCTCTCTCTCTCTCTCTCTCTCTCTCTCTCTCTCTCTCTCCCTCCCTCTCTCTCTCCCTCTATCTCAAGATAAAGTGAAAGTCCTGTAAGTTTTATATTTTTATTTTGTTTCAAGATTATCAATCGATATCAATCCCAAGCATATATTCGTATTTATTTGTTTGAAAAGTAACAACCACCATTAGCGTTTTCTCAACAATGTCTTTTACATGCATCCCGCATGTGCGCCTACCCAGAAATGATGGACGAGAGGGCTGGACCTCACCAACAAAACACAGAAAGAAACGGACTAATTACTGGAATCTCTCTCTTTCTCTCTCTCTCTCTCTCTCTCTCTCTCCCTCCCGCTCTTAAAGTCCTGTAAGTTTTTTATTTTTATTTTGTTTCAAGATTATCAATCGATATCAATCCCAAGCATATATTAGTGTTTATTTGTTTAAAAAGTAACAACCACCATTAGCGTTTTCTCAACAATGTCTTTTACATGCATCTCGCATTTGCGCCTACCCAGAAATGATGGGCGAGAATGCTAGATCTCACCAACAAAACACAGAAAGAAACGGACTAATTACTGGAATCTTTCTCTCTCTCTCTCTCTCTCTCTCAAGATAAAGTGAAAGTCCTGTAAGTTTTTTATTTTTATTTTGTTTCAAGATTATCAATCGATATCAATCCCAATCATATATTCGTGTTTATTTGTTTGAAAAGTAACAACCACCATTAACATTTTCTCAATAATGTCTTTTACATGCATCCCGCATGTGCACCTACCCAGAAATGATGGGCGAGAGTGCTAGACCTCACCAACAAAACACAGAATGAAACGGACTAACTACTGGAATCTCTCTCTCTCTCTCTCTCTCTCTCAAAGTCCTGTAAGTTTTTTATTTTTATTTTGTTTCAAAATTATCAATCGAGATCAATCCCAAGCATATATTCGTGTTTATTTGTTTGAAAAGTAACAACCACTATTAGCGTTTTCTCAACAATGTCTTTTACATGCATCCCGCATGTGCGCCTACCTAGAAATGATGGGCGAGAGTGCTAGACCTCACCAACAAAACACAGAAAGAAACGAACTAATTACTGGAATCTCTCTCTCTCTCCCCCTCCCTCTCTCTCTCTCTCCCTCTCTCTCAAGATAAAGTGAAAGTCCTGTAAGTTTTTTATTTTTATTTTGTTTCAAGATTATCAATCGATATCAATCCCGAGCATATATTCGTGTTTATTTGTTTGAAAAGTAACAACCACCATTAGCGTTTTCACAACAATATCTTTTACATGCATCTCGCATGTGCGCCTACCCAGAAATGATGGGTGAGAGTGCTAGACCTCACCAACAAAACATAGAAAGAAACGGACTAATTACTGGAATCTCTCTCTCTCTCTCTCTCTCTCTCTCTCCCTCTCTCAAAGTCCTGTAAGTTTTTTATTTTTATTTTGTTTCAAGATTATCAATCGATATCAATCCCAAGCATATATTTGTGTTTATTTGTTTAAAAAGTAACAACCACCATTAACGTTTTCTCAACAATGTCTTTTACATTCATCCCGCATGTGCGCCCACCCAGAAATAATGGGCGAGAATGCTAGATCTCACCAACAAAACACAGAAAGAAACGGACTAATTACTGGAATCTCTCTCTCTCTCTCTCTCAAGATAAAGTGAAAGTCCTGTAAGTTTTTTATTTTTATTTTGTTTTAAGATTATCAATCGATATCAATCCCAAGCATATATTAGTGTTTATTTGTTTAAAAAGTAACAACCACCATTAGAGTTTTCTCAACAATGTCTTTTACATGCATCACGCATGTGCGCCTACCCAGAAAGGATGGGCGAGAATGCTAGATCTCACCAACATAACACAGAAAGAAACGGACTAATTACTGGAATCTTTCTCTCTCTCTCTCTCTCTCTCTCTCTCTCTCAAGATAAAGTGAAAGTCCTGTAAGTTTTTTATTTTTATTTTTTTTCAAGATTATCAATCGATATCAATCCCAATCATATATTCGTGTTTATTTGTTTGAAAAGTAACAACCACCATTAGCATTTTCTCAATAATGTCTTTTACATGCATCACGCATGTGCGCCTACCCAGAAATGATGGGCGAGAGTGCTAGACCTCACCAACAAAACACAGAAAGAAACGGACTAACTACTGGAATCTCTCTCTCTCTCTCTCTCAAAGTCCTGTAAGTTTTTTATTTTTATTTTGTTTCAAGATTATCAATCGTTATCAATCCCAAGCATATATTCGTGTTTATTTGTTTGAAAAATAACAACCGCCACTAGCGTTTTCTCAACAATGTCTTTTACATGCATCCCGCTTGTGCGCCTACCCAGAAATGATGGGCAAGAGTGCTAGACCTCACCAACAAAACAGAGAAAGAAACGGACTAATTACTAGAATCTCTCTCTTTCTCTCTCTCTCTCTCTGTCAAAGTCCTGTAAGTTTTTTATTTTTATTTTGTTTCAAGATTATCAATCGATATCAATCCCAAGCATATATTCGTGTTTATTTGTTTGAAAAGTAACAACCACCATTAGCGTTTTCTCAACAATGTCTTTTACATGCATCCTGCATGTGCGCCTACCCAGAAATGATGGGCGAGAGTGCTAGACCTCACCAACAAAACACAGAAAGAAACGGACTAATTACTGGAATCTCTCTCTCTCTCTCTCTCTCTCTCTCTCTCTCTCTCTCAAAGTCCTGTAAGTTTTTTATTTTTATTTTGTTTCAAGATTATCAATCGATATCAATCCCAAGCATATATTCTTGTTTATTTGTTTGAAAAGTAATAACCACCATTAGCATTTTCTCAAAAATGTCTTTTACATGCATCCCGCATGTGCACCTACCCAGAAATGATGGGCGAGAGTGCTAGACCTCACCAACAAAACACAGAAAGAAACGGACTAATTAATGGAATCTCTCTCTCTCTCTCTCTCTCTCAAAGTCCTGTAAGTTTTTTATTTTTATTTTGTTTCAAGATTATCAATCGATATCAATCCCAAGCATATATTCGTGTTTATTTGTTTGAAAAGTAAATACCACCATTAGCGTTTTCTCAACAATATCTTTTACATGCATCCCGCATGTGCGCCTACCCAGAAATGATGGGCGAGAGTACTAGACCTCACCAACAAATCACAGAAAGAAACGAACTAATTAATGGAATCTCTCTCTCTCTCTCTCTCTCTCTCTCTCTCTCTCTCTCTCTCCCTCTCTCTCAAGATAAATTGAAAGTCCTGTAAGTTTTTTATTTTTATTTTGTTTCAAGATTATCAATCGATATCAATCCCAAGCATATATTCGTATTTATTTGTTTGAAAAGTAACAACCACCATTAGCGTTTTCTCAACAATGTCTTTTACATGCATCCCGCATGTGCGCCTACCCAGAAATGATGGGCGAGAGGGCTGGACCTCACCAACAAAACACAGAAAGAAACGGACTAATTACTGGAATCTCTCTCTTTCTCTCTCTCTCTCTCTCTATCTCTCTCTCTCTCTCTCTCTCTCTCTCCCTCCCTCTCTCAAAGTCCTGTAAGTTTTTTATTTTTATTTTGTTTCAAGATTATCAATCGATATCAATCCCAAGTATATATTTGTGTTTATTTGTTTAAAAAGTAACAACCACCATTAACGTTTTCTCAACAATGTCTTTTACATTCATCCCGTATGTGCGCCTACCCAGAAATAATGGGCGAGAATGCTAGATCTCACCAACAAAACACAGAAAGAAACGGACTAATTATTGGAATCTCTCTCCCTCTCTCTCTCTCAAGATAAAGTGAAAGTCCTGTAAGTTTTTTATTTTTATTTTGTTTTAAGATTATCAATCGATATCAGTCCCAAGCATATATTAGTGTTTATTTGTTTAAAAAGTAACAACCACCATTAGCGTTTTCTCAACAATGTCTTTTACATGCATCCCGCATGTGCGCCTACCCAGAAATGATGGGCGAGAATGCTAGATCTCACCAACCAAACACAGAAAGAAACGGACTAATTACTGGAATCTTTCTCTCTCTCTCTCTCTCAAGATAAAGTGAAAGTCCTGTAAGTTTTTTATTTTTATTTTATTTCAAGATTATCAATCGATATCAATCCCAATCATATATTCGTGTTTATTTGTTTGAAAATTAACAACCACCATTAGCATTTTCTCAATAATGTCTTTTACATGCATCCCGCATGTGCACCTACCCAGAAATGATGGGCGAGAGTGCTAGACCTCACCAACAAAACACAGAATGAAACGGACTAACTACTGGAATCTCTCTCTCTCTCTCTCTCTCTCTCTCAATGTCCTGTAAGTTTTTTATTTTTATTTTGTTTCAAAATTATCAATCGATATCAATCCCAAGCATATATTCGTGTTTATTTGTATGAAAAGTAACAACCACCACTAGCGTTTTCTCAACAATGTCTTTTACATGCATCCCGCATGTGCGCCTACCTAGAAATAATGGGCGAGAGTGCTAGACCTCACCAACAAAACACAGAAAGAAACGAACTAATTACTGGAATCTCTCTCTCTCTCTCTCTCTCCCCCTCCCTCTCTCTCTCTCTCCCTCTCTCTCAAGATAAAGTGAAAGTCCTGTAAGTTTTTTATTTTTATTTTGTTTCAAGATTATCAATCGATATCAATCCCAAGCATATATTCGTGTTTATTTGTTTGAAAGGTAACAACCACCATTAGCGTTTTCTCAACAATGTCTTTTACATGCATCCCGCATGTGCGCCTACCCAGAAATGATGGGCGAGAGTGCTAGACCTCACCAACAAAACACAGAAAGAAACGGACTAATTACTGGAATCTCTCTCTCTCTCTCTCTCTCTCTCTCAAGATAAAGTGAAAGTCCTGTAAGTTTTTTATTTTTATTTTGTTTTAAGATTATCAATCGATATCAATCCCAAGCATATATTCGTGTTTATTTGTTTGAAAAGTAACAACGACCATTAGCGTTTTCTCAACAATGTCTTTTACATGCATCCCGCATGTGCGCCTACCCAGAAATGATGGGCGAGAGTGCTAGACCTCACCAACAAAACACAGATAGAAACGGACTAATTACTGGAATCTCTCTCTCTCTCTCCATCTCGATAAAGTGAAAGTCCTGTAAGTTTTTTATTTTTATTTTGTTTCAAGATTATCAATCGATATCAATCCCAAGCATATATTCGTGTTTATTTGTTTGAAAAGTAACAACCACCATTAGCATTTTCTCAATAATGTCTTTTACATGCATCACGCATGTGCGCCTACCCAGAAATGATGGGCGAGAGTGCTAGACCTCACCAACAAAACACAGAAAGAAACGGACTAACTACTGGAATCTCTCTCTCTCTCTCTCTCTCTCTCTCAAAGTCCTGTAAGTTTTTTATTTTTATTTTGTTTCAAGATTATCAATCGTTATCAATCCCAAGCATATATTCGTGTTTATTTGTTTGAAAAATAACTACCGCCATTAGCGTTTTCTCAACAATGTCTTTTACATGCATCCCGCTTGTGCGCCTACCCAGAAATGATGGGCGAGAGTGCTAGACCTCACCAACAAAACACAGAAAGAGACGGACTAATTACTAGAATCTCTCTCTCTCTCAAAGTCCTGTAAGTTTTTTATTTTTATTTTGTTTCAAGATTATCAATCGATATCAATCCCAAGCATATATTCGTGTTTATTTGTTTGAAAAGTAACAACCACCATTAGCGTTTTCTCAACAATGTCTTTTACATGCATCCTGCATATGCGCCTACCCAGAAATAATGGGCGAGAGTGCTAGACCTCACCAACAAAACACAGAAAGAAACGGACTAATTACTGGAATCTCTCTCTCTCTCTCTCTCACAAGATAAAGTGAAAGTCCTGTAAGTTTTTTATTTTTATTTTGTTTCAAGATTATCAATCGATATCAATCCCAAGCATATATTCGTGTTTATTTGTTTGAAAGGTAACAACCACCATTAGCGTTTTCTCAACAATGTCTTTTACATGCATCCCGCATGTGCGCCTACCCAGAAATGATGGGCGAGAGTGCTAGACCTCACCAACAAAACACAGAAAGAAACGGACTAATTACTGGAATCTCTCTCTCTCTCTCTCTCAAGATAAAGTGAAAGTCCTGTAAGTTTTTTATTTTTATTTTGTTTTAAGATTATCAATCGATATCAATCCCAAGCATATATTCGTGTTTATTTGTTTGAAAAGTAACAACGACCATTAGCGTTTTCTCAACAATGTCTTTTACATGCATCCTGCATGTGCGCCTACCCAGAAATGATGGGCGAGAGTGCTAGACCTCACCAACAAAACACAGATAGAAACGGACTAATTACTGGAATCTCTCTCTCTCTCTCCATCTCGATAAAGTGAAAGTCCTGTAAGTTTTTTATTTTTATTTTGTTTCAAGATTATCAATCGATATCAATCCCAAGCATATATTCGTGTTTATTTGTTTGAAAAGTAACAACCACCATTAGTGTTTTCTCAACAATGTCTTTTACATGCGTCCCGCATGTGCGCCTACCCAGAAATGATGGGCGAGAGTGCTAGACCTCACCAACAAAACACAAAAAGAAACGGAATAATTACTGGAATCTCTCTCTCTATCTCTCTCGATAAAGTGAAAGTCCTGTAAGTATTTTATTTTTATTTTGTTTCAAGATTATCAATCAATATCAATCTCAAGCATATATTCGTGTTTATTTGTTTGAAAAATAACAACCACCATTAGCATTTTCTCAACAATGTCTTTTACATGCATCCTGCATGTGCGCCTACCCAGAAATGATGGGCGAGAGTGCTAGACCACACCAACAAAACACAGAAAGAAACGGACTAATTAGTGTAATCTCTCTCTCTCTCTCTCTCTCTCTCTCAAAGTCCTGTAAGTTTTTTATTTTTATTTTGTTTCAAGATTATCAATCGTTATCAATCCCAAGCATATATTCGTGTTTATTTGTTTGAAAAGTAACAACCGCCATTAGCGTTTTCTCAACAATGTCTTTTAGATGCATCCTTCTTGTGCGCCTACCCCGAAATGATGGGCGAGAGTGCTAGACCTCACCAACAAAACATAGAAAGAAACGGACTAATTACTGGAATCTCTCTCTCTCTCTCTCTCTCTCTCTCGATAAAGTGAAAGTCCTGTAAGTATTTTATTTTTATTTTGTTTCAAGATTATCAATCGATATCAATCCCAAGCATATATTCATGTTTATTTGTTTGAAAAGTAACAACCACCATTAGCGTTTTCTCAACAATGTCTTTTACATGCATCCTGCATGTGCGCCTACCCAGAAATGATGGGCGAGAGTGCTAGACCTCACCAACAAAACACATTAAGAAACGGACTAATTACGGGAATCTCTCTCTCTCTTTCTCAAGATAAAGTGAAAGTCTTGTAAGTTTTTTATTTTTATTTTGTTTCAAGATTATCAATCGATATCAATCCCAAGCATATATTCGTGTTTATTTGTTTGAAAAGTAACAACCACCATTAGCGTTTTCTCAACAATGTCTTTTACATGCATCCCGAATGTGCGACTACCCAGAAATGACGGGGGAGAGTGCTAGACCTCACCAACAAAACACAGAAAGAAACGGACTAATTACTGGAATCTCTCTCTCTCTCTCTCTCTCAAAGTCCTGTAAGTTTTTTATTTTTATTTTGTTTTAAGATTATCAATCGATATCAATCCCAAGCATATATTCGTGTTTATTTGTTTGAAAAGTAACAACCACCATTAGCGTTTTCTCAACAATGTCTTTTACATGCATCCTGCATGTGCGCCCACACAGAAATGATGGGCGAGAGTGCTAGACCTCACCAACAAAACACAGAAAGAAACGGACTAATTACTGGAATCTCTCTCTCTCTCAAGATAAAGTGAAAGTCCTGTAAGTTTTTTATTTTTATTTTGTTTCAAGATTATTAATCGATATCAATCCCAAGCATATATTCGTGTTTATTTTTTTGAAAGGTAACAACCACATTAGCGTTTTCTCAACAATGTCTTTTACATGCATCCCGCATGTGCGCCTACCCAGAAATGATGGGCGTGAGTGCTAGACCTCACCAATAAAACACAGAAAGAAACGGACTGATTACTGGAATCTCTCTCTCTTTCTCTCTCACTCTCTCCCTCTCCCTCTCTCTCAAGATAAAGTGAAAGTCCTGTAAGTTTTTTTTTTATTTTGTTTCAAGATTATAAATAGATATCAATCCCAAGCATATATTCGTGTTTATTAATTTGAAAAGTAACAACCACCATTAGCGTTTTCTCAACAATGTATTTTACATGCATCCCACATGTGCGCCTACCCAGAAATGATGGGCGAGATTGGTAGACCTCACCAACAAAACACAGAAAGAAATGGACTAATTGCTGGAATCTCTCTCTCTCTCTCTCGATGAAGTGAAAGTCCTGTAAGTTTTTTATTTTTATTTTGTTTCAAGATTATCAATCGATATCAATCTCAAGCATATATTCGTGTTTATTTGTTTGAAAAATAACAACCACCATTAGCGTTTTCTCAACAATGTCTTTTACATGCATCCCGCATGTGCGCCTACTCAGAAATGATGGGCGAGAGTGCTAGACCTCACCAACAAAACACAGAAAGAAATGGACTGATTACAGGAATCTCTCTCTCTCTCTCTCTCAAGATAAAGTGAAAGTCTTGTAAGTTTTTTATTTTTATTTTGTTTCAAGATTATCAATCGATATCAATCCCAAGCATATATTCGTGTTTATTTTTTTGAATAATAACAACCACCATTAGCGTTTTCTCAACAATGTCCTTCACATGCATCCCGCATGTGCGCCTACCCAGAAATGATGGGCGAGAGTGCTAGACCTCACCAACAAAACACAGAAAGAAACAGACTAATTACTGGAATCTCTCTCTCTCTCTCTCTCCCCTCCCTCTCCCTCTCCCTCTCTCTCAAGATAAAGTGAAAGTCCTGTAAGTTATTTTTTTATTTTGTTTCAAGATTATAAATCCATATCAATCCCAAGCATATATTCGTGTTTATTAATTTGAAAAGTAACAACCACCATTAGCGTTTTCTCAACAATGTATTTTACATGCATCCCGCATGTGCGCCTACCCAGAAATGATGGGCGAGAGTGCTAGACCTCACCAACAAAACACAGAAAGAAACGGACTGATTACTGGTTTCTCTCTCTCTCTCTCTCTCAAGATAAAGTGAAAGTCCTGTAAGTTTTTTATTTTTATTTTGTTTCAAGATTATCAATCGATATCAATCCCAATCATATATTCGTGTTTATTTGTTTGAAAAGTAACAACCACCATTAGCGTTTTCTTAAAAATGTCTTTTACATGCATCCCGCATGTGCGCCTACCCAGAAATGATGGGCGAGAGTGCTAGACCTCACCAACAAAAAACAGAAAGAAACGGACTAATTACTGGAATCTCTCTCTCTTTCTCTCTCTCTCTCTCTCTCTCTCTCTCTCTCGATAAAGTGAAAGTCCTGTAAGTTTTTTATTCTTATTTTGTTTCAAGATTATCAATCGATATCAATCTCAAGCATATATTCGTGTTTATTTGTTTGAAAAATAACAACCACCATTAGCGTTTTCTCAACAATGTCTTTTACATGCATCCCGCAAGTGCGCCTACCCAGAAATGATGGGCGAGAGTGCTAGACCTCACCAACAAAACACAGAAAGAAACGGACTGATTACTGGAATCTCTCTCTCTTTCTCTCTCTCTCTCCCTCTCCCTCAAGATAAAGTGAAAGTCCTGTAAGTTTTTTTTTTATTTTGTTTCAAGATTAAAAATCGATATCAATCCCAAGCATATATTCGTGTTCATTAATTTGAAAAGTAACAACCACCATTAGCGTTTTCTCAACAATGTATTTTACATGCATCCCGCATGTGCGCCTACCCCGAAATGATGGGCGAGAGTGCTAGACCTCACCAACAAAACACAGAAAGAAACGGACTGATTACTGGAATCTCTCTCTCTCTCTCTCTCAAGATAAAGTGAAAGTCCTGTAAGTTTTTTATTTTTATTTTGTATCAAGATTATCAATCGATATCAATCCCAAGCATATATTCGTGTTTATTTGTTTGAAAAATAACAACCACCATTAGCGTTTTCTCAACTATGTCTTTCACATGCATCCCGCATGTGCGCCTACCCAGAAATGATGGGCGAGAGTGCTAGACCTCACCAACAAAACACAGAAAGAAACGGACTAATTACTGGAATCTCTCTCTCTCTCTCTCTCCCCCCTCCCTCTTTCTCTCTCTCTCTCTCTCTCAAAGTCCTGCAAGTTTTTTATTTTTATTTTGTTTCAAGATTATCTATCGATATCAATCCCAAGCATATATTCATGTTTATTTGTTTTAAAAGTCATAAAAATCATTAGCGTTTTCTCAACAATGTCTTTTACATGCATCCCGCATGTGCGCCTACCCAGAAATGATGGGCGAGAGTGCTAGACCTCACCAACAAAACACAGAAAGAAACGGACTAACTACTGGAATCTCTCTCTCTCTCTCTCAAAGTCCTGTAAGTTTTTTATTTTTATTTTGTTTCAAAATTATCAATCGATATCAATCCCAAGCATATATTCGTGTTTATTTGTTTGAAAATTAACAACCACCATTAGCGTTTTCTCAACAATGTCTTTTACATGCATCCCGCATGTGCGCCTACCTAGAAATGATGGGCGAGAGTACTAGACGTCACCAACAAAACACAGAAAGAAACGAACTAATTACTGGAATCTCTCTCTCCCTCTCTCTCCCCCTCCCTCCCTCTCTCTCTCTCTCCCTATCTCTCAAGATAAAGTGAAAGTCCTGTAAGTTTTTTATTTTTATTTTGTTTCAAGATTATCAATCGATATCAATCACAAGCATATATTCGTGTTTATTTGTTTGAAAAGTAACAAGCACCATTAGCGTTTTCTCAACAATGTCTTTTACATGCATCTCGCATGTGCGCCTACCCAGAAATGATGGGTGAGAGTGCTAGACCTCACCAACAAAACACAGAAAGAAACGGACTAATTACTGGAATCTCTCTCTCTCTCTCTCTCTCTCTCTCTCTCTCCCTCTCTCTCTCTCTCTCTCTCTCCCTCCCTCTCTCAAAGTCCTGTAAGTTTTTTATTTTTATTTTGTTTCAAGATTATCAATCGATATCAATCCCAAGCATATATTTGTGTTTATTTGTTTAAAAAGTAACAACCACCATTAACGTTTTCTCAACAATGTCTTTTACATTCATCCCACATGTGCGCCTACCCAGAAATAATGGGCGAGAATGCTAGATCTCACCAACAAAACACAGAAAGAAACGGACTAATTACTGGAATCTCTCTCTCTCTCAAGATAAAGTAAAAGTCCTCTATGTTTTTTATTTTTATTTTGTTTTAAGATTATCAATCGATATCAATCCCAATCATATATTAGTGTTTATTTGTTTAAAAAGTAACAACCACCATTAGCGTTTTCTCAACAATGTCTTTTACATGCATCCCGCATGTGCGCCTACCCAGAAATGATGGGCGAGAGTGCTAGACCTCACCAACAAAACACAGAAAGAAACGGACTAACTATTGGAATCTATCTCTCTCTCTCACAAAGTCCTGTAAGTTTTTTATTTTTATTTTGTTTCAAAATTATCAATCGATATCAATCCCAAGCATATATTCGTGTTTATTTGTTTGAAAAGTAACAACCACCATTAGCGTTTTCTCAACAATGTCTTTTACATGCATCCCGCATGTGCGCCTACCCAGAAATGATGGGCGAGAGTGCTAGACCTCACCAACAAAACACATTAAGAAACGGACTAATTACGGGAATCTCTCTCTCTCTTTCTCAAGATAAAGTGAAAGTCTTGTAAGTTTTTTATTTTTATTTTGTTTCAAGATTATCAATCGATATCAATCCCAAGCATATATTCGTGTTTATTTGTTTGAAAAGTAACAACCACCATTAGCGTTTTCTCAACAATGTCTTTTACATGCATCCCGCATATGCGCCTACCCAGAAATGATGGGCGAGATTGCTAGACCTCACCAACAAAACACAGAAAGAAACGGACTAATTACTGGAATCTCTCTCTCTCTCTCTCAAAGTCCTGTAAGTTTTTTATTTTTATTTTGTTTCAAAACTATCAATCGATATCAATCCCAAACATATATTCGTGTTTATTTGTTTGAAAAGTAACAACCACCATTAGCATTTTCTCAATAATGTCTTTTACATGCATCCCGCATGTGCGCCTACCCAGAAATGATGGGCGAGAGTGCTAGACCTCACCAACAAAACACAGAAAGAAACGGACTAACTACTGGAATCTCTCTCTCTCTCTCTCAAAGTCCTGTAAGTTTTTTATTTTTATTTTGTTTCAAAATTATCAATCGATATCAATCCCAAGCATATATTCGTGTTTATTTGTTTGAAAAGTAACAACCACCATTAGCGTTTTCTCAACAATGTCTTTTACATGCATCCCGCATGTGCGCCTACCTAGAAATAATGGGCGAGAGTACTAGACCTCACCAACAAAACACAGAAAGAAACGGACTAATTACTGGAATCTCTCTCTCTCTCTCTCTCCCTCTCTCTCTCGATAAAGTGAAAGTCTTGTAAGTTTTTTTTTTTATTTTGTTTCAAGATTATCAATCGATATCAATCCCAAGCATATATTTGTGTTTATTTGTGTGAAAAGTAACAACCACCATTAGCGTTTTCTCAACAATGTCTTTTACATGCATCCCGCATATGCGCCTACCCAGAAATGATGGGCGAGATTGCTAGACTTCACCAACAAAACACAGAAAGAAACGGACTAATTACTGGAATCTCTCTCTCTCTCTCTCTCTCTCTCTCTCTCTCCTCCTCCCTCTCTCGCCCTCCCTCTCTCTCTCTCTCAAAGTCCTGTAAGTTTTTTATTTTTATTTTGGTTCAAGATTATCAATCGTTATCAATCCCAAGCATATATTCGTGTTTATTTGTTTGAAAAGTAACAACCGCCATTAGCGTTTTCTCAACAATGTCTTTTACATGCATCCCGCTTGTGCGCCTACCCAGAAATGATGGGCGAGAGTGCTAGACCTCACCAACAAAACACAGAAAGAAACAGACTAATTACTAGAATCTCTCTCTCTCTCTCTCTCTCTCTCAAAGTCCTGTAAGTTTTTTATTTTTATTTTGTTTCAAGATTATCAATCGATATCAATCCCAAGCATATCTTCGTGTTTATTTGTTTGAAAAGTAACAACCACCATTAGCGTTTTCTCAACAATGTCTTTTACATTCATCCTGCATTTGCGCCTACCCAGAAATGATGGGCGAGAGTGCTAGACCTCATCAACAAAACACAGAAAGAAACGGACTAATTACTAGAATCTCTCTCTCTCTCTCTCTCTCTCTCAAGATAAAGTGAAAGTCCTGTAAGTTTTTTATTTTTATTTTGTTTCAAGATTATCAATCGATATCAATCCCAAGCATATATTCGTGTTTATTTGTTTGAAAAGTAACAACCACCATTAGCGTTTTCTCAACAATGTCTTTTACATGCATCCCGCATGTGCGCCTACCTAGAAATGATGGGCGAGAGTACTAGACCTCACCAACAAAACACAGAAAGAAACGGACTAATTACTGGAATCTCTCTCTCTCTCTCTCTCCCTCTCTCTCTCGATAAAGTGAAAGTCTTGTAAGTTTTTTTTTTTATTTTGTTTCAAGATTATCAATCGATATCAATCCCAAGCATATATTTGTGTTTATTTGTGTGAAAAGTAACAACCACCATTAGCGTTTTCTCAACAATGTCTTTTACATGCATCCCGCATATGCGCCTACCCAGAAATGATGGGCGAGATTGCTAGACTTCACCAACAAAACACAGAAAGAAACGGACTAATTACTGGAATCTCTCTCTCTCTCTCTCTCTCTCTCTCTCTCTCTCTCTCTCTCTCCTCCTCCCTCTCTCGCCCTCCCTCTCTCTCTCTCTCAAAGTCCTGTAAGTTTTTTATTTTTATTTTGGTTCAAGATTATCAATCGTTATCAATCCCAAGCATATATTCGTGTTTATTTGTTTGAAAAGTAACAACCGCCATTAGCGTTTTCTCAACAATGTCTTTTACATGCATCCCGCTTGTGCGCCTACCCAGAAATGATGGGCGAGAGTGCTAGACCTCACCAACAAAACACAGAAAGAAACAGACTAATTACTAGAATCTCTCTCTCTCTCTCTCTCTCTCTCAAAGTCCTGTAAGTTTTTTATTTTTATTTTGTTTCAAGATTATCAATCGATATCAATCCCAAGCATATATTCGTGTTTATTTGTTTGAAAAGTAACAACCACCATTAGCGTTTTCTCAACAATGTCTTTTACATTCATCCTGCATTTGCGCCTACCCAGAAATGATGGGCGAGAGTGCTAGACCTCATCAACAAAACACAGAAAGAAACGGACTAATTACTAGAATCTCTCTCTCTCTCTCTCTCTCTCTCAAGATAAAGTGAAAGTCCTGTAAGTTTTTTATTTTTATTTTGTTTCAAGATTATCAATCGATATCAATCCCAAGCATATATTCGTGTTTATTTGTTTGAAAAGTAACAACCACCATTAGCGTTTTCTCAACAATGTCTTTTACATGCATCCCGCATATGCGCCTACCCAGAAATGATGGGCGAGAGTGCTAGACCTCACCAACAAAACACATTAAGAAACGGACTAATTACGGGAATCTCTCTCTCTGTTTCTCAAGATAAAGTGAAAGTCTTGTAAGTTTTTTATTTTTATTTTGTTTCAAGATTATCAATCGATATCAATCCCAAGCATATATTCGTGTTTATTTGTTTGAAAAGTAACAACCACCATTAGCGTTTTCTCAACAATGTCTTTTACATGCATCCCGCATATGCGCCTACCCAGAAATGATGGGCGAGATTGCTAGACCTCACCAACAAAACACAGAAAGAAACGGACTAATTACTGGAATCTCTCTCTCTCTCTCTCAAAGTCCTGTAAGTTTTTTATTTTTATTTTGTTTCAAAATTATCAATCGATATCAATCCCAAACATATATTCGTGTTTATTTGTTTGAAAAGTAACAACCACCATTAGCATTTTCTCAATAATATCTTTTACATGCATCCCGCATGTGCGCCTACCCAGAAATGATGGGCGAGAGTGCTAGACCTCACCAACAAAACACAGAAAGAAACGGACTAACTACTGGAATCTCTCTCTCTCTCTCTCAAAGTCCTGTAAGTTTTTTATTTTTATTTTGTTTCAAAATTATCAATCGATATCAATCCCAAGCATATATTCGTGTTTATTTGTTTGAAAAGTAACAACCACCATTAGCGTTTTGTCAACAATGTCTTTTACATGCATCCCGCATGTGCGCCTACCTAGAAATGATGGGCGAGAGTGCTAGACCTCACCAACAAAACACAGAAAGAAACGGACTAATTACTGGAATCTCTCTCTCTCTCTCTCTCTCCCTCTCTCTCTCGATAAAGTGAAAGTCTTGTAAGTTTTTTTTTTTATTTTGTTTCAAGATTATCAATCGATATCAATCCCAAGCATATATTTGTGTTTATTTGTGTGAAAAGTAACAACCACCATTAGCGTTTTCTCAACAATGTCTTTTACATGCATCCCGCATATGCGCCTACCCAGAAATGATGGGCGAGATTGCTAGACTTCACCAACAAAACACAGAAAGAAACGGACTAATTACTGGAATCTCTCTCTCTCTCTCTCTCTCTCTCTCTCTCTCTCTCTCTCTCTCTCTCTCTCCCCCTCCCTCTCTCGCCCTCCTTCTCTCTCTCTCTCAAAGTCCTGTAAGTTTTTTATTTTTATTTTGTTTCAAGATTATCAATCGTTATCAATCCCAAGCATATATTCGTGTTTATTTGTTTGAAAAGTAACAACCGCCATTAGCGTTTTCTCAACAATGTCTTTTACATGCATCCCGCTTGTGCGCCTACCCAGAAATGATGGGCGAGAGTGCTAGACCTCACCAACAAAACACAGAAAGAAACGGACTAATTACAAGAATCTCTCTCTCTCTCTCTCTCTCTCTCAAAGTCCTGTAAGTTTTTTATTTTTATTTTGTTTCAAGATTATCAATCGATATCAATCCCAAGCATATATTCGTGTTTATTTGTTTGAAAAGTAACAACCACCATTAGCGTTTTCTCAACAATGTCTTTTACATTCATCCTGCATTTGCGCCTACCCAGAAATGATGGGCGAGAGTGCTAGACCTCACCAACAAAACACAGAAAGAAACGGACTAATTACTAGAATCTCTCTCTCTCTCTCTCTCTCAAGATAAAGTGAAAGTCCTGTAAGTTTTTTATTTTTATTTTGTTTCAAGATTATCAATCGATATCAATCCCAAGCATATATTCGTGTTTATTTGTTTGAAAAGTAACAACCACCATTAGCGTTTTCTTAACAATGTCTTTTACATGCATCCCGCATGTGCGCCTACCCAGAAATGATGGGCGAGAGTGCTAGACCTCACCAACAAAACACAGAAAGAAACGGACTAATTACTGGAATCTCTCCTTTCGCTCTCTCTCTCAAGATAAAGTGAAAGTCCTGTAAGTTTTTTATTTTTATTTTGTTTTAAGATTATCAATCGATATCAATCCCAAGCATATATTCGTGTTTATTTGTTTGAAAAGTAACAACCACCATTAGCGTTTTCTCAACAATGTCTTTTACATGCATCTCGCATGTGCGCCTACCCAGAAATGATGGGTGAGAGTGCTAGACTTCACAAACAAAACACAGAAAGAAACGGACTAATTACTGGAATCTCTCTCTCTCTCTCTCTCTCTCTCTCTCTCTCTCTCTCTCTCTCTCTCTCTCCCTCCCTCTCTCAAAGTCCTGTAAGTTTTTTATTTTTATTTTGCTTCAAGATTATCAATCGATCTCAATCCCAAGCATTTATTTGTGTTTATTTGTTTAAAAAGTAACAACCACAATTAACGTTTTCTCAACAATGTCTTTTACATTCATCCCGCATGTGCGCCTACCCAGAAATAATGGGCGAGAATGCTAGATATCACCAACAAAACACAGAAAGAAACGGACTAATTACTGGAATCTCTCTCTCTCTCTCTCTCTCTCTCTCTCTCTCTCTCTCTCTCTCTCTCTCTCTCTCTCAAGATAAAGTGAAAGTCCTGTAAGTTTTTTATTTTTATTTTGTTTCAGATTATCAATCGATATCAATCCCAAGCATATATTAGTGTTTATTTGTTTAAAAAGTAACAACCACCATTAGCGTTTTCTCAACAATGTCTTTTACATGCATCCCGCATGTGCGCCTACCCAGAAATGATGGGCGAGAATGCTAGATCTCACCAACAAAACACAGAAAGAAACGGACTAATTACTGGAATCTTTCTCTCTCTCTCTCTCTCAAGATAAAGTCAAAGTCCTGTAAGTTTTTTATTTTTATTTTGTTTCAAGATTATCAAGCGATATCAATCCCAATCATATATTCGTGTTTATTTGTTTGAAAAGTAACAACCACCATTAGCATATTCTCAATAATGTCTTTTACATGCATCCCGCATGTGCGCCTACCCAGAAATGATGGGCGAGAGTGCTAGACCTCACCAACAAAACACAGAAAGAAACGGACTAACTACTGGAATCTTTCTCTCTCTCTCTCTCAAAGTCCTGTAAGTTTTTTATTTTTATTTTGTTTCAAAATTATCAATCGATATCAATCCCAAGCATATATTCGTGTTTATTTGTTTGAAAAGTAACAACCACCATTAGCATTTTCTCAACAATGTCTTTTACATGCATCCCGCATGTGCGCCTACCTAGAAATGATGGGCGAGAGTGCTAGACCTCACCAACAAAACACAGAAAAAAACGGACTAATTACTGGAATCTCTCTCTCTCTCTCTCTCTCTCTCTCCCTCTCTCTCTCGATAATGTGAAAGTCTTGTAAGTTTTTTTTTTATTTTGTTTCAAGATTATCAATCGATATCAATCCCAAGCATATATTTGTGTTTATTTGTGTGAAAAGTAACAACCACCATTAGCGTTTTCTCAACAATGTCTTTTACATGCATCCTGCATGTGCGCCTACCCAGAAATGATGGGCGAGAATGCTAGATCTCACCAACAAAACACAGAAAGAAACGGACTAATTACTAAAATCTCTCTCTCTCTCTCTCTCTCTCTCTCTCTCCCTCTCTCTCTCTCTCGATAAAGTGAAAGTCCTGTAAGTTTTTTTTTATTTTGTTTCAAGATTATCAATCGATATCAATACCAAGCATATATTTGTGTTTATTTGTTTGAAATGTAACAACCACCATTAGCGTTTTCTCAACCATGTCTTTTACATGCATCCCGCATGTGCGCCTACCCAGAAATCATGGGCGAGAGTGCTAGACCACACCAACAAAACACAGAAAGAAACGGACTAATTACTGGAATCTCTCTCTCTTTCTCTCTCTCTCTCTCTCTCTCTCGATAAAGTGAAAGTCCTTCTAAATTTTTTATTTTTATTTTGTTTCAAGATTATAAATCGATATCAATCCCAAGCATATATTCGTGTTTATTAGTTTGAAAAGTAACAAACACCATTAGCGTTTTCTCAACAATGTCTTTTACATGCATCCCGCATGTGCGCCTACCCAGAAATGATGGGCGAGAGTGTGCTAGACCTCACCAACAAAACACATTAAGAAACGGACTAATTACGGGAATCTCTGTCTCTCTTTCTCAAGATAAAGTGAAAGTCTTGTAAGTTTTTTATTTTTATTTTGTTTCAAGATTATCAATCGATATCAATCCCAAGCATATATTCGTGTTTATTTGTTTCAAAAGTAACAACCACCATTAGCGTTTTCTCAACAATGTCTTTTAAATGCATCCCGCATGTGCGCCTACCCAGAAATGATGGGCGAGAGTGCTAGACCTCACCAACAAAACACAGAAAGAATCGGACTAATTACTAGAATCTCTCTCTCTCTCTCTCTCTCAAAGTCCTGTAAGTTTTCTATTTTTATTTTGTTTCAAGATTATCAATCGATATCAATCCCAAGCATATATTCGTGTTTATTTGTTTGAAAAGTAACAACCACCATTAGGGTTTTCTAAACAATGTCTTTTACATGCATCCTGCATTTGCGCCTACCCAGAAATGATGGGCGAAAGTGCTAGACCTCACCAACAAAACATAGAAAGAAACGGACTAATTACTGGAATCTCTCTCTCTCTCAAGATAAAGTGAACGTCCTGTAAGTTTTTTATTTTTATTTTGTTTCAAGATTATCAATCGATATCAATCCCAAGCATATATTCGTGTTTATTTGTTTGAAAAGTAAAAACCACCATTAGCGTTTTCTCAACAATGTCTTTTACATTCATCCCGCATGTGCACCTACCCAGAAATGATGGGCGAGAGTGCTAGACCTCACCAACAAAACACAGAAAGAAACGGACTAATTACTGGAATCTCTCTCTCTCTCTCTCTCTCTCTCTCTCAAGATAAAGTGAAAGTCCTATAAGTTTTTTATTTTTATTTTGTTTTAAGATTATCAATCGATATCAATCCCAAGCATATATTCGTGTTTATTTGTTTGAAAAGTAACAACCACCATTAGCGTTTTCTCAACAATGTCTTTTACATGCATCTCGCATGTGCACCTACCCAGAAATGATGGGTGAGAGTGCTAGACCTCACCAACAAAACACAGAAAGAAACGGACTAATTACTGGAATCTCTCTCTCTCTCTCTCTCTCTCTCTCCCTCCCTCTCTCAATGTCCTGTAAGTTTTTTGTTTTTATTTTGTTTCAAGATTATCAATCGATATCAATCCCAAGCATATATTTGTGTTTATTTGTTTAAAAAGTAACAACCACCATTAATTTTTTCTCAACAATGTCTTTTACATTCATCACGCATGTGCGCCTACCCAGAAATAATGGGCGAGAATGCTAGATCTCACCAACAAAACACAGAAAGAAACGGACTAATTACTGGAATCTCTCTCTCTCTCTCTCAAGATAAAGTGAAAGTCCTGTAAGTTTTTTATTTTTATTTTGTTTTAAGATTATCAATCGATATCAATCCCAAGCATATATTAGTGTTTATTTGTTTAAAAAGTAACAACCACCATTAGCGTTTTCTCAACAATGTCTTTTACATGCATCCCGGATGTGCGCCTACCCAGAAATGATGGGCGAGAATGCTAGATCTCACCAACAAAACACAGAAAGAAACGGACTAATTACTGGAATCTTTCTCTCTCTCTCTCTCTCTCTCAAGATAAAGTGAAAGTCCTGTAAGTTTTTATTTTTATTTTGTTTCAAGATTATCAATCGATATCAATCCTAATCATATATTCGTGTTTATTTGTTTGAAAAGTAATAACCACCATTAGCGTTTTCTCAGCAATGTCTTTTACATGCATCCCGCATGTGCGCCTACCCAGAAATGATGGGCGAGAGTGCTAGAACTCACCAACAAAACACAGAAAGAAACGGACTAATTACTGGAATCTCTCTCTCTCTCTCTCTCTCTCTCTCTCTCCCTCGATAAAGTGAAAGTCCTGTAAGTTTTTTTTTATTTTGTTTCAAGATTATCAATCGATATCAATCCCAAGAATATATTTGTGTTTATTTGTGTGAAAATTAACAACCACCATTAGCGTTTTCTCAACAATGTCTTTTACATGCATCCCGCATGTGCGCCTACCCAGAAATGATGGGCGAGAGTGTTAGACCTCACCAACAAAACACAGAAAGAAATGGACTAATTACTGGAATCTCTCTCTCTCTCTCAAGATAAAGTGAAAGTTCAGTAAGTTTTTTATTATTATTTTGTTTCAAGATTATCAATCGATATCAATCCCAAGCATATATTTGTGTTTATTTGTTTCAAAAGTAACAACAACCATTAGCGTTGTCTCAACAATGTCTTTTACATGCATCCCGCATGTGCGCCTACCCAGAAATGATGGGCGAGAATGCTAGATCTCACCAACAAAACACAGAAAGAAACGGACTAATTACTGGAATCTCTCTCTCTCTCTCTCTCCCTCTCTCTCTCTCGATAAAGTGAAAGTCCTTTAAGTTTTTTTTTATTTTGTTTCAAGACTATCAATCGATATCAATACCAAGCATATATTTGTGTTTATTTATTTGAAATGTAACAACCACCATTAGCGTTTTCTCAACCATGTCTTTTACATGCATCCCGCATGTGCGCCTACCCAGAAATCATGGGCGAGAGTGCTAGACCTCACCAACAAAACACAGAAATAAACGGACTAATTACTGGAATCTCTCTCTCTCTCTCTCTCTCTCTCTCTCGATAAAGTGAAAGTCCTTCTAAGTTTTTTATTTTTATTTTGTTTCAAGATTATAAATCGATATCAATCCCCAGCATATATTCGTGTTTATTAGTTTGATAAGTAACAACCACCATTAGCGCTTTCTCAACAATGTCTTTTACATGCATACCGCATGTGCGCCTACCCAGAAATGATGGGCGAGAGTGCTAGACCTCACCAACAAAAGACATTAAGAAACGGACTAATTACGGGAATCTCTCTCTCTCTTTCTCAAGATAAAGTGAAAGTCTTGTAAGTTTTTTATTTTTATTTTGTTTCAAGATTATCAATCAATATCAATCCCAAGCATATATTCGTGTTTATTTGTTTGAAAAGTAACAACCACCATTAGCGTTTTCTCAACAACGTCTTTTACATGCATCCCGCATATGCGCCTACCCAGAAATGATGGGCGAGAGTGCTAGACCTCACCAACAAAACACAGAAAGAAACGGACTAATTACTGGAATCTCTCTCTCTCTCTCTCCCCCTCCCTCTCCCTCTCTCTCTCTCTCTCTCTCTCAAAGTCCTGTAAGTTTTTTATTTTTATTTTGTTTCAATATTATCAATCGTTATCAATCCCAAGCTTATATTCGTGTTTATTTGTTTGAAAAGTAACAACCGCCATTAGCGTTTTCTCAACAATGTCTTTTACATGCATCCCGCTTGTGCGCCTACCCAGAAATGATGGGCGAGAGTGCTAGACCTCACCAACAAAACACAGAAAGAAACGGACTAATTACTAGAATCTCTCTCTCTCTCTCTCTCTCTCTCTCTCAAAGTCCTGTAAGTTTTTTATTTTTATTTTGTTTCAAGATTATCAATCGATATCAATCCCAAGCATATATTCGTGTTTATTTGTTTGAAAAGTAACAACCACCATTAGCGTTTTCTCAACAATGTCTTTTACATGCATCCTGCATTTGCGCCTACCCAGAAATGATGGGCGAGAGTGCTAGACCTCACCAACAAAACACAGAAAGAAACGGACTAATTACTGGAATCTCTCTCTCTCTCTCTCTCTCTCTCAAGATAAAGTGAAAGTCCTGTAAGTTTTTTATTTTTATTTTGTTTCAAGATTATCAATCGATATCAATCCCAAGCATATATTCATGTTTATTTGTTTGAAAAGTAACAACCACCATTAGCGTTTTCTCAACAATGTCTTTTACATGCATCCTGCATGTGCGCCCACCCAGAAATGATGGGCGAGAGTGCTAGACCTCACCAACAAAACACAGAAAGAAACGGACTAATTACTGGAATCTCTCTCTCTCTCAAGATAAATTGAAAGTCCTGTAAGTTTTTTATTTTTATTTTGTTTCAAGATTATCAATCGATATCAATCCCAAGCATATATTCGTGTTTATTTGTTTGAAAAATAACAACCACCATTAGCGTTTTCTCAACAATGTATTTTACATGCATCCCGCATGTGCGCCTACCTCGAAATGATGGGCGAGAGTGCTAGACCTCACCAACAAAACACAGAAAGAAACGGACTGATTACTGGAATCTCTCTCTCTCTCTCTCTCTCTCTCAAGATAAAGTGAAAGTCCTGTAAGTTTTTTATTTTTATTTTGTTTCAAGATTATCAATCGATATCAATCCCAAGCATATATTCGTGTTTATTTGTTTGAAAAATAACAACCACCATTAGCGTTTTCTCAACTATGTCTTTCACATGCATCCCGCATGTGCGCCTACCCAGAAATGATGGGCGAGAGTGCTAGACCTCACCAACAAAACACAGAAAGAAACGGACTAATTACTGGAACCTCTCTCTCTCCCCCCTCCCTCTTTCTCTCTCTCTCCCTCTCTCAAAGTCCTGCAAGTTTTTTATTTTTATTTTGTTTCAAGATTATCTATCGATATCAATCCCAATCATATATTCATGTTTATTTGTTTTAAAAGTGACAAAAATCATTAGCGTTTTCTCAACAATGTCTTTTACATGCATCCCGCATGTGCGCCTACCCAGAAATGATGGGCGAGAGTGCTAGACCTCACCAACAAAACACAGAAAGAAACGAACTAATTACTGGAATCTCTCTCTCTCTCTCTCTCTCTCTCTCTCAAGATAAAGTGAAAGTCCTGTAAGTTTTTTATTTTTATTTTGTTTCAAGATTATCAATCGATATCAATCCCAAGCATATATTCGTGTTTGTTTGTTTGAAAAGTAATAACCACCATTAGCGTTTTCCCAACAATGTCTTTTACATGCATCCCGCATGTGCGCCTATCCAGAAATAATGGGCGAGAGTGCTAGACCTCACCAACAAAACACAGAAAGAAACGGACTAATTACTGGAATCTCTCTCTCTCTCTCTCTCTCTCTCTCTCTCTCTCGATAAAGTGAAAGTCCTGTAAGTTTTTTATTTTTATTTTGTTTCAAGATTATCAATCGATATCAATCTCAAGCATATATTCGTGTTTATTTGTTTGAAAAATAACAACCACCATTAGCGTTTTCTCAACAATGTCTTTTATATGCATCCCGCATGTGCGCCTACCCAGAAATGATGGGCGAGAGTGCTAGACCTCACCAACAAAACACAGAAAGAAACGGACTGATTACTGGAATCTCTCTCTCTCTTTCTCTCTCTCTCTCTCTCTCTCTCCCTCTCCCTCTACCTCTCTCTCAAGATAAAGTGAAAGTCCTGTAAGTTTTTTTTTATTTTGTTTCAAGATTATAAATCGATATCAATCCCAAGCATATATTCGTGTTTATTAATTTGAAAAGTAACAACCACCATTAGCGTTTTCTCAACAATGTATTTTACATGCATCCCGCATGTGCGCCTACGCAGAAATGATGTGCGAGAGTGCTAGACCTCACCAACAAAACACAGAAAGAAACGGACTGATTACTGGAATCTCTCTCTCTCTCTCTCTCTCTCAAGATAAAGTGAAAGTCCTGTAAGTTTTTTATTTTTATTTTGTTTCAAGTTTATCAATCGATATCAATCCCAAGCATATATTCGTGTTTATTTGTTTGAAAAATAACAACCACCATTAGCGTTTTCTCAACAATGTCTTTCACATGCATCCCGCATGTGCGCCTACCCAGAAATGATGGGCGAGAGTGCTAGACCTCACCAACAAAACACAGGAAGAAACGGACTAATTACTGGAATCTCTCTCTCTCTCCCTCTCTCTCTCTCTCTCTCTCTCTCTCTCTCTCTCAAAGTCCTGTAAGTTTTTTATTTTTATTTTGTTTCAAGATTATCAATCGATATCAATCCCAAGCATATATATTCATGTTTATTTGTTTGAAAAGTAACAACCACCATTAGCGTTTTCTCAACAATGTCTTTTACATGCATCCCGCATGTGCGCCTACCCAGAAATGATAGGCGAGAGTGCTAGACCTCACCAATAAAACACAGAAAGAAATGGAATGATTACTGGAATCTCTCTCTCTCTCTCCCTCTCCCTCTCCCTCTCTCTCAAGATAAAGTGAAAGTCCTGTAAGTTTTTTTTTTATTTTGTTTCAAGATTATAAATCGATATCAATCCCAAGCATATATTCGTGTTTATTAATTTGAAAAGTAACAACCACCATTAGCGTTTTCTCAACAATGTATTTTACATGCATCCCGCATGTGCGCCTACCCAGAAATGATGGGCGAGAGTGCTAGACCTCACCAACAAAACACAGAAAAAACGGACTGATTACTGGAATCTCTCTCTCTCTCTCTCTCTCAAGATAAAGTGAAAGTCCTGTAAGTTTTTTATTTTTATTTTGTTTCAAGATTATCAATCGATATCAATCCCAAGCATATATTCGTGTTTATTTGTTTTAAAAATAACAACCACCATTAGCGTTTTCTCAACAATGTCTTTCACATGCATCCCGCATGTGCGCCTACCTAGAAATGATGGGCGAGAGTTCTAGACCTCACCAACAAAACCCTGAAAGAAACGGACTAATTACTGGAATCTCTCTCTCTCTCTCTCTCTCCCCCTCCCTCTCTCTCTCTCTCTCTCTCTCTCTCAAAGTCCTGCAAGTTTTTTATTTTTATTTTGTTTCAAGATTATCTATCGATATCAATCCCAAGCATATATTCGTGTTTATTTGTTTTAAAAGTGACAACAATCATTAGAGTTTTCTCAACAATGTCTTTTACATGCATCCCGCATGTGCGCCTACCCAGAAATGATGGGCGAGAGTGCTAGACTTCACCAACAAAACACAGAAAGAAACGGACTAATTACTGGAATCTTTCTCTCTCTCAAGATAAAGTGAAAGTCCTGTAAGTTTTTTATTTTTATTTTGTTTCAAGATTATCAATCGATATCAATCCCAAACATATATTCGTGTTTATTTGTTTGAAAAGTAACAACCACCATTAGCGTTTTCTCAACAATGTCTTTTACATGCATCCCGCATGTGCGCCTACCCAGAAATGATGGGCGAGAGTGCTAGACCTCACCAACAAAACACAGAAAGAAACGGACTAATTATTGGAATCTCTCTCTCTCGCTCTCTCGATAAAGTGAAAGTGCTGTAAGTTTTTTTTTTATTTTTTTCAAGATTATCAATCGATATCAATCCCAAGCATATATTTGTGTTTATTTGTTTGAAAAGTAACCACCACCATTAGCGTTTTCTCAACAATGTCTTTTACATGCATCCCGCATGTGCGCCTACCCAGAAATCATGGGCGAGAGCAGTGTTCTAAATATCGGATATATCGGCCGATATATCGGCGATATATCGGGGATATTTTGAACCCGCTACGATATCGGCTTATCTATTAGGAAATATCGGTCAACGGGTCATATCGGGTTAACGGGCGATAAATCGGTCAATATCGGCTTGACCGAGATATCGGTTGGCCAAAAACGTCGTCGTTTGCTAATTTTTAAAAAAAAAACTGGGCGAGGGTTTTCTTTCGAACAATCGAACAACGCCGCAAGGGTTCTTGAGTTCTTCAGTCTTCACTTCGTCCGTCGCCGGTGAACCCAGTCCGTCGCCGCCGCGCCTGGTTCTCCGACTACCTCGCTTCCCTCGTATGCCGGCGACCTCGCTTCCCTCACCCGCCGACGACCTCGCTTCCCTTGCAGTCCCAAATCGCAGGATTCGCAGCCCTAACTCGGTAACTGTTGTAAACCCTCTTGGCCTCTTTCAATCAATTCCTCTTTCGATTTTTGGTTTGAAATGTTGAATGAATGTGTTGAATTGATTAAATGGCTTCAGTTTGAGATTTTTCTTGATTGATAAACGTCCTTTGAATCTCTAATGTTTGAATGTGAATGGTGTGCAGAGCACGTCTGAAATTTTGATTTAGTTTCGAATGGGTCCTCTAAATCTCTGATGCTTCAATTCCTAATTGATAAACGTCCTCTGAATATCTGATGTTTCAATAGTTGGGTGAATGAATGTCTGAAATTCTGAATTTGGGTGTATCAAAACTATTAGGTATTTTGAATTTGATTGTTAGAATTCTAACAAATTGGCATTGCTGATTTGCGGTAAGGTAAGTTTAGCCTTTATAAATGAAGTTGTTTTTAGTTTGTCACGTATATTTGGTAATTTTACAATTTAAATATTATTTTTTCATGTGTATTTTTATAATTTGAAGTATAAATATAATATTTATAGGTAAAAATTAACGAAACCGATAAATCCGATATATCTCGATATATCTCGATATATCCCCGATATATCATTTTTACTTCTAACCGATACGACCCCGATAGGCGATGTTTAGAACCTTGGGCGAGAGTGCTAGACCTCACCAACAAAACACAGAAAGAAACAGACTAATTAATGGAATCTCTCTCTCTCTCCCTCTCCCTCTCTCTCAAGATAAAGTGATAGTCTTGTAAGTTTTTTATTTTTATTTTGTTTCAAGATTATAAATCGACACTACTACATTTATAGACCTAATGTAACATTTATTTTGTAACATTTTTAAAAACTATTACCATAGCTATCCTAATGTGACATGTTTTTACCATTATTAAACAAATGTTACATTAGTACAAATTATGTTACATTGGATGTAACATTATTTAAAATGATGTAACACTTTTGCATATGCAACACCTTTTATATTCTTTTGTAACGTTATTTCAAATGATGTTAAGTTTAATTTTTGGGATGTTAATGCAAATTTTATTACTTTATTAAATTTATTTGAAATAAATTCAATTGGATGATTCTAAATTAGTAGGATGTTTAGGATCCAAATACAATATAACTAACTTATGGATCTGGCTCATATGTAGCACGTGATCTATTTTTTTATTAATTATGTTTCTTGAACATTATTCTATCCATTGAAAATAAATAATTAAAATAATATTAATCAAACAAATATCCAATTAATGAATAATAAAAGGGAGATATTTGAACTAAAAGTAGGTAATAAAAAAAGCGCGCATCAATTTGTACAAATATGAACTAAATAATTAGTATATACAGTAACAATTAATATAAAACATATAAACCCAAATTTAATTTAATAACTTATATAAGGAACAATTTTAGTGCCTCCAATATAAAATAAACTCCAAACCATTTATCAAAATAGTAGCACTATTGTAAAAATTGTGCTAACAAAGTTTATTTTTAACTAACGATTGTGCTTAATTTTTTTTATTGATTTGTTTGAAACAAAATAAAAAACTAAAATAATATTTGTAGATTAGTAAATATCCATTAAAAGAAGGCCTATAATAATAATAATAATAATAATAATAATAATAATAATAATAATAATAATAATAATAAATAGATAGATAGATTGGCGGAATTTTTTTTCGGATCAAAATAAAGATGATTGCTTCTTTGTTTTATTTGGCGGAATTTTTTTCCGCCTAAAATTTTAGCCAAATTTTGTAAATCCCTCCAAAGTCCAAAGCTAACCCTAACTTCATCTGTCTCAGATGAGTGCCGCTCTCTCGTTTCACCAGATCTGAGGGCTCCTCGTTCTCCTCCTTCCATCTCTCACTTTACAATACCGCCCAATCTCGTTGTCTCGCATTTGTCAAACTCGAAAGCTGAGTCTGTCATTGAGTTCGCTTTGATCCTATGGTTCCTTGTTCTGGTTTTTCCTCTTGGCCGAACTCTGTCTATGGCGTCTCGCTCGATCTCTTCTTGCAGCCGCCATTGGAGGCCCAAGGTAAAGGTTCTCTCTCCCTTTCCCATATTATCTCGTCCGCACCCTCAGTTAGACAGGAATCTCCATTGTCGTCTGTCGTCCTCTCGAACCTTTCTCTCTACTTTCTGCGGCCCAATCCTCCTATAAGCGTTCTAGTGAAGCCCCTCAATATATCAGGTGAGTATGCATTCCTTTTGATTTTTTGCATCCATTTCTGAGAATGGACTCAAATCCAATAGAATTATGAGTTTGAGTTAGTTTAAAATATAGTCATGTATGTGATTTTCTTTCTCAACAGTTTATGTTTCTTACATCAAGTTGTATTCTTCACCCTTATATGTGATTTATTTTGTTAATTAGTAATTGCTTTACTGAATTATAATTTGCTTAAACCTTTGGAGCGATTGTGATTTGATTAATGCTCTTATATCTGTAATCTATATCGATAAGTGTTTTACTTTGTTAATCAATTGTAAGTTTTGGTTCAATATGCTCTAAGACCTAAGTGCTAGAGTGGTTGTAAGGGGGATTTTAATGACAGACTATGATTTTTTTATTAGCCTGATGATGACTTTGTCGATGCAGTTTCACTCCTTTTTGTTTGAAATTGATTTAGGTTCAAATTGGTTAAAATTAGTGTAGGGGTTCTTGATTTAGGGTTCACATTGGTTCAAGCTGGAATTTCCTTCTCCCAAATCCGCCATCAAAAGATCGTGATCTTGTTTGCTTCTCTCTCTGCCTTTGCCCTTTATGTTGATGTTGCTGCTGCTGAAATTCTCATTGAAGAGAGTCACCCAAATTAAAGAGGGGCAATCATTTCCAATTCCTAAAAGGTAAGCTTTCATTATCCCTTATCTCCTTATTACTAATTTCTCTATATCTGAATGAATTAGATTAGTTTTCTATTCTTTCAATTGATAGATTAAATACAAATCTGTTTGTTGCTTTGACACCGAATACAGAGAGACATGTTAAAATGTTTCCCTTTTCTAGACATACCATTTCTATTTCCTTGCTAATTAGATATTTTGCTTACATGTATATCTTATTCAATGCCTTAATTATTATTATTATTGAATCTACCATTGACTCGTTATATTTGTGTGAATCCCTGTGACACCACCTAGATGTCAAATTATAATCATAACTCACACAAGGATTGGAAAAGGTATTGCAGAGACATTGGATTGTTGTTGTTTTGTTCTTTTTATTTCTTCACTATTTCTTGGCAGTAGGAGGTGTGGTTTAGCTTTATCTTTCAGCATTTAAAATTGTAATATGTCTTCTGCTTCCCTCATTATTTTTGAAATTCATATGATGTGGAGGCTTGCCTTTGGGCACATGAGCAGGACAAGGCAATCCTTCTCCTTCTATTTCTTATATATTTATCTGGTCTCATTTTATTGCTGTCATACACCTAATTTTCATTAATGTGAAACAAAACATTCATAATTTTCCAATCAATACATGATTTTTCTATAAGAAGTGTAGTGAAAAGAACCTAAAAAGGAGTATGATAGTAATCTGAATTTTTTAGCACTATAATTAGATTTTTATGATCCTTTCATTCGGATTTTTGTCACTTAAGCTTCAACACTGAAAATTGATCTATTTAGCATTATAATATGATTTTTATGGGCAATGTAGTTTGAATTTTAAGCACGTCAATTTCATCACTGTAATCTTACTTTTTCTATGTAATTATCATTTATCATTTAAATGATTTACACTTTACTTGCTTTGCTGCTGATTTTTATCTTGGAAAGTGCATTAATTGCCCAAGTATAAGGTAGTCAGGTTGTCATGATTTAGGTTATTATTTTGTCCAAGTAAAGTGCATTATGCAAAACTATATAGGCATCCTCTAGTGGTGATTGGCTTTGCCTAGTTCGGGTTTCTCGAATTGATGATTGTAAGTACCTTGTGTTTTTTAACCTTGCATTGAAGTGCTATTTAGTTGCTCATCAGTTACTATTATATATATTATTGGGAGATATACTGCCATTATTTGAGTTTTGTTTACATTGCATCTTCTTGACTATTTTACTAAAAATTATTGCCTTAGTTCAAAACTTGACATTTAGGTAATTGCAGATATGTACTATTGCCAATGATGGGTGCTGGAATCATAGATGCATTTGTTGCTGCCATCACCTCAAGATTTTCCAAGTTAGAGCTTCTTGATGTAAGTGAGTATGTTCTTGGCTATAATGATTGTATCTAATAAAAATTAAGTGAGCATGAATACATTTTTATTGTTTAATTGATTAGTTAATGGTAATAAGATCATTGTAGAAAAGGACTACAAATAAGTGAGTTTTCAGATTTTAATTTGGAATTGCATCATTGGTGAACTTGTGATTTTGTATAACCTATTAGCCTGTATGCATTTTATATGTGTTCTGTCTGACCTCATTTTCAAGCGATCAGTTGCATTTGACACTATATCAACAAAAGATACTTGTAAAAATCAGTTTTTCTATGTTATATCTATTACTTTTCACTCAATGATGCAAGACAACCAAATAATTCCACTTACAAAGAAAGATATTGCAAAATAGGTGAAAAGAACATATGTCTTGAGAGATTTTTACAACTTTAAACTAGTTATTGCCTTGTCGGATTCTACTCATTCACAAATGTTATCAACAATTAGTTTATCTTCTCTCAGTCTATGTTAAGTTTATATGGCTTTTTGTTTGCAATATTTTAATACACTTTTTTTTTTTAAAATTATGCTTAGATACTGCACCAACTACTTATTTCTGATAGTTTTCATTCTCGGTAAGCAAATAGAGTGATTTTGATATGAGATTTTTGCTCTCTCTTTTCAGAATCTTGGATATTGCTCCAACAATCGCTTCATGCTCACCCTGTTTAAAATTCAGGTATCGATTTCCTTAGGAGGCCACTTGCTATTTCAGCTGTTGTTTTAAAACAACCCAATATCACTTTTCTCAATGAAAGGTATATTTCTTTTGTGGTTTCTTATTTCTCCTAGTTACTCTATGTGGTCATGAACTAAAGTTTTCACAATTTGTTAACATACATTATACATCTCCAATAAGGAAGTTGGGTCTGAATTGAAGTGAGCTGGTGCTTCAACAATTCAGTTTCATGAGCCTTTATTTGTGACGGACCTTGAATCTCGCCAATTACGAGCATTCACTTTAGCTTACTCTGAACTTGATTCAACTTTGTCTAGATTGAATTTAGTGGTTGAAACTTAAGTCATGGCTTTTTCCTCACTACCTGGAAGGTTGTTGAAGTGAACACTTTGGGCTAAGGCATTGACTAGTCACAAGGATGAGGTATATTTTTTTGCTTAATTTCACATTTCTACTACACTTGCTCTAATTAAACTAGCAATGCTATGAATTTTATGTTGGCTTGTAAGCTATATGAAAGTTAATGACATGACCAAGTGTGCGAATAATTTTGTTCGGAAGGTTTTTGCTATATTGTATTCTCGTTGACCATGTTGCATTTTCATCAGAATTTCTTCCCTGCCAATGCTGCTGCCCAAGCTACAAGTGTTCCCCAATGGCGAATAATGAAGATGTTCAAGAAAGCTGGAAGTTCTATGGTTGCATACTTGGGTGAGCAAATGTCTGGTTTCGCCTTCACTATCAATGGGTGGGTGCAGTCCTATGGTTCTCGCTACTTTGTGAAGCCACCTGTCATCTATGGTGATGTACTTCCGCAAAATACAATACAATGAAGGAGTCGAAAGTGGGTGTGTGTCCTAGCTTACCTATTATATACTAGGGTAAACTGCAGAAAACCACCCCTAAAATATGCTATATTGCTCAAAACCACCCCTTATATAGATAATTGTCGAAAACCACCCATAAAAGCATCTCGGTTAACAATTAACCACCCTCGCTAGGTTTCCGTTGAGATTCTGTTAAAAGTATGAAATTACCATCATACCCTTTAATTTTTTTAATATACTTTATTTGAAATTAAACATTTTTGTAAAAACTGATTTTTTACAGCAAAAAAGAAAGAAAGAAAACAAATTTCAAAAAAGAAGATAAAAAAATATGTTGATGTGGTGAGTGGATGGGATTTGATTTGTTACAAAAAGTTAATTATGTTTAATCTATTCTTTTACATTCAAAATAATTACGGTAAAAACAACAATTTTTCATAGAAGGTTAGATGGATCCTTTTCATTTTTATTTATACGCTATTCATCGTCCCCATCAAACCCTAGACCGGATGCCGACCAGCCGCTCAACTCACCATTACCGGAGAAGTAGCTGCCAACAGAAACATCTAGAAGATGGAAAAACCTGAGCCAAAAAACCCCAACATTGATATCCCACCACCGCTAAAAGAGGTGTTTCAACCCTAAACAACTCAAAACCCAAGATCTGACCAACAATGTGAGAGATCTAAAAATCCAACCACAAATGTTCCCAGATCTGGCCACAAATTTGAGTATACAGAACAAAACCCCCTGCAAAATCTGGTTCAAAGAAGGTATTCCATGGCGACTTTCGCGAAGAAAAGAAAGAATCAAAGAGCTAAAGGCGACCTTCGCTCAAGATTTTCGGATTTCGGATAGTTTTGGCTCCGGTTTGGGTTGTTCGATCCCCCGCCCTCTTGTCTCTCCTCCATATGAGTTCTCTCCCAGCGTCCAACGACGTTGTTCTCGTTGCACTCGACTCGGGGCGGCGTCCTCCCTCCTCCGCCTCTTTTTTCTCCTCCCATCTACGCTATTTGTCAGATTGAAGCCGCCTTCTTCCCCACCGCCACAGATCTAGGGTTTTAAATGATGAGAACATAAAAACCCCAAATCTTCCTCACTGCAATCTTCTCCAAATCTCACCCACTTGCCAAATTAATATCATCCTTTTTTAAATTGGTTTATTTCAATTAATCTCTATTAAAAAACGATGTCAATTTCATACCGTGACGGATTCTTAACGGAAATTTAACAAGGGTGGTTGTTTGCTAACTGAGAGGCTTTTGTGGGTGGTTTTCGGCAATTAGTTATATAAGGGGTGGTTTTGAGCAATATAGCATATTTTAGGGGTGGTTTTCTGCAGTTTACCCTATATACTATAATACATGTAACTTGCACAAATGATACTCAGTTCAATGCACTTTGTATACATTGATTTTTATTGAATGAAGTTTTATTTTGGATAATTTGACTTTTGTTACTTTTATGAGTTTTATCTATCTTATAATATATAATATACTAGTGTAATACCCGCGCTATGACGCGGTTGCAATGGGAAAAAAAGAGAATATATAATATTTATTATAAGGAATGACCAAATAAAATATAAACAAATGTTTGGAAAGTATAAAACAACAAAATTATTATTGAACGACATATGTGTTTAGAAAAGGCACATATTTAGTTGGTGATGTAGGCATGAATTATGAACCGCATGAGCATAAAAACAACCAAGTGTTAAATCGATGTAAGACTTAAAGCATTCTAGTCATGGCGGAGAAGAAGAAATCAATACATCACGCCTAGAGAAACACGGAAAATAGAAACTGACAATTCAACAAAGATACAGAAGGCGAACCCTAAATTTTCATTAAAAAGAACAGGAGAGAGGATGAAACTAAAAGAAAAGGATTTGGGGCTTACGGTTTGCCATTGGCACGGGAACATCCTGGATGCTGAACTACAACCGTAGAGGGTCAAGAGCAGGAAGGAGAGGGAATTTGTGTCTATCAAGTGTCAATCGGCTTCCAATCGTTGGCGTGGCCATTGAAGGTGATGATTCTTGGTCTGACCTCGGCAACAATCCGGGCGTCTGAGTTAGAGTTGCAGATCCAGTCGCTCGATTCGGTGTGCGATTGGACAAAGATGGCGAGCGAAATCAGCGAAAAGGCGAAAAAGATGAGGGAACCAACAGAGGCAAGATCAAACTTCGATTTAGGAGAAGAGGAGGCGTCTGGGAGAGAGGAGGTAGAAAGAATGGGAGAAGAGGCGTGCGGGAGAAGGAGGGAACCGGCAGAGGCAAGGCGTGGGAGAGAAATCAACCATAATCATTCTTTAGTGCAAATTGTGGGAAAGAAAAACGAAAATTGAAACTCGGTGAGGAAAATGGTGACGGGAGGCGGTCTAACCTCAGCGAAGGAAGAAGACGGAGTTCTAAGGTGGGATATCTTCAACGGAGGAAAAAAATGAAGGCATGAGGTGCGAAGGATGCCACGATCGAAGTCAGCGGAGGAGAACTAAACTCTAACAAAGCGTTCTTTCCCAATTGTGAAGAGGGGGAAGAAAATTGAAAGCAAATTAAAAAAAAAAGGAAAGAATGTGATTGGTAAGAAGGGAGTGAAATAAGGAGAGCGCGCCACGTCAGCGGAAAGTATACGAAATTAAGTAGTTATATAGATAATGAGTTTCGAGGTATATAATGTTCATTAAAATATAATACTTGAAGGTAAAAGTAACATTGTTTGTCAAATGTAACATTGCTATTTGGATGTAACATATTTGATTAAAGGTAACAAACCCTATTAAGGTAACATTTATTTTAAAATGTAACATTTTATGAAAATGTAACAATTTGGGTATCAAATGTAACATATAGTCTCATTAATCAACAAATGTTACATTAGTAAATAGAAACTGTTACATTAGGTCAAATGCAACGGCCGCAAATGTAATCCTCAAAAAGTGTTACCTTTTCCTCTAATGTAACATATTTAAAGGGTAATGTAATAATTTTTGGTGATACCTTATGTCAATATATGTAGTTTGAAAGTTTCAGTTAAAACAATTCAAAGAAATAAACAATCTTGGAATCGGAATTGAGACAAGGCTCTCTATTCATAACGCGCCCCTGTCCTCCTTCATCGTCTTCCTGTCTTGGCGCCTCGCTCTCCGGCCGCTTGGCCATGGAGCGGCGGCGGCGCGCCCTTTGGCTCCCTATTTGAGATCTATTCTTAAATCCTACTCCACAAATCTCCATTTGTCAAGTAAACTTCATCTTAACCCTAAAATTTCAAAACCTAAACCCCCTCAAAATTTGCTTCAAATCTTGGTTTGTAGCCCCCAAATCGTCTGTCACCAAGCTCTCCGCGGTACATGCACCAGGTTACAAGGGCTTGACAACCCGCTTACGGCCTCTCCGAGGCTCGTGGGCACCAATCTGGGCAGATCTCGCATCGATTCAACCAACAGATGCAACCCTAGGAGTCGACTTCTACTATCGGCGATGGTGGGAGGTCGGTCCCTCATCAGGAATGTTTATGCTCAATCCTCTCAGACCTTCCCTCCGCAGGAGCTCGGTCGCTGCAGCTGTTCACTATGGTGGCGATCTTCTTCTGTTGGGGGGAAAATGTTACTCATAAGCTTCGTCATCCAGACTGGGATAATCTCAGCCTTTTTCATTTCTAGAAAGAATTACACCTACAAAACCAAACCCTCAAAACAAAAACTTCAATACAAATTGTCTATTCTCTGCAAGCTCAGGAATTCTCTATCCTCCAAGCTTGCTTGCTTGTCTGCTGAAAAAGGTATGGCCCTCTTAACCTTTCATCATCAAACCATCCAGCTGATCCCAACCAGATTTTCTTTGGGAATCTGTGTGGGGAAAAGCTACACCAAAACTCCCCAACAACAATCAATAACAAACCATGTACACAAACTTTATGCTACAAGCAAAATCCACAGACTCAAAAGATGGAGTACATGCCCAAACAAGACACACAAGCAACTTCAAAGGAGCTCGGACACGCTTCACAATTCATCCAAGGAAATCTATACAGGTCAGTCTATTCATCACTCTATACAGAACACTATCTTTAGGAAGCCTACTATGTCTCATATCTTCAATAGAATATGGAAGAGTTTGAGAATGAATGAATCCCAGATAGTGCTTTGTCTGTATACAGCTTATAAAACAAGGATGATAGCTAATCAAGGAATGCTAGTCTCTAATTGCTGTTGTTATTCCTATGTCTCTCCTTCTTTATTACTTATCTCTACCAAGTTTCAGGTAGTGCTTTGTCAGTATACAACTTATAAAAAAAAAATGATAGCTAATCAAGGAATGCTAGTCTCTAATTGATGTTGTTATTCCTATGTCTCTCCTTCTTTATTACTTATCTCTACCAAGTTTCAGGAAATTGACAAAACTGAATATGTTGCCAAAATACCCCAGTCTGCTGAGCCTACTGATTATGAGGACGCTCTCCTCAATTCAACTGACAGTATCAACTCTAATCGACGCCAGTGGATAGTTTCAAGTGTCAGCTCTACTAGATGCCAGTGGATAGGTATGGCTCTGTCTCTTTTTTTCAAAACAAGCCTGCAAATTCCCACCGATTTTCATTCTAGAATTGGTGTGGGGAGAAGCAAAAACAACCATTACACCAACAACAACATTCACAACAATCATTGTAACCATTCAGTAAAATTTTTTGCTACAAGCAAACACTGCAGCTCAAACAATCTGGAGGAAGTCAAAAATTGGATATGGAGCAAAAGCAGACGTCTTATGATATCTCATAAGAATTCAAATATGAACAACTGGACAGGTAAGCTATATCTCCTCTCAATCCAATTACAGTCCAATGACAACAATAGCATGCTTGTTCATGACAACGATGATCAAATAAACAAATACTACAACATCCTTAGAAATGATACCAATGAGCTACCTAGCATAGCTCTCAGTAATGCTTCATGATTAATATCGGTTACTGGAACATACGAGGCTCTAGAAAGCCTCTCCTCTGGCAAGAACTAAACCACATCAGACACAGTAACAATCTTGATATCTTAGCTCTTGCTGAAACTAAAGCTACTGAACCTCCTCTTGATAGCCAACTCCACATATCTGGCTTCCATAAGAATATCTTCATTAGCTCTATAGGTGCAAAAGGTGGTCTCTGGATCCTTCTAAAAAACACTAAAGCCAACCAAAACACTACTATTCTAGAACAGTGTAGTAGATTCTGCATGTTAAAAACCTCCATAGATTCTCTCAACATTGCAATTCTTTTTGTCTATGCTCCTGTTATTGAACAAGAGAAAACCAGATTCTGGAACAATATTATAGAAGTCACTAACAAACACTCTTTACCGGTTCTTATCATGGGTGATTTGAACGACATTGAGAATGACACTGAGAAGGTGGGTGGCAACACCCCATCCCTTGCTAGATTCCGTAGACTGAGACACCTCAAAGACGAGCTCAATCTACATACTCTCCCTCATACTGGATCCCCTTTCACTTGGAGGAAACACAATGATGACAGAGATAACACCTATGAGCGTCTAGACAGAGCTCTTACTCATCAAGACATCATCACCAATTTCATGGACCTTCATGTCCAACATCACCCATTTTCATTGTCTGATCACTGCCCAATCACACTCCAAATTGGTCACAAACACAATTATAAAGGTGCCCCCTTTCGTTTTGAAATGGCATGGACTACTAATCCCATCTATGAAAGAATGGTGAAGCAAGTTTGGGAGAACAAATTCACTGGCTCTCAGGCTTACAAACTCATGAAAAAACAGAAACTACTTAAGAACAATACTAAACACTGGTGCAAAACACAATCTGATAACATATTAAAACAGCTTTCTGAAGTTGACAAAAAAATCTTAACCTTTCATGCTAAGCTTCCATAGGGAAGGCTCTCCGGCTGGGATAACAGAAAGCTTATGAATTTAGAAAAGAAAAAAATGGCTCTTCTTGATTACAATTATAAATTCTGGAAACAACGGGCTAAGACCAAACATCTACAATTAGGTGATAAGAACACTAACTATTACCAGACAATAGTGAAAGTTAAGAACTTTAAAAACCATACATCATCTTTCACCTCCAGGGATGGTGAGCACCTTACTAACCCTAAGGATATAGCTAACCAAATCACCATAGAAATGTCTGAGAGATTTATCAAACCAATGTACACAAACATAACCCCCGAACATCTCCTTCATGAACTCCCACAATTTACAGAAGAAGAGAACAACTCCCTGCTCACAATTCCTTCAAACCATGAAATCAAAAAAATCGTTACCAATATGTCTACAGACAAAACTCCTGGACCGGATGGCTACCCTCCGGAATTCTTTAGCATATACTGGCACATAGTTGGTCAATCTGTGTGCAGAACTGTCAAAGCTTTTTTCCACTCCGGGACCCTACTCTCTGAGATCAATCAAACATTTATAGCCCTCATACCCAAAACGGATAATCCGTCAAACATAAATCATTATAGACCAATTAGCCTATGCAATACCATTTACAAGATAATCTCTAAACTCAGCAAACAGAATGAAGAACATTCTACCTAGACTTATCAATCCTTTCCAAGGAGCTTTTGTGGAAGGACGATCCATACAGGATAACACGCTAATTGCACATGAAATTTTCCACAATTTTCACAAACGAAAAGGAGCAAAAGGCTGGATGGCGCTCAAGCTTGACATGGAAAAAGCCTATGATAAGATCAACTGGGACTACATTAAAGCCACACTCATTAAGTTTGGTTTTGACCCCCGCTAGATTAGATGGGTTATGAGCTGCCTAACTACTACAACATTTTCGGTTCTAGTTAACAATCGACCAGGCCCTCAATTTAAACCGAAAAGAGGTATTAGACAAGGGGATCCACTTGCACCATACATATTCATCCTTGTAATGGAGAACCTTGCAGCAGAACTACAGGAGGAGGCAAGATTAGATGATGCCTTAGTCGGTATTAAGATTACTAAAAATGGTACGTCTATTCCTTTCTTGACCTTTGCTGATGACACGATAATCTTTGCACCAGCATCCCACAAAAGCATCCATACTATTCGGAACATGCTCAACAAATTCTCTAATCTATCTGGTCTTACCATAAATTATAGCAAGAGTTCTCTCCAAGTCTCTGGTAACATCAGTCATTCGCTAGCAAACTCCCTAGCTAATGAAATGCACATTCCGGTTTCTAGAACTCTGGAAAAATATCTTGGGATTCCTCTTCTCCGTGGTAGAATTAAGAATGAGATGTTCCAAGATGCTATACAGAGCCTCAAAAAACAGTTATCTAAATGGAAAGCTTCGTCCTTAACCCAGGCTGGTCGTGTAACTCTGATTACTGTAAATCTTAGTTCAAAAACTAACTACTTAATGCAAAACTTTTTGCTCCCTAAAGGGGTCCTCCATCAGATTGATCAAGTTAATAAGAATTTTTTCTGGAACAAACTGGAATCGGAACAATATAACCCGTTAATAAGCTGGGAAAAAATTTATAAACCAAAAGATCAAGGTGGTCTAGGCATAAGACTAGCTGAAGACCTCAATATTAGTCTTCAGATGAAACTCTTATGGAAACTGTACACTAACAATGACAATGTATGGGTTAAACTTATTAAAGAAAAATATTTTCAAGAACAAAACATAATGAATGCAACTCCTACAAACCCCTCATGGCAATTCGGCCGCCTTCTACAACTTCGTGATAAATTCTTGGAAGGTTTACATTGGATAGTTGGAAATGGGGAAACTATAAACGTTTGGAAAGACCCTTGGGTGGTAGGTTGTAATCTTCAAATCTACCAACTCTCACATGACCCTAATCTAAAAGTTTATCAGTTGATCAACCAAAATAAACAATGGAACCTACAAGTTCTTCAACATCTTTTTCCAAATAGTATTGTCGACCAAATTCTAATGATCAAAATTCCCTCTTGGGAGGCCAGTGATAAACTAATTTGGAAACTTAATGCGGATGGTCACTTCACGACCAAATCGGTCAAACAGTTTATAAACACTAGCAATCAGAATGAGGAAAGAGGAAAATGGATCTGGAACCTAAATCTCCCTCCTCGTATCAAGAACCTCATTTGGAAACTAGAACAAGATGGGCTTGCAACAAAAGAAAGACTCAACCGTTTTTTCAATAGAGTTCCTTCCCAGTGTTGTTTATGCAATGACAAAGATGAAGATAGTGATCATCTTTTCAAGCATTGCACCATCACCAAAAGAATCATAGCGGCCTACGAACAAATAACTGGTAAATCTGTAAGTTATGTAAATAACCAGGTCACAACTCTTAAAGAACTCCTACACTCTAAACCATCCATACCGAACCTTGAGGACCTTTGTTTCATCTAGCAAGCAATTTGGGAAACCAGGAACAATGTAATTTTTAAAAACAAAAACATTGAATCTATCCCACAAATTGCGATTAGATCTTATGTGCAGGTGAGAGATTGGTTGATTGCCAATCCCAATAAAAGTCCGAAACAAGACAGACGAAGAGTGTAATCAAGTGGAAAAAACCGCCTAGGGCTACCTACAAAATTAATGTAGATGGCTCAAATAAACCTACTGGTTTTGGCCAAGTAGGTGGGATTCTTAGGAATTGTGATGGAACTGTGATGGATATTTTTCAGCAGCAGGTGGATAGTGGCTCCGCTATCCAAACCGAAGCGGCTGCATTTTGTGCAGGTACAAAACTGGCCTGGCAAAAAGGTTTACGTAGAGTAATAATTGAAGGTGACTGTTTGGAAGTAATCAAGGCTATAAACGGTGATGCAAGGCCTAGATGGGAGATATGGTGGAAAATTGAGCTAATTAAGAAGATGCAATCGGAATTTGAGCACATAGAGTTCAAGCATTGTTTCCGTGCAGCTAATGGCGCAGCAGATTTCATAGCTACATGTAATGACATTTGTAATATGGATACTCTCCCTTTGAATAGGGAATTCTGTAACATCATCCGTAAGGATGATCAGGGTTGCGTTATGTTTTAAGAACCGCCCCATTTTTGCCTACTAAAAAAATATATATATATGTAGTAGTGCGATATCAATCCCAAGCATATATTAGTGTTTATTAGTTTGAAAAGTAACAACCACCATTAGCCTTTTCTCAACAATGTCTTTTACATGCATCCCGCATGTGCGCCTACCCAGAAATGATGGGCGAGAGTGCTAGACCTCACCAACAAAACACAGAAAGAAACGGACTAATTACTGGAATCTCTCTCTCTCTCTCAAGATAAAGTGAAAATCCTGTAAGTTTTTTATTTTTATTTTGTTTCAAGATTATCAATCGATATCAATCCCAAGCATATATTCGTATTTATTTGTTTGAAAAGTAACAACCACCATTAGCGTTTTCTCAACAATGTCTTTTACATGCATCCCGCATGTGCGCCTACCCAGAAATGATGGGCGAGAGTGCTAGACCTCACCAACAAAACACAGAAAGAAACGGACTAATTACTGGAATCTCTCTCTCTCTCTCTCCCTCTCTCTCTCTCTCTCTCTCTCCCCCTCCCTCTCTCTCTCTCTCTCTCTCTCTCTCTCTCTCTCTCTCTCTCAAAGTCCTGTAAGTTTTTTTATTTTTATTTTGTTTCAAGATTATCTATCGATATCAATCCCAAGCATATATTCGTGTTTATTTGTTTGAAAAGTAACAACAATCATTAGCTTTTTCTCAACAATGTCTTTTACATGCATCCCGCATGTGCGCCTACCCAGAAATGATGGGCGAGAGTGCTAGACCTCACCAACAAAATACAGAAAGAAACGGACTAATTACTAGAATCTCTCTCTCTCTCTCTCTCTCTCTCTCTCTCTCTCTCTCAAGATAAAGTGAAAGTCCTGTAAGTTTTTTATTTTTATTTTGTTTCAAGATTATCAATCGATATCAATCCCAAGCATATATTCGTGTTTATTTGTTTGAAAAGTAACAACCACCATTAGCGTTTTCTCAACAATGTCTTTTACATGCATACCGCATGTGCGCCTATCTAGAAATAAGCACAAAAAGCATGGTAAAAAACACGGACATCAGAGGTGGGGGTTGAGAGGTGGCGGTGATCGGCGAAAGAAAGGAGGAGGTGGTGGTGGTATCACACGGCAAAAGGAAGGGAGGATGGAGGATGAAGGAGGGAGCTTGGTGGAAGGGATGTTTAAGGTTTGTGTTTGTCTTGTGGTGAGGTGAATGGTTATTTGTGGGCTGATTTCGGATGCAACAACGGGGAGTGGATAGCTTCGTTTGTTTGCCACTTTAAGGAGGTAAAAAGGTGAGGCGAAGAGGGGAGGTGAAATGTCGGTGTTTAACCCAATGAGGTAAGGAGGAAGTTGGGTAAGAACCTTCTTGATTTGAATCAGCCAAAGGGGGAACAATGGGCTGAGATTTTTTGAATCTTATGGGGAGGAAGAAGACAAGATTGGGAGAGCAAGAACCAAGGAAATGGGGTCCCAAAAACGCGAAATTTGAATACTCGCGAAATAACCCCCGAAGCCCGCTCTCTTGACCTAAACCCGACTCTAATCGAAATAAAACTTTAAAATCAAAATAACATTGAAATCTAAGAATTTTTTCAAGTCCCGAAGTAAGAAAACGAAAATAAATTCATTTTTAAATCAAAATTCAAATTTATGCCGGAATCCGCTTTAAAGAAATCAAAATAAAATCATTTGGTCGATGACAAGGATTTTCAAAATATGTGAAATCTTAGAAAAAAATCAATTTAAATACATAATTAATAAAATAATATTTAAAAAAAATAAGTACGTACATATGGTGCGTGATTCGGTCCAAACCGGATTGGGGTATAGAATCATTAGGTTGGGTTGTGCATTATTCAGTCCAAACCGAAATTTTGGGCCGAAGCTAACCAAAGTTTTTCGATTTGACTTTCAGTTCGAAAATTTTCATTTTTTGGTTTCGATTCGGTTTTGGTTCAGTTTGTGTTAAATCGAATTTAAAAACAAAAAAAAGTGGATGCATGAAATTGGGATATAGTCATATAGGTGAATAATATGTGGGATTAATGGGTTCGTTGTCGTTTATTTAGCACAACAAAGATAATACACTTAATACGTGGATGTTATTTGATTTGTAGGCGGGATATGATGGAGTTCATCACATTCTATATATTTGTATTTGTTTTCATTTGGGTTGACGTTTCGTAATTAGTCAAGTGATCCATTTGCACTGGATAATTTAAACCCCTTTGGTAACTTTCACTTTAATGACTCATTTGATATAAACCTATACAGTAAATGGAATGAAAACAAATTTTAACTTATATATAGGAAATTTGGTTCAATTATATTAAAATCGAACCGAACATAACTCAAACCGGAAAATAACCGAATCAAACCTAATGTTTTTGGCTCGGCTTTCGATATGAAATTTTAACATTTTTAATTTTGGTTCGGTTTGACCTGGTTTGATTAAGTTTTATACCGATGCACATCCCATCTCAAGATAAAGTGAAAGTCCAGTAAGTTTTTTATTTTTATTTTGTTTCAAGATTATCAATTAATATCAATCCCAAGCATATATTCGTGTTTATTTGTTTGAAAAGTAACAACCACCATTAGTGTTTTCTCAACAATGTCTTTTACATGTATCCCGCGTGTGCGCCTACCCAGAAATCATGGGCGAGAGTGCTAGAACTCACCAACAAAACACAGAAAGAAACGGACTAATTACTGGAATCTCTCTCTCTCTCTCTCTCTCTCTCTCAAGATAAAGTGAAAGTCCTGTAAGTTTTTTATTATTATTTTGTTTCAACCTTATCAATCGATATCAATCCCAAGCATATATTCGTGTTTATTTGTTTGAAAAGTAACAACAACCATTAGCGTTTTCTCAACAATGTCTTTTACATGCATCACGCATGTGCGCCTACCCAGAAATGATGGGCGAGAGTGCTAGACCTCACCAACAAAACACAAAAAGAAACGGAGTAATTACTGGAATCTCTCTCTCTCTCTCTCTCTCTCTCTCTCTCTCTCTCAAGATAAAGAGAAGGTCCTGTAAGTTTTTTATTTTTATTTTGTATCAAGATTATCAATCGATATCAATCCCAAGCATATATTAGTGTTTATTTGTTTAAAAAGTAACAACCACCATTAGCGTTTTCTCAACAATGTCTTTTACATGCATCCCGCATGTGCGCCTACCCAGAAATGATGGGCAAGAGTGCTAGACCTCACCAACAAAACACAGAAAGAAATGGACTAATTATTGGAATCTCTCTCTCTCTCTCGATAAAGTGAAAGTCCTGTAAGTTTTTATTTTTTCTTTTGTTTCAAGATTATCAATCGATATCAATCCCAAGTATATATTTGTGTTTATTTTTTTGAAAAGTAACAACCACCAATAGCGTTTTCTCAACAATGTCTTTTACATGCATCCCGCATGTGCGCATACCCAGTAATCATGGGCGAGAGTGCTAAACCTCACCAACAAAACACAGAAAGAAACGGACTAATTACTGGAATCTCTCTCTCTCTCTCTCTCTCTCTCTCTCTCCCTCTCCCTCTCCCTCTCTTTCAAGATAAATTGAAAGTCCTGTATGTTTTTTATTTTTATTTTGTTTCAAGATTATAAATCGATATCAATCCCAAGCATATATTCGTGTTTATTAGTTTTAAAAGTAACAACCACCATTAGCGTTTTCTCAACAATGTCTTTTACATGCATCTCGCATGTGCGCCTACCCAGAAATGATGGGCGAGAGTGCTAGACCTCACCAACAAAACACAGAAATAAACGGACTAATTACTGGAATCTCTCTCTCTCTCTCAAGATAAAGTGAAAGTCCTGTAAGTTTTTTATTTTTATTTTGTTTCAAGATCATCAATCGATATCAATCCCAAGCATATATTCGTGTTTATTTGTTTGAAAAGTAACAACCACCATTAGCGTTTTCTCAACAATGTCTTTTACATACATCCCGCATGTGCGCCTACCTAGAAATGATGGGCGAGAGTGCTAGACCTCACCAACAAAACACAGAAAGAAACGGACTAATTACTGGAATCTCTCTCTCTCTCTCTCTCTCTCTCTCTCTCTCTCTCTCCCCCCCCCCCCCTCTCTCTCTCAAAGTCCTGTAAGTTTTTTATTTTTATTTTGTTTCAAGATTATCTATCGATATCAATCCCAAGCATATATTCGTGTTTATTTGTTTGAAAAGTTACAACAATCATTAGCGTTTTCTCAACAATGCCTTTTACATGCACCCCGTATGTGCGCCTACCCAGAAATGATGGGCGAGAGTGCTAGACCTCACCAACAAAACACAAAAAGAAATGGACTAATTACTGGAATCTCTCTCTCTCTCTCTCTCTCTCTCTCTCTCTCTCTCTCTCTCTCTCTCTCAAGATAAAGTGAAAGTCCTGTAAGTTTTTTATTATTATTTTGTTTCAAGATTATCAATTGATATCAATCCCAAGCATATATTCGTGTTTATTTGTTTGAAAAGTAACAACCACCATTAGCGTTTTCTCAACAATGTCTTTTACATGCATCCCGCATGTGCGCCTACCCAGAAGTGATGGACGAGAGTGCTAGACCTCACCAACAAAACACAGAAAGAAACGGACTAATTACTGGAATCTCTCTCTCTCTCTCTCTATCTCTCTCTCTCAAGATAAAGTGAAAGTCCTGTAAGTTTTTTATTTTTATTTTGTTTCAAGATTATCAATCGATATCAATCCCAAGCATATATTCGTGTTTATTTGTTTGAAAAGTAACAACCACCATTAGCGTTTTCTCAACAATGTCTTTTACATGACTCCCGCATGTGCGCCTACCATGAAATGATGGGCGAGAGTGCTAGACCTCACCAACAAAAAACAGAAAGAAATTTCCTAATTACTGGAATCTCTCTCCCTCTCCCTCTCTCTCTCTCTCTCTCTCTCTCTCTCTCTCTCTCTCTAAAGTGAAAGTCCTGTAAGTTTTTTTTTATTTTGTTTCAAGATTATCAATCGATATCAATCCCAAGCATATATTTGTGTTTATTTGTTTGAAAAGTAACAACCACCATTACTGTTTTCTCAACAATGTCTTTTACATGCATCCCGCATGTGCGCCAACCCAGAAATCATGGGCGAGAGTGCTAGACATCACCAACAAAACACAGAAAGAAACGGATTAATTACTGGAATCTCTCTCTCTCTCTCAAGATAAAGTGAAAGTCCTGTAAGTTTTTTAATTTTATTTTGTTTCAAGATTATCAATCGATATCAATCCCAAGCATATATTCGTGTTTATTTATTTTAAAAGTTACAACAACCATTAGCGTTTTCTCAACAATGTCTTTTACATGCATCCCGCATGTGAGCCTACCCAGAAATGATGGGCGAGAGTGCTAGACCTCACCAACAAAACACAGAAAGAAACGGACTAATTACTAGAATCTCTCTCTCTCTCTCTCTCTCTCTCAAGATAAAGTGAAAGTCCTGTAAGTTTTTATTTTTATTTTGTTTCAAGATTATCAATCGATATCAATCCGAAGCATATATTCGTGTTTATTTGTTTGAAAAGTAACAACCACCATTATCGTTTTCTCAACAATGTCTTTTACATGCATACCGCATGTGCGCCTACCCAGAAATAAGCACAAAAAGCATGGTAAAAAATACGGACATCAGAGGTGGGGGACAACAACGATGAAGATGGTGGTGTTATAGAGGTGGATATGAAGGTTGAGAGGTGGCGGTGATCGGTGAAAGAAAGGAATTGGTGGTGGTGGTATCACACGGCAAAAGGAAGGGAGGATGGAGGATGAAGGAGGGAGCTTGGTGGAAGGGATGTTTAAGGTTTGTGTTTGTCTTGTGGGGAGGTGAGTGGGGATAAAATCATTTTTAAAATGATGAGAAGAATGGTTAATTGTGGGCTGATTTCGGATGCAATAACGGGGAGTAGATGGCTTTGTTTGTTAGCCACTTTAAGGAGGTAAAAAGGTGAGGCGAAGAGGGGAGGTGAAATGTCGGTGTTTAACCCAATGAGGTAAGGAGGAAGTTGGGTAAGAACCTTCTTGATTTGAATCAGCCAAAGGGGGAACAATGGGCTCAGATTTTTCGAATCATATGGGCAGGAAGAAGACAAGATTGGGAGAGCAAGAACCAAGGAAATGGGGTCCCAAAAACGCGAAATTTGAATACTCGCGAAATAACCCCCAAAGCCCGCTCTCTTGACCTAAACCTGACTCTAATCGAAATAAAACTTTAAAGTCAAAATAACATTGAAATCTAAGAATTTTTTCAAGTCCCGAAGTAAGAAAACGAAAATAAATTCATTTTTAAATCAAAATTCAAATTTATGCCGGAATCCGCTTTAAAGAAATCAAAATAAAATCATTTGGTCGAGGACAAGGATTTTCAAAATATCTAAAATCTTAGAAAATAAATCAAATTTAAATACATAATTAATAAAATAATATTTAAAAAAAATAAGGACGTACATATGGTGCGTGATTCGGTCCAAACCGGATTGGGGTATAGAATCATTAGGTTGGGTTGTGCATTATTCAGTCCAAACCGAAATTTTGGGCCGAAGCTAACCAAAGTTTTTCGATTTGACTTTCAGTTCGAAAATTTTCATTTTTTGGTTTCGATTCGGTTTTGGTTCAGTTTGTGTTAAATCGAATTTAAAAACAAAAAAAAGTGGATGCATGAAATTGGGATATTTTCATATAGGTGAATAATATGTGGGATTAATGGGTTCTTTGTCGTTTATTTAGCACCACAAAGATAATACACTTATTAAGTGGATGTTATTTGATTTGTAGGTGGGATATGATCGAGTTCATCACATTCTATATATTTGTATTTGTTTTCATTTGGGTTGACGTTTCGTAATTAGTCAAGTGATCCATTTGCACTGGATAATTTAAACCCCTTTGGTAACTTTCACTTTAATGACTCATTTGATATAATCCTACACAATAAATGGAATGAAATCAAATTTTAACTTATATATAGGAAATTTGGTTCGATTATATTAAAATCGAACCGAACATAACTCAAACCGGAAAATAACCGAATCAAACCTAATGTTTTTGGCTCGGCTTTCGATATGAAATTTTAACATTTTTAATTTTGGTTCGGTTTGACCTGGTTTGATTAAGTTTTATACCGATGCACATCCCATCTCAAGATAAAGTGAAAGTCCTGTAAGTTTTTTATTATTATTTTGTTTCAAGATTATCAATCGATATCAATCCCAAGCATATATTCGTGTTTATTTGTTTGAAAAGTAACAACCACCATTAGCGTTTTCTCAACAATGTCTTTTACATGCATCCCGCGTGTGCGCCTACCCAGAAATCATGGGCGAGAGTACTAGACCTCACCAACAAAACACAGAAAGAAACGGACTAATTACTGGAATCTCTCTCTCTCTTTCTCTCTCTCTCTCTCTCTCTCTCTCTCTCAAGATAAATTGAAAGTCCTGTAAGTTTTTTATTTTTAGTTTGTTTCAAGAATATAAATCGATATCAATCCCAAGAATATATTCGTGTTTATTAGTTTGAAAAGTAACAACGACCATTAGCGTTTTCTCAACAATGTCTTTTACATGCATCCCGCATGTGCGCCTACCCAGAAATGATGGGCGAAAGTGTTAGACCTCACCAACAAAACACAGAAAGAAACAGACTAATTACTGGAATCTCTCTCTCTCTCTCTCTCTCTCTCTCTCTCTCAAGATAAAGTGAAAGTCCTGTAAGTTTTTTATTTTTAGTTTGTTTCAAGATTATAAATCGATATCAATCCCAAGAATATATTCGTGTTTATTAGTTTGAAAAGTAACAACCACCATTAGCGTTTTCTCAACAATGTCTTTTACATGCATCCCGCATGTGCGCCTACCCAGAAATGATGGGCGAGAGTGCTAGACCTCACCAACAAAACACAGAAAGAAACGGACTAATTACTGGAATATCTCTCTCTCTCTCTCTCCCCCCCCCCCCCCCCGCCTCCCTCTCCCTCTCTCTCTCTCTCAAAGTCCTGTAAGTTTTTTAATTTTATTTTGTTTCAAGATTATCTATCGATATCAATCCCAAGCATATATTCGTGTTTATTTGTTTGAAAAGTTACAACAATCATTAGCGTTTTCTCAACAATGCCTTTTACATGCATCCCGCATGTGCGCCTACCCAGAAATGATGGGCGAGAGTGCTAGACCTCACCAACAAAACACAGAAAGAAACGGACTAATTACTGGAATCTCTCTCTCTCTCTCTGAAGATAAAGTGAAAGTCCTGTAAGTTTTTTATTTTTATTTTGTTACAAGATTATAAATCGATATCAATCTCAAGCATATATTCGTGTTTATTTGTTTGAAAAGTAACAACCACCATTAGCGTTTTCTCAACAATGTCTTTTACATGCATCCCCCATATGCGCCTACCCAGAAATGATGGGCGAGAGTGCTAGACTTCACGAACAAAACACAGAAAGAAATGGACTAATTACTGGAATCTCTCTCTTTCTCTCTCCCTCTCTCTCAAGATAAATTGAAAGTCCTGTAAGTTTTTTATTTTTAGTTTGTTTCAAGATTATAAATCGATATCAATCCCAAGCATATATTCGTGTTTATTAGTTTGAAAAGTAACAACCACCATTAGCGTTTTCTCAACAATGTCTTGTACATGCATCCCGCATCTGCGCCTACCCAGAAATGATGGGCTAAAGTGCTAGACCTCACCAACAAAACACAGAAAGAAACAGACTAATTACTGGAATCTCTCTCTCTCTCTCTCTCTCTCTCTCTCTCTCTCAAGATAAAGTGAAAGTCCCCTATGTTTTTTATTTTTATTTTGTTTCAAGATTATCTATCGATATCAATCCCAAGCATATATTCGTGTTTATTTGTTTGAAAAGTTACAACAATCATTAGCGTTTTCTCAACAATGCCTTTTACATGCATCCCGCATGTGCGCCTACCCAGAAATGATGGGCGAGAGTGCTAGACCTTACCAACAAAACACAGAAAGAAACAGACTAATTAATGGAATCTCTCTCTTTCTCTCTCTCTCTCTCTCAAGATAAAGTGAAAGTCCTGTAAGTTTTTTATTTTTATTTTGTTTTAAGATTATCAATCAATATCAATCCCAAGCATATATTTGTGTTTATATGTTTGAAAAGTAACAACAACCATTAGCGTTTTCTCAACAATGTCTTTTACATGCATCCCCCATATGCGCCTACCCAGAAATGATGGGCGAGAGTGCTAGACTTCACGAACAAAACACAGAAAGAAATGGACTAATTACTGGAATCTCTCTCTCTCTCTCTCTCTCTCTCTCTCTCTCTCTCTCTCTCTCTCTCTCTCTCTCTCGATAAAGTGAAAGTCCTGTATGTTTTTATTTTTATTTTGTTTGAAGATTATCAATCGATATCAATCCCAAGTATATATTTGTGTTTATTTGTTTGAAAAGTAACAACCACCATTAGCGTTTTCTCAACAATGTCTTTTACATGCATCCCGCTTGTGCGCCTACCCAGAAATGATGGGCGAGAGTGCTAGACCTCACCAACAAAACACAGAAATAAACGGACTAATTACTGGAATCTCTCTCTCTCTCAAGATAAAGTGAAAGTCCTGTAAGTTTTTTATTTTTATTTTGTTTCAAGATCATCAATCGATATCAATCCCATGCATATATTCGTGTTTATTTGTTTGAAAAGTAACAACCACCATTAGCGTTTTCTCAACAATGTCTTTTACATACATCCCGCATGAGCGCCTACCCAGAAATGATGGGCGAGAGTGCTAGACCTCACCAACAAAACACAGAAAGAAACGGACTAATTACTGGAATATCTCTCTCTCTCTCTCTCTCTCTCTCTCTCTCTCTCTCTCTCTCTCTCCCCCCCCGCCTCCCTCTCCCTCTCTCTCTCTCTCTCTCAAAGTCCTGTAAGTTTTTTATTTTTATTTTGTTTCAAGATTATCTATCGATATCAATCCCAAGCATATATTCGTGTTTATTTGTTTGAAAAGTTACAACAATTATTAGCGTTTTCTCAACAATGCCTTTTACATGCATCCCGCATGTGCGCCTACCCAGAAATGATGGGCGAGAGTGCTAGACCTCACCAACAAAACACAGAAAGAAACGGACTAATTACTGGAATCTCTCTCTCTCTCTCTCAAGATAAAGTGAAAGTCCTGTAAGTTTTTTATTTTTATTTTGTTACAAGATTATCAATCGATATCAATCTCAAGCATATATTCGTGTTTATTTGTTTGAAAAGAAACAACCACCATTAGCGTTTTCTCAACAATGTCTTTTACATGCATCCCCCATATGCGCCTACCCAGAAATGATGGGCGAGAGTGCTAGACTTCACGAACAAAACACAGAAAGAAATGGACTAATTACTGGAATCTCTCTCTTTCTCTCTCCTTCTCTCTCAAGATAAATTGAAAGTCTTGTAAGTTTTTTATTTTTAGTTTGTTTCAAGATTATAAATCGATATCAATCCCAAGCATATATTCGTGTTTATTAGTTTGAAAAGTAACAACCACCATTTGCGTTTTCTCAACAATGTCTTTTACATGCATCCCGCATCTGCGCCTACCCAGAAATGATGGGCTAAAGTGCTAGACCTCACCAACAAAACACAGAAAGAAACAGACTAATTACTGGAATCTCTCTCTCTCTCTCTCTCTCTCTCTCTCTCTCTCTCTCTCTCAAGATAAAGTGAAAGTCCTCTAAGTTTTTTATTTTTATTTTGTTTCAAGATTATCTATCGATATCACTCCCAAGCATATATTCGTGTTTATTTGTTTGAAAAGTTACAACAATCATTAGCGTTTTCTCAACAATGCCTTTTACATGCATCCCGCATGTGCGCCTACCCAGAAATGATGGGCGAGAGTGCTAGACCTTACCAACAAAACACAGAAAGAAACAAACTAATTAATGGAATCTCTCTCTTTCTCTCTCTCTCTCAAGATAAAGTGAAAGTCCTATAAGTTTTTTATTTTTATTTTGTTTTAAGATTATCAATCGATATCAATCCCAAGCATATATTTGTGTTTATATGTTTGAAAAGTAACAACAACCATTAGCGTTTTCTCAACAATGTCTTTTACATGCATCCCCCATATGCGCCTACCCAGAAATGATGGGCGAGAGTGCTAGACTTCACGAACAAAACACAGAAAGAAATGGACTAATTACTGGAATCTCTCTCTCTCTCTCTCACTCTCTCGATAAAGTGAAAGTCCTGTATGTTTTTATTTTTATTTTGTTTCAAGATTATCAATCGATATCAATCCCAAGTATATATTTGTGTTTATTTGTTTGAAAAGTAACAACCACCATTAGCGTTTTCTCAACAATGTCTTTTACATGCATCCCGCATGTGCGCCTACTCAGAAATGATGGGCGAGAGTGCTAGACCTCACCAACAAAACACAGAAATAAACGGACTAATTACTGGAATCTCTCTCTCTCTCAAGATAAAGTGAAAGTCCTGTAAGTTTTTTATTTTTATTTTGTTTCAAGATCATCAATCGATATCAATCCCATGCATATATTCGTGTTTATTTGTTTGAAAAGTAACAACCACCATTAGCGTTTTCTCAACAATGTCTTTTACATACATCCCGCATGAGCGCCTACCCAGAAATGATGGGCGAGAGTGCTAGACCTCACCAACAAAACACAGAAAGAAATGGACTAATTACTGGAATATCTCTCTCTCTCTCTCTCTCTCTCTCAAGATAAAGTGAAAGTCATGTAAGTTTTTTATTTTTATTTTGTTTCAAGATTATCAATCGATATCAATCCCAAGCATTTATTCGTGTTTATTTGTTTGAAAAGTAACAACCACCATTAGCGTTTTCTCAACAATGTCTTTTACATGCATCCCGCATGTGCGCCTACCCAGAAGTGAGGGGCGAGAGTTCTAGACCTCACCAACAAAACACAGAAAGAAACAGACAAATTACTGGAATCTCTCTCTCTCTCTCTCTCTCAAGATAAAGTGAAAGTCCTGTAAGTTTTTTATTTTTATTTTGTTTCAAGATTATCAATCGATATCAATCCCAAGCATATATTCGTGTTTATTTGTTTGAAAAGTAACAACCACCATTAGCGTTTTCTCAACAATGTCTTTTACATGCATCCCGCATGTGCGCCTACCCAGAAATCATGGGCGAGAGTGCTAGACCTCACCAACAAAACACAGAAAGAAACGGACTAATTACTGGACTCTCTCTCTCTCTCTCTCTCTCTCTCTCTCTCTCTCTCAAGATAAAGGGAAAGTCCTGTAAGTTTTTTATTTTTATTTTGTTTCAAGATTATCAATCGATATCAATCCCAAGCATATATTCGTGTTTATTTGTTTGAAAATTTACAACAACCATTAGCGTTTTCTCAACAATGTCTTATACATGCATCTCACATGTGCGCCTACCTAGAAATGATGGGCGAGAGTGCTAGACCTCACCAACAAAACACAGAAAGAAACGGACTAATTACTGGAATCTCTCTCTCTCTCTCTCAAGATAAAGTGAAAGTCCTGTAAGTTTTTATTTTTATTTTGTTTCAAGATTATCAATCGATATCAATCCCAAGCATATATTCGTGTTTATTTTTTTTAAAAGTAACAACCACCATTAGCGTTTTCTCAACAATGTCTTTTACATGCATACCGCATGTGCGCCTACCTAGAAATAAGCACAAAAAGCATGGTAAAAAACACGGACATCAGAGGTGGGGGATAACAACGATGAAGATGGTGTTGTTATAGAGGTGGATATGAAGGTTGAGAGGTGGCGGTGATCGGCGAAAGAAAGGAATTGGTGGTGGTGGTATCACACGGCAAAAGGAAGGGAGGATGGAGGATGAAGGAGGGAGCTTGGCGGAAGGGATGTTTAAGGTTTGTGTTTGTCTTGTGGTGAGGTGAGTGGGGATAAAATCATTTTTAAAATGATGAGAAGAATGGTTAATTGTGGGCTGATTTCGGATGCAACAACGGGGAGTAGATGGCTTTGTTTGTTTGCCACTTTAAGGAGGTAAAAAGGTGAGGCGAAGAGGGGAGGTGAAATGTCGGTGTTTAACCCAATGAGGTAAGGAGGAAGTTGGGTAAGAACCTTCTTGATTTGAATCAGCCAAAGGGGGAACAATGGGCTGAGATTTTTCGAATCATATGGGAAGGAAGAAGACAAGATTGGGAGAGCAAGAACCAAGGAAATGGGGTCCCAAAAACGCGAAATTTGAATACTCGCGAAATAACCCCCAAAGCCCGCTCTCTTGGCCTAAACCCGACTCTAATCGAAATAAAACTTTAAAGTCAAAATAACATTGAAATCTAAGAATTTTTTCAAGTCCCGAAGTAAGAAAACGAAAATAAATTCATTTTTAAATCAAAATTCAAATTTATGCCGGAATCCGCTTTAAAGAAATCAAAATAAAATCATTTGGTCGAGGACAAGGATTTTCAAAATATCTAAAATCTTAGAAAAAAATCAAATTTAAATACATAATTAATAAAATAATATTTTAAAAAAATAAGTACGTACATATGGTGTGTGATTCGGTCCAAACCGGATTGGGGTATAGAATCATTAGGTTGGGTTGTGCATTATTAAGTCTTAACCGAAATTTTGGGCCGAAGCTAACCAAAGTTTTTCGATTTGACTTTCAGTTCGAAAATTTTCATTTTTTGGTTTCGATTCGGTTTTGGTTCAGTTTGTGTTAAATCGAATTTAAAAACAAAAAAAAGTGGATGCATGAAATTGGGATATAGTCATATAGGTGAATAATATATGAGATTAATGGGTTCGTTGTCGTTTATTTAGCGCCACAAAGATAATACACTTAATACGTGGATGTTATTTGATTTGTAGGTGGGATATGATCGAGTTCATCACATTCTATATATTTGTATTTGTTTTCATTTGGGTTGACGTTTCGTAATTAGTCAAGTGATCCATTTGCACTAGATAATTTAAACCCCTTTGGTAACTTTCACTTTGATGACTCATTTGATATAAACCTACACAGTAAATGGAATGAAAACAAATTTTAACTTATATATAGGAAATTTGGTTCAATTATATTAAAATCGAACCGAACATAACTCAAACCGGAAAATAACCGAATCAAACATAATGTTTTTGGCTCGGCTTTTGATATGAAATTTTAACATTGTTAATTTTGGTTCGGTTTGACCTGATTTGATTATGTTTTATACCGATGCACATCCCATCTCAAGATAAAGTGAAAGTCCTGTAAGTTTTTTATTTTTATTTTGTTTCAAGATTATCAATCGATATAAATCCCAAGCATATATTCGTGTTTATTTGTTTGAAAAGTAACAACCACCATTAGCGTTTTCTCAATAATGTCTTTTACATGCATCCCGCGTGTGCGCCTACCCAGAAATCATGGGCGAGAGTGCTAGACCTCACCAACAAAACACAGAAAGAAACGGACTAATTACTGGAATCTCTCTCTCTCTCTCTCTATCTCTCAAGATAAAGTGAAAGTCCTGTAAGTTTTTTATTATTATTTTGTTTCAAGATTATCAATCGATATCAATCCCAAGCATATATTGGTGTTTATTTGTTTGAAAGGTAACGACAACCATTAGCGTTTTCTCAACAATGTCTTTTACATGCATCCCGCATGTGCGCCTACCCAGAAATGATGGGCGAGAGTGCTAGACCTCACCAATAAAACACATAAAAAACGGACTAATTACTGGAATCTCTCTCTCTCTCTCTCTCTCAAGATAAAGTAAAAGTCCTGTAAGTTTTTTATTTTTATTTTGTATCAAGATTATCATTAGATATCAATCCCAAGCATATATTCGTGTTTATTTGTTTGAAAAGTAACAACCACCATTAGCGTTTTCTCAACAATGTCTTTTACATGCATTACGCATGTGCGCCTACCCAGAAATGATGGGCGAGAGTGCTAGACCTCACCAACAAAACACAGAAAGAAATGGACTAATTACTGGAATCTCTCTCTCTCTCTCTCTCTCTCTCTCTCTCTCTCTCTCGAAAAAGTGAAAGTCAATCGATATCAATCCCAAGTATATATTTGTGTTTATTTGTTTGAAAAGTAACAACCACCATTAGCGTTTTCTCAACAATGTCTTTTACATGCATCCCGCATGTGCGCCTACCCAGAAATCATGGGCGAGAGTGCTAGACCTCACCAACAAAACACAGAAAGAAACGGACTAATTACTGGAATCTCTCTCTCTCTTTCTCTCTCTCTCTCTCTCTCTCTCTCTCCCTCTCTCCCTCTCCCTCTCCCTCTCCCTCTCTTTCAAGATAAATTGAAAGTCCTGTAAGTTTTTTATTTTTATTTTGTTTCAAGATTATAAATCGATATCAATCCCAAGCATATATTCGTGTTTATTAGTTTGAAAAGTAACAACCACCATTAGCGTTTTCTCAACAATGTCTTTTACATGCATCCCGCATCTGCGCCTACCCAGAAATGATGGGCGAGAGTGCTAGACCTCACAAACAAAACACAGAAAGAAACATACTAATTACTGGAATCTCTCTCTCTCTCTCTCTCTCTCTCTCTCTCTCTCTCTCTCTAAAGATAAAGTGAAAGTCCTGTAAGTTTTTTATTTTTATTTTGTTTCAAGATTATCAATCGATATCAATCCCAAGCATATATTCGTAATTATATGTTTGAAAAGTAACAACCACCATTAGCGTTTTCTCAAAAATGTCTTTTACATGCATCCCGCATGTGCGCCTACCCAGAAATGATGGGCGAGAGTGCCAGACCTCACCAACAAAACACAGAAAGAAAAGGACAAATTACTAAAATCTCTCTCTCTCTCTCTCTCTCTCTCTCTCTCAAAGTCTTGTAAGTTTTTTTATTTTTATTTTGTTTCAAGATTATCTATCGATATCAATCCCAAGCACATATTCGTGTTTATTTGTTTGAAAAGTTACAACAATAATTAGCGTTTTCTCAACAATGCCTTTTACATGCATCCCGCATGTGCGCCTACCCAGAAATGATGGGCGAGAGTGCTAGACCTCACCAACAAAACACATAAAGAAACGGACTAATTACTGGAATCTCTCTCTCTCTCTCTCTCAAGATAAAGTGAAAGTCCTGTAAGTTTTTTATTTTTATTTTGTTTCAAGATTATCAATCGATATCAATCCCAAGCATATATTCGTATTTATTTGTTTGAAAAGTTACAACCACCATTAGCGTTTTCTCAACAATGTCTTTTACATGCATCCCGCATGTGCGCCTACCCAGAAATGATGAGCGAGAGTGATAGACCTCACCAACAAAACACAGAAAGAAACGGACTAATTAATGGAATCTCTCTCTTTCTCTCTCTCTCTCTCTCTCTCTCTCAAGATAAAGTGAAAGTCCTGTAAGTTTTTTATTTTTATTTTGTTTTAAGATTATCAATCGATATCAATCCCAAGCATATATTTGTGTTTATTTGTTTGAAAAGTAACAGCCACCATTAGCGTTTTCTCAACAATGTCTTTTACATGCATCCCGCATGTGCGCTTACCCAGAAATCATGGGTGAGAGTGCTAGATCTCACCAACAAAACACAGAAAGAAACGGACTAATTACTGGAATCTCTCTCTCATTCTCTCTCTCTCTCTCTCTCTCTCTCTCAAGATAAAGTGAAAGTCCTGTAAGTTTTTTATTTTAATTTTGTTTCAAGATTATCAATCGATATCAATCCCAAGCATATATTCGTGTTTATTTGTTTGAAAAGTAACACCCACCATTAGCGTTTTCTCAATAATGTCTTTTACATGCATCCCGCGTGTGCGCCTACCCAGAAATCATGGGCGAGAGTGCTAGACCTCACCAATAAAACACAGAAAGAAACGGACTAATTACTGGAATCTCTCTCTCTCTCTCTCTCTCTCTCTCTCTCTCTCTCTCTCTATCTCTCAAGATAAAGTGAAAGTCCTGTAAGTTTTTTATTATTATTTTGTTTCAAGATTATCAATCGATATCAATCCCAAACATATATTGGTGTTTATTTGTTTGAAAGGTAACAACAACCATTAGCGTTTTCTCAAAAATGTCTTTTACATGCATACCGCATGTGCGCCTACCCAGAAATGATGGGCGAGAGTGCTAGACCTCACCAACAAAACACAGAAAGAAACGGACTAATTACTAGAATCTCTCTCTCTCTCTCTCTCTCTCTCAAAGTCCTGTAAGTTTTTTATTTTTATTTTGTTTCAAGATTATCATTAGATATCAATCCCAAGCATATATTCGTGTTTATTTGTTTGAAAAGTAACAACCACCATTAGCGTTTTCTCAACAATGTCTTTTACATGCATTACGCATGTGCGCCTACCCAGAAATGATGGGCGAGAGTGCTAGACCTCACCAACAAAACACAGAAAGAAATGGACTAATTGCTGGAATCTCTCTCTCTCTCTCTCTCTCTCTCTCGATAAAGTGAAAGTCCTGTCAGTTTTTATTTTAATTTTGTTTCAAGATTATCAATCGATATCAATCCCAAGTATATATTTGTGTTTATTTGTTTGAAAAGTAACAACCACCATTAATGTTTTCTCAACAATGTCTTTTACATGCATCCCGCATGTGCGCCTACCCAGAAATCATGGGCGAGAGTGCTAGACCTCACCAACAAAACACAGAAAGAAACGGACTAATTACTGGAATCTCTCTCTCTCTCTCTCTCTCTCTCTCTCTCTCTCTCTCTCTCTCTCTCTCTCTCTCTCTCTCTCCCTCTCCCTCTCCCTCTCTTTCAAGATAAATTGAAAGTCCTGTAAGTTTTTTATTTTTATTTTGGTTTCAAGATTATAAATCGATATCAATCCCAAGCATATATTCGTGTTTATTAGTTTGAAAAGTAACAACCACCATTAGCGTTTTCTCAACAATGTCTTTTACATGCATCCCGCATGTGCGCCTACCCAGAAATGATGGGCGAGAGTGCTAGACCTCACAAACAAAACACAGAAAGAAACATACTAATTACTGGAATCTCTCTCTCTCTCTCTCTCTCTCTCTCAAGATAAAGTGAAAGTCCTGTAAGTTTTTTATTTTTATTTTGTTTCAAGATTATCAATCGATATCAATCCCAAACATATATTCGTAATTATATGTTTGAAAAGTAACAACCACCATTAGCGTTTTCTCAAAAATGTCTTTTACATGCATCCCGGATGTGGGCCTACCCAGAAATGATGGGCGAGAGTGCTAGACCTCACCAACAAAACAAATAAAGAAAAGGACTAATTACTGGAATCTCTCTCTCTCTCTCTCTCTCTCTCTCTCTCTCTCTCTCTCTCAAAGTCTTGTAAGTTTTTTTATATTTATTTTGTTTCAAGATTATCTATCGATATCAATCCCAAGCACATATTCGTGTTTATTTGTTTGAAAAGTTACAACAATCATTAGCGTTTTCTCAACAATGCCTTTTACATGCATCCCGCATGTGCGCCTACGCAGAAATGATGGGCGAGAGTGCTAGACCTCACCAACAAAACACAGAAAGAAAAGGACAAATTACTAAAATCTCTCTCTCTCTCTCTCTCTCTCTCTCTCTCTCTCTCTCTCTCTCTCTCTCTCCCGCCTCCCCCTCTCTCTCTCAAAGTCTTGTAAGTTTTTTTATTTTTATTTTGTTTCAAGATTATCTATCGATATCAATCCCAAGCACATATTCGTGTTTATTTGTTTGAAAAGTTACAACAATCATTAGCGTTTTCTCAACAATGCCTTTTACATGCATCCCGCATGTGCGCCTACCCAGAAATGATGGGCGAGAGTGCTAGACCTCACCAACAAAACACATAAAGAAACGGACTAATTACTGGAATCTCTCTCTCTCTCTCTCTCTCTCTCTCTCAAGATAAAGTGAAAGTCCTGTAAGTTTTTTATTTTTATTTTGTTTCAAGATTATCAATCGATATCAATCCCAAGCATATATTCGTATTTATTTGTTTGAAAAGTTACAACCACCATTAGCGTTTTCTCAACAATGTCTTTTACATGCATCCCGCATGTGCGCCTACCCAGAAATGATGGGCGAGAGTGCTAGACCTCACCAACAAAACACAGAAAGAAACGGACTAATTAATGGAATCTCTCTCTTTCTCTCTCTCTCTCTCAAGATAAAGTGAAAGTCCTGTAAGTTTTTTATTTTTATTTTGTTTTAAGATTATCAATCGATATCAATCCCAAGCATATATTTGTGTTTATTTGTTTGAAAAGTAACAACCACCCTTAGCGTTTTCTCAACAATGTCTTTTACATGCATCCCGCATGTGCGCTTACCCAGAAATCATGGGTGAGAGTGCTAGATCTCACCAACAAAACACAGAAAGAAACGGACTAATTACTGGAATCTCTCTCTCTCTCTCTCTCTCAAGATAAAGTGAAAGTCCTGTAAGTTTTTTATTTTTATTTTGTTTCAAGATTATCAATCGATATCAATCCCAAGCATATATTCGTGTTTATTTGTTTGAAAAGTAACAACCACCATTAGCGTTTTCTCAATAATGTCTTTTACATGCATCCCGCGTGTGCGCCTACCCAGAAATCATGGGCGAGAGTGCTAGACCTCACCAACAAAACACAGAAAGAAACGGACTAATTACTGGACTCTCTCTCTCTCTCTCTCTCTCTCTCTCTCTCTCTCTCTCTCTCTCTCTCTCTCTCTCTCTCTCTCTCTCTCTCTCTCTCTATCTCTCAAGATAAATTGAAAGTCCTGTAAGTTTTTTATTATTATTTTGTTTCAAGATTATCAATCGATATCAATCCCAAACATATATTGGTGTTTATTTGTTTGAAAGGTAACAACAACCATTAGCGTTTTCTCAAAAATGTCTTTTACATGCATACCGCATGTGCGCCTACCCAGAAATGATGGGCGAGAGTGCTAGACCTCACCAACAAAACACAGAAAGAAACGGACCAATTACTAGAATCTCTCTCTCTCTCTCTCTCTCTCTCTCAAAGTCCTGTAAGTTTTTTATTTTTATTTTGTTTCAAGATTATCATTAGATATAAATCCCAAGCATATATTCGTGTTTATTTGTTTGAAAAGTAACAACCACCATTAGCGTTTTCTCAACAATGTCTTTTACATGCATTACGCATGTGCGCCTACCCAGAAATGATGGGCGAGAGTGCTAGACCCCACCAACAAAACACAGAAAGAAATGGACTAATTACTGGAATCTCTCTCTCTCTCTCTCTCTCTCTCTCTCTCTCTCTCTCTCTCTCTCTCTCGATAAAGTGAAAGTCCTGTAAGTTTTTATTTTAATTTTGTTTCAAGATTATCAATCGATATCAATCCCAAGTATATATTTGTGTTTATTTGTTTGAAAAGTAACAACCACCATTAACGTTTTCTCAACAATGTCTTTTACATGCATCCCGCATGTGCGCCTACCCAGAAATCATGGGCGAGAGTGCTAGACCTCACCAACAAAACACAGAAAGAAACGGACTAATTACTGGAATCTCTCTCTCTCTCTCTCTCTCTCTCTCTCTCTCTCTCTCTCTCTCTCTCTCTCTCTCTCTCTCTCTCTCTCTCTCTCTCTCTCTCTCTCTCTCTCTCTCTCTCCCTCTCCCTCTCCCTCTCTTTCAAGATAAATTGAAAGTCCTGTAAGTTTTTTATTTTTATTTTGTTTCAAGATTATAAATCGATATCAATCCCAAGCATATATTCGTGTTTATTAGTTTGAAAAGTAACAACCACCATTAGCGTTTTCTCAACAATGTCTTTTACATGCATCCCGCATGTGCGCCTACCCAGAAATGATGGGCGAGAGTGCTAGACCTCACAAACAAAACACAGAAAGAAACATACTAATCACTGGAATCTCTCTCTCTCTCTCTCTCTCAAGATAAAGTGAAAGTCCTGTAAGTTTTTTATTTTTATTTTGTTTCAAGATTATCAATCGATATCAATCCCAAACATATATTCGTAATTATATGTTTGAAAAGTAACAACCACCATTAGCGTTTTCTCAAAAATGTCTTTTACATGCATCCCGCATGTGCGCCTACCCAGAAATGATGGGCGAGAGTGCTAGACCTCACCAACAAAACAAATAAAGAAAAGGACTAATTACTGGAATCTCTCTCTCTCTCTCTCTCTCTCTCAAAGTCTTGTAAGTTTTTTTATTTTTATTTTGTTTCAAGATTATCTATCGATATCAATCCCAAGCACATATTCGTGTTTATTTGTTTGAAAAGTTACAACAATCATTAGCGTTTTCTCAACAATGCCTTTTACATGCATCCCGCATGTGCGCCTACCCAGAAATGATGGGCGAGAGTGCTAGACCTCACCAACAAAACACATAAAGAAACGGACTAATTACTGGAATCTCTCTCTCTTTCTCTCTCTCTCAAGATAAAGTGAATGTCCTGTAAGTTTTTTATTTTTATTTTGTTTCAAGATTATCAATCGATATCAATCCCAAGCACATATTCGTATTTATTTGTTTGAAAAGTTACAACCACCATTAGCGTTTTCTCAACAATGTCTTTTACATGCATCCCGCATGTGCGCCTACCCAGAAATGATGGGCGAGAGTGCTAGACCTCACCATCAAAACACAGAAAGAAACGGACTAATTAATGGAATCTCTCTCTTTCTCTCTCTCTCTCCCTCTCTCAAGATAAAGTGAAAGTCCTGTAAGTTTTTTATTTTTATTTTGTTTTAATATTATCAATCGATATCAATCCCAAGCATATATTTGTGTGTATTTGTTTGAAAAGTAACAACCACCATTAGCGTTTTCTCAACAATGTCTTTTACATGCATCCCGCATGTGCGCCTACCCAGAAATCATGGGTGAGAGTGCTAGATCTCACCAACAAAACACAGAAAGAAACGGACTAATTACTGGAATCTCTCTCTCTCTCTCTCTCTCTCTCTCTCTCTCTCTCTCTCAAGATAAAGTGAAAGTCCTGTAAGTTTTTTATTTTTATTTTGTTTCAAGATTATCAATCGATATCAATACCAAGCATATATTCGTGTTTATTTGTTTGAAAAGTAACAACCACCATTAGCTTTTTCTCAACAATGTCTTTTACATGCATTCCGCATGTGCGCCTACCCAGAAATGATGGGTGTGAGTGCTAGACCTCACCAACAAAATACAGAAAAAAATGGACTAATTACTGGAATCTCTCTCTCAAGATAAAGTGAAAGTCCTGTAATTTTTTTTTTATTTTGTTTCAAGATTATCAATCGATATCAATCTCAAGCATATATTCGTGTTTATTTGTTTGAAAAATAACAACCACCATTATCGTTTTCTCAACAATGTCTTTTACATGCATCCCGCATGCGCGCCTACCCAGAAATGATGGGCGAGAGTGCTAGACCTTACCAACAAAACACAGAAAGAAACGGACTAATTACTGGAATCTCTCTCTCTCCCCCCCCCCCCCTCTCTCTCTCTCTCTCTCAAAGTCTGTAAGTTTTTTATTTTTATTTTGTTTCAAGATTATCAATTGATATCAATCCCAAGCATATATTCGTGTTTATTTGTTTGAAAAGTAACAACCACCATTAGCGTTTTCTCAACAATGTCTTTTACATGCATCCCGCATGTGCGCCTACCCAGAAATGTTGGGCTAGAGTGCTAAACCTCACTAACAAAACATAGAAAGAAACGGACTAATTACTGGAATCTCTCCCTCTCCCTCTCCCTCTCTCTCCCTCTCTACCTCTCTCTCTCTCTCTCTCTCCCTCCCTCACACACACAGACTCCATATGTAATAGGTATGTTGTACAAATAATTATTTGTCGTATAGCCTGATGTGATCTGAGCTCTTTCGACACATGCTCGGTGTTTTAGTCATAACATGATCTATATTTGTCAGATGGAGCTGTGTGAGTACTTGTTGGAAAGATATTTCGAAGGCCTACATCTTTTATGAAGACCAATGTGCCGAAATCATCCAAGAACAGGTCGGAAATTGGAAATAAATCAGCATTCCGAAATTTGGACAGCTTTCCCGATGCATTGAATGAAGTCGGAATAGATGAGATGTATCGAAGGGTCTTCATCCAATGGGAATTGATGGTTTTCTACACTTTATGAGGACAACCGACCCTTCATTTTCCACCATGAGACTTTCCACGTTTCTCCATCAATTCCGAGAAACTTTTCATCTTTTCCCTCTTTAATTTGTTGTTTTAATTGTTGCTTGTTTTTTGGCTATAAAATTCCTAATTCTTTATCATAAGAAATAAGATTGAGTTGAGAATTTTTTGAAGAAAATTGTGTGTGTTTGGTTGATTTGGTCAGATGCCATTTTGACACCCCATTCCGGAGTGAGAGGCCGAAGAATGGTTCCGTTTGTCTAACTCTTTCCGGTGATATGCTTATTAGAGTTGTTCAAACAAAGGCTTGATTGCTCGGGAGTGAGATGCCGACGAGTGAGAGAGAGAGTTTGGTAAGTCTATGGGTGAGATGCTCATAGATTTAGCCATCCATATCTTGCTTTTATTTTCCCATAAATCTAGAAAAATCCAAATAAAAGATTCGTGTGTGTCAAATTTTGTTCTCGTGCTCAGTTGAAGCTTTGAAACTTGTTGGTTTGATCCTTCGGGTCGTATCATTTGGTATCAGAGCTAATCCATCAAGTTCACAAAACTTTATGTGATTCCATCAATTTCATCCACATCCCTCTTCAGAGCCGTCATGGTTGCAACCATTGAAGTGAACTACGCAGATCCAACGTACAAGGGGCGTATCGTACCTTTTTGGAAAGGCAACGCAGATTTGAGAGTCGTCGCATGATCAACCATCAAGATATATTACGCAGATCCAACGTACAGGGGCGTAATGTTTCTTTTTGGAAGGTCTACACAAGATTCGAGGACGAATCTTTTTCAAAGGAGGAGAGGATGATGTGATCTGAGCTCTTTCGACACATGCTCGGTGTTTTAGTCATAAAATGATCTATATCATAGCCACAAAAAAAATTCCTATCATATACCCTATATTTACACGTTTGTTAAATATACTGTTAATTTTACTAGATACACCGCTTACCTTCGCAACTCCTTACGGAAACGGATCCGCTATCGGTTACGGACTACTTTGGACGTCGTGCCAAGCACGCTCTTATGATCATTTCAAAAGTCTGAAGAAAAAAAAACAAAAATTAAATCTAGGGACTCCACAACATGTTGCGGAGTCTCATATAGGTATGTAAAAAAACAATCCAAAATTTTTTTTAACTCAAAATAGCCTGCAACCTTGTGTGGACTGTTTTTTTTTTTTAAAAAAAAAATGTGTGTGTTCCTTTAAAAAAATATCTCTCATACATTCCGGAAGTTGTTTTGGACCGAAGGTATGTAGTGTTGGCCGTTTGGCACGACGCTCACTGCATTCTACAACCGGGTGCAGATTCATTTCCGTAAGAACACTATGCCAATTTACATATCAAGCGACGGATAAAAGTCGTCGCCTGAAAGTCATTTTCGTCGCCAGAGGATTCCAGCGATAGTATTCCCTCGCCTGAAGGGTCGTCGGCTCGACGCCGTCCCTAGAGCATTCAGGCGGCGGTAATAATGATGTTTGTGGCTTAATGTTTCTTAGGCGACCAAAAAATTGTTCGTCGCCTGAGAACATTGTCAGACCTCAAGGGCTTTTCAAGCCCGCCCATAGCATTCGAGCGACGGATAATGTCCGTTGCCTGAATACTACTATCCGTCGCCTTGTATGAAACCTGAATTATTTATTTTATAATTGAAGCGACCACTTTATGCTATGTTCATCGCCTGAGAATAAATTGTTTTTTTTAAATATATTTTAAATGATCTTGCTACCCCTGTAATTGTTACACCTGTATTTACCACATGTGAGGTGAGATACTTGTACCGAACATAGAAAACATGCACTCATACAATTCGGAACCTACATGAACACTAACACTTAGCCAACAATATGGATAATCCATCCATTTACAAGCACAACCTATCCACAATTTACACATTCAAAGTTCACAACCATTTCCCAACAAAAGTCACGGCCAACAACCACCACCACAATCTCAGAGTTCACAACCATTTCCCATCCATATTTGCTGGAAAAAAATTTACACAAAGTTTGCAAAATATTTCGAAGGATAGTGTTCATGATCGAGTCAAGTAACCTGAAAGGTTCTTTCTAACTTGTCAAACTAGTTCATGAGCATCCCCAATGCCGCCACACAAACCTATATAGAGAAGAGAGAGTTAAATGAAACACATTATAGATACATTAAGAGAGAGAGAGTTAAATGAAACACATATTATAGATTCATTCACCTTTACACAAGTTTAAGAATTTAAGAAGTTTAGAAACTGAAAGTATAAACTTAAATTCCACTATATTAAATGAACAAACAGTTCAATGACATAAAATTGGCCTTGTCCTTTACACAAGTTTTAAGAATTTTAGAAACTGAAAGTATAAACTTCAATTCCACTATTTAATGAACAAACTAAATTAATAAATTGAAAGTTCAAACATAATTGAAATCAATAACATAACATTTGTAGTAGAAATAAAAATCAAGACAAAAACATGATCAGCAAGCACGCAATACACACTCTACCTGAAATGAAATAGATTCTCACCTTATGATTAGCAAGGGATTTTGTGATGTGACCCTCGACGGAACTAGCTTGTCCAACGATCGCTGTGAAGGTCTGGATACTAGTGATGGAGCTCTGACGGATGATATTGAAGATGCTACCAAGGAGGAGCTTGAAGAGGAACCGCTTTTGCCTCGAGCTACCCCACCGTTGACAAGAGCTCGAGCTCGCCTACTTGGTCAGTTGGTTCTAGCCTTTGAAAGGTCACCCGCATACATGATTAATTTGCTACAAGTGACTTCTGAATCGACAACATTTGAGGCTAGTGTGGAGACGAAATAAGACCAAATGAAGGCTTATTTATCCCACCAATATTTATCCATTTTTAAGCAATTTCTTTCTACAATAATGGGCTAAAGGTTTGGCTATGTTGGTTAGCCCCAAAGTTGCCAATTAGTCGGTCTTATGGCCTAGTTTGTTTTCATAATTTCTTTTCTTCCTTTATTTATTTGGTGTTTTAAGAGGTCTTATGACCAAGTAGCTTATATATACATTTGTAAGCTTCATTTGAAAGACAAGTTGAATTTGAGAAAAAAGTGAGCCTTTTAGCTTCCAGTGATTCGGGTCAAGAATCTCGTTCTTAGGTGAGAGGCCGGGAACAAAACCTTCGGTGAGAAGCTGAAGGAGATTCCTTAGTGAGAGACGACGAAATCAAAAGGTCGGAAACACTCGGAGTGCGAGGCCGAGACTGTGGAAGATCGAGTGTTGGAGAGAGCTCGGAGTGCGAGGCCGAGAGCGCTCTTGCATCACATATCCCTCAACCCCATCCCCTTCTTTACCACCATTCTAATGCCTTCCACAGCCCCATCATCACCCTCAAATCACCCCCAAAACGTCACTCCAAAAAGCCCTTTTAATCCCTCTCAAACAACCCCGTTCGGAATCGCCTCTGCACAGGCAACGTCTCGGTAAAACGTGATTTTCCGCTTCGTCTGACCTCCGATTGACGAGATCTGCCCCAATCCGCGACCGCGACTTCAAGATCTACAAAAGTAGTACTCGCACGTCCCCAGAAGCAAGCCGATCGACGGGAAATCGGCAATATTTGAAGACTGACCTGCTGCTCCAGAAACTGTCCAATTTTTCCAGACTTATCAGAACTCTCATCGCCGGTCCTTTTGCTCGAGCCCGGGTCCGAGCACGTCAAGTGGTATCAGAGCAACGACCAGGGTTCCTCAAGCTTTCGAGGTACGAATTACTATCTCTTCGCTTAATCCTTAGTTTTTGTAAAACTTGTTCGATTAGGCCCGAGAGATTGCAATTTGTTCATTCATTTCTACCCTCATACACCATGGAAAACTAGCCCTTTCATTCTACCCATCGTTCTGTAGGTTGACTGTATTCTTGTGCTTACCTTTGTCGACGTTGCGTGTGCTGCCTTAGCCACTCCGGCAACGGTTGGGAATTGCAAGTGTCAAAGCTGTTTGCTCACCTTAATTGAGAGAGAGGTGTACGTATGTGTAGACTTGTGTATTAACATGATCAAAGAATAGGTTACAATATATAGTACACTTTCCATATCTCTTTCCAATTAGGAGAGATTCTATCCATATCTAGGATTACAAGATAAAATAATATCTCATGAATAACTACCTAGATTAGGTTTTATCTAATACCCCCTTGCAAGCTGAAGGACGCGGAGTGACCAGAAGCTTGGGACGAAGAGCAGTGAAGAAGCGACCCGTGAGTGCTTTGGTGAATATATCGGTTACTTGGTCCTTGGCGGGGATATGCCTGACCACAAGATCATGAGAGTCAACCTGTTGACGGACATAATGATAGTCAAGTTGGATATGCTTGGACTTGTTGGTGATCGCAGGATTAGTAGCAAGAAAAGTTGCAGACAGATTGTCACAGAGAAGAACTGGCGGTCGTGGAACTGGAAATCGCAGCTCTCGCAGGAGCTGGCAAAGCCAAGCTAATTCGATGGCAGTGAAGGCGAGGGCTCGGTATTCTGCTTCGGTACTGGAGCGAGCAAGAGCCTTCTGCTTGCGACTGGCCCAACTGACAAGATTGTCACCAAAGAACACTGCCAACCCATGCTGAGAACGAAGGTCAATCGGATCAGTGGCCCAACCAGCATCGGAATAGGCAACCAAATCGAAGTGCGGAGTAGCTGTCAAAGTGAGACCATGATCAAGAGTGCCTTTGAGATAGCGCAATATGCGCTTGACATGCTGCCAGTGAGACGTGAGCGGATGATGCATATGCTCACAGGCCCGATTGACAGCGAAACTGATCTCAGGTCGGGTTATCAACGCATATTGTAAGCTACCGACCACATGACGATATGTAGAGTGATGCAGATCAAGATGGCCTTTTGTGGGTCAAACAATGATCTTGATCCAGGCGAGCTCTCAAGACCGACTCGAGGGCTATTGATGGCGAAGAGTGTCATCCTCAAAAGGAGGAAGAAGGCTTCACCATGGAACAAGGTCCAAAGGAGCAAGGTGAGCTAATGTTCAAGTTTGAGTTCGTTCTTAATGGGTTGACAGCATATCGACGTCTCAGTTAAATGGGTCGTTCGGAGTCCATATTTATCGGATGAGGTCGTAACATACCTTGTTGGAACGAGGACGAAAAGATATACAACTTCGCTGTTGAAGGTTTCTCCAGAATCGACCTCGAGAAAGGCCGAAATTCATCATCTTTACAGTTGTCACTGTTTGGACGAATTTCCACATATTTATTTAGTTAATTTCGAATTTTAATTAATTAGATATATTTATTTTATGCAATTAGGAAATAATAAGGTGGAAGGAAAATATGTCATCTAGGTAATTCCTTTTCCACCAAGTTGTTAATTTTCTATCCTTAGTTAGTTTTACTTATCTTAGGAAAGATAGAATTGGTATATTGTCTATTTAAACTCATGTTTTACATTTAATAAAAATGAGATTGGAAATTATATTGAGGAACCCTTTTTGGATTAAAAAGGTTCTTCAATCTCCCAATTCAAAAGCCTTCGCAATCAATTTTGCTCATCCGATACCAAATCAAGATCTAAACACAATCCCAAACCACGCCCAAAGGAGAAACCCATTCATCAAAACACACGTCAAACACAATAACAAAAGCTATCCAGAAACCGTCGCAACAGCAGGCAAACCCGTCGCGCCAGTCGCTGGCACCGGCCGCAGCAGCTTTGCTGCGCCCGCAGCATCCGTCGCCACCACTTTTGCCGTCGCTGATGCTGTTTCCTTTGTTGGCTTTTGTCTTTTGTTTTAGTTTTTATTTGTTTGTTTTCGTTTCTTTCGCAATAGTTCGAACCCTTTTATTGTAACTACTTGTAAACATCAAGGATATCAAGAATATTGCAAGATCGGGCCATCAACAGTTTGGTGTTCTTGATCTTGAGCCCACAGGCGAAGGATCGGGGATTCCAAACGTATCAAGTGGTATCAAAATGATGCAGATCAAGATGGCCTTTTGTGGGTCAAACAATGATCTTGATCCAGGCGAGCTCTCAAGACCGATTCGAGGGCTATTGATGGCGAAGAGTGTCATCCTCAAAAGGAGGAAGAAGGCTCCACCATGGAACAAGGTCCAAAAGAGCAAGGTGAGCTAATGTTCAAGTTCTAATTCGTTCTTAATGGGTTGACAGCATATCGACGTCCCAGTAAAATGGGTCGTTCGGAGTCCATATTTATCGGATGAGGTCTTATTATACCTTGTTGGAACGAGGACGAAAAGATCTACAACTTTGCTCTTGAAGGTTTCTCCAGAAGCGACCTCGAGAATGGCCGAAATTCATCATATTTACAGCTGTCACTGTTTGGACGAATTTCCACATATTTATTTAGTTAATTTCGAATTTTAATTAATTAGATATATTTATTTTATGCAATTAGGAAATAATAAGGTGGAAGGAAAATATCTCATCTAGGTAATTCCTTTTCCACCAAGTTGTTAATTTTCTATCCTTAGTTATTTTTACTTATCTTAGGAAAGATAGAATTGGTATATTGTCTATTTAAACTCATGCTTTACATTCAATAAAAATTAGATTGGAAATTATATTGAGGAACCCCTTTTTGGATTAAAAAGGTTCTTCAATCTCCCAATCCAAAAGCCTTCGCAATCAATTTATGTTCTTGCTCATCCGATACCAAATCAAGATCTAAACACAATCTCAAACCACGCCCAATGGAGAAACCCATTCATCAAAACACACGTCAAACACAATAACAAAAGCTGTCCAGAAACCGTCACAACAGCAGGCAAGCCCGTCGCGCCAGTCGCTGGCAGCGGCCGCAGCATACTTGCTGCGCCCGCAGCATCCGTCGCCACCACTTTTGCCGTCGCTGCTGCTGTTTCCGTTGTTGGCTTTTGTCTTTTGTTTTAGTTTTTATTTGTTTGTTTTCGTTTCTTTCACAGTTGTTCGAACCCTTTTATTGTAACTACTTGTAAACATCAAGGATATCAAGAATATTGCAAGATCGGGCCATCAACAGTTTGGTGTTCTTGATCTTGAGTCTACAGGCGAAGGATCGGGGATTCCAAACGTATCAAGTGGTACCAGAGCCGTAGGTTTCGCAAGTTCTTGTTTTTTTTTCTTGATGTTATTTATGATTTGATTCAATGGTTGACATTATCTAGGGAGATTGGGATGATGATCCCGATCCATGGGCTGCACAACAACAACGTCGTCGAGAGTTGCAGAGACGAGCTTTGCAACAACAACAAGCTTTAGAGCGACAACGAGAGGCACAAAGGCGCCGCCTTTGGCTTCAACGGCAAGCGGAAATCAAAGAGGAGAGGTGTCGACAACAACGTCGCCGTCAGATTTGGCTTCTCCAACAACGAGAGGCTGAGGAGGCACGACGACGAGAGGAAGAGGCACGACGACGAGAGGAAGAGGCACAATTCCAGGCCGACCTTTCCGCCATATGGGCCGAATTCAGGAAGGGTTTGAAGGAGGACTTATCAAATTGTCGTCGTCAAGCTTTCGGTTTCAGCCTTCACCCCTGCTCTAGCAGTTATAGTTTCCTCAACTGACGATGAGGTTATTGGGCCTATAGTTGAATTCGTTGCCCCGGATTCAGCAAAGCGCGACGATTTTGTTTCGCAGATTCCCGTTGACTCCGACCTCGGAATTGAGTCAACTCAGTCTTGTTGCGAAGCTGACTCGATGAGCTTTTGAACGGTGGGTCATACGCTGCAAGAATCTCCCAGGAAGACCTCCGAATCTGTGTTGCAAGTGGACTGTAGTGTTGCGCATGATGTGTTGGTTGCTTCTGACGACAACGATGAGGACGTTGGGAACACTTCTCTTGAGTTAGCTATTGTACCTCTTGAGAATATTCCTAATGTTGAGACTTCTGAAATTCATAGGATTATTATTCATAGGATTATTGAGCCTAATGATATTGTTCCTCTTGATTGCTCAATGTTCCCTATGATAGGTGTTGTTTTTGAGGTTCCTTTGCCTCAAATTCTGCTGGCGCCATCTCAAGTTGATGCTCAAAGAAGTTACTTTCCGAGTGCTGCTCCTTCCCCAATGCTCTTCAATGACTCGATTCGAGGACGAATCGAAGCTAAGAAGGGGAGAATGATGCAGATCAAGATGGCCTTTTGTGGGTCAAACAATGATCTTGATCCAGGCGAGCTCTCAAGACCGATTCGAGGGCTATTGATGGCGAAGAGTGTCATCCTCAAAAGGAGGAAGAAGGCTCCACCATGGAACAAGGTCCAAAGGAGCAAGGTGAGCTAATGTTCAAGTTTGAGTTCGTTCTTAATGGGTTGACAGCATATCGACGTCTCAGTAAAATGGGTCGTTCGGAGTCCATATTTATCGGATGAGGTGGTACCATACCTTGTTGGAATGAGGACAAAAAGATCTACAACTTTGCTGTTGAAGGTTTCTCCAGAATCGACCTAGAGAATGGCCGAAATTCATCATCTTTACAGCTGTCACTGTTTGGACGAATTTTCACATATTTATTTAGTTAATTTCGAATTTTAATTAATTAGATATATTTATTTTATGAAATTAGGAAATAATAAGGTGGAAGGAAAATATCTCATCTAGGTAATTCCTTTTCCACCAAGTTGTTAATTTTCTATCCTTAGTTTCTCAAAGACTTTTGAGATTGAGTGTGATGCATATGGGATTGGTATTGGTGGTGTGTTGATGCAGGAAGGTCGGCCTATCGCTTACTTTAGTGAGAAGCTAGGAAGATCTACAGAGAATTACTCTAACACTACCTACGGCAAGGAGTTGTATGCATTGGTTCGTGTTTTACAGACTTGGGCTCATTACTTGTTGCCCCATGAGTTCGTGATACATACTGACCATGAGGCCTTGAAGTATCTCCGGAGCCAAACCACCCTTAGCGCTCGCTATGCTAAGTGGATTGAGTTCATCGAGACTTTTCCTTATGTGGTCAAGTACAATAAAGGGAAGGACAACATTGTCGCTGATGCCCTCTCTCGTAGGTATTCTCTTCTCTCTACTCTTGAAGCTCGTGTTCTTGTCTTTTCTATGCTACTTGATCTTTACTCTGCTGATGCTGATTTTGGGGATATATTCTATCAATGTGTGCAATCTGCTGGTTCCCCTAGTGTTGGTAGTTATTTTGTGCAGGATGGTTACTTATTTAGGGCCTCCCGCCTTTGTGTGTCTCGTTGTTCGGTTCGATCATTGCTGGTTTTAGAGGCACATGGAGGTGGATTGATGGAGAATTTTGGGGTTGCTAAGACCTTAGGAATTTTGAAGGATCATTTTTACTGGCCTAGGATGCGATCTGACGTTGAGAAATGTTGTGCTAGTTGTGTTACTTGTGCTAAAGCTAAGTCTAGATCGAACCCGAATGGTCTGTACCTCCCCCTACCTCTAGCTAGTGCCCCGTGGGAAGACATTTCTATGGATTTTGTGCTAGGTTTGCCTAAGATTAGGAAGGGCCATGATTCTGTATTTGTTGTGGTGGATCGTTTTTCTAAGATGGCTCATTTCATAGCTTGCTCGAGGACTGATGATGTTTCTCATGTGGCTACTTTATTTTTTGATCATATTGTTAAGCTACATGGGGTACCTAAGTCTATTGTTTTTGATCGGGACTCTACGTTCCTTAGCTACTTCTGGAAGACCTTGTGGGCTAAGTTAGGTACCAAGCTGTTATTTTCAACTTCTAGCCACTCTCAAACAGATGGTCAGACTGAGGTAGTTAATAGAACTTTAGGGGTTTTATTGCGTACTATGCTTGCTACTAACTTGCGCAGGTGGGAGGATTGTTTATCCTATGTCGAGTTTGCTTACAATCGAGCAGTGCATTCCGCCACCAAGATGTCTCCTTTTGAGGTGGTTTATGGTCGCAGCCCCCACACACCATTGGATTTGGCACCGCAACCCCTATCTTCTCCCGAGGACCTTGCTGGTAAGTCCCGAGCTGAGTTGGTGAAATCTTTGCATGAGAGAGTCTGACTACAAATGGAGCGTCGAACTCAACAGTATGTGACCCAGGCCAACAAGCATCGCAAGGAGCTATTATTGGAGGTTGGAGACTTGGTTTGGGTTCATCTCCGGAAGGATCGATTCCCTGCTTTGCGGCAGTCTAAGCTGCGGTCTAGAGCTGATGGGCCTTTCATGGTGCTAGAGAAGATTAATGACAATGCTTACCGAATTGATCTTCCAAGTAAGTATGGTGTTCATGATGGTTTTAACGTCTGTGACTTAGCTCCCTTTCTTGCAGGGGATGGGCTACTTAAGGAGCTGACGGATTCGGGGTCGAATCCTTTTCAAGGGGGGGAGGATGATGTGACCCTCGACGGAACTAGCTTGTCCGGCGATCGCTGTGAAGGTCTGGATACTAGTGATGGAGCTCTGACGGATGATATTGAAGATGCTACCGAGGAGGAGATTGAAGAGGAACCGCTTTTTCATCGAGCTACCCCACCGTTGAGCAATCTGCGTTGCGGCTCAGCGGGTGAGGAATCGGTGACGGAGGGAGCTGATGATGGAGGATGGAGGTTGGAGGTCGGAGCACCCTGGACAGCCAGATCTCGTGCATAGGAGAAACCGAGAAAGAGAACCTACATTTTTTTTAATCAAAAGAAGCGAGATCAGTTTTAGTAAAAAAAAAATTAAATAAAGAGAATAACCTTTTACCCCGGATATTTGTCAAAAAAAATGTCCGGGGTATAAAATATGATACAATTAATATACCAACATAATATATCCCAGATATTTTTTATATGATCCGCGGTATATTTGTTTTAAAAAAAAATAAAGACAACTTGTCAGTTTTGTCATTATACCCTACAATTACGAGATCTGGGGTAATAGCTATGGGGTAAAATCCCGAAGTTTTTCCCTACCTTCTCAAATCGACAACGACCGATTTCCGGACATTCAGGAAGACGATCCCCAAACTCGGAATCCAAGAGAGACATCCGAAAAGCAGAGACGAGAGGAGATGAATGTGCTTTCAGAAGTTTGGGGACGACGAAATTGAGACTTGATTTCACATCGAGATGGATTTTGAGGTTTGAAGACGATTGAGACTCGCCAGATTTCAGCATAGTATTAGAGATTTGGGGTTTAAAACTTGGAAAAGGGGGCGCGTGTAAAAGAAATGCAACGTGTTCGTGTTCTTTGCCCTTAAAGGGGTTTTTCTTCACGCTCTAAGTGACGGTTATGCTGAAATTCCTATTAATTGATTCTAATTTTGATATCACACTTTGTTCATGAGTGGTGGTTGGAGTGTTTTGTCAAAATCTACCTGATAAATATTTTGTCAAAATATTTTCTAAAAATTTCAATATATAGGAAAGATGTTCAAGTTGAACCAAATATAATTTTTGTTTTTTTTTAATTTCTAAAAACTTGTTGGAAATAATTTGTATAATGTTTTTATGTTTCTTCCGATGGCATATTTTTTACTTATATGGGTTTTTTTCATTAGTTACCATTAATTATGGGTCCTCGAAAACATAATCTACCAATTATGGAATTAAATGGTTGTTGATATGTTGTATACAAATTCATTTTTTCTTCATTAGTACTCCGTATTTATGTAAAAATATATTTAATCAAAGATTAAAAATTTGCCTATAAATAGGTCCTTGTACCATGCGGTCCATGCCAATTCACTCTCCAAACCCAAACCAAAGTGTGTGTGTGAGACTGAGAGAGAATGATCTTAGAAAATGCATCTGCTGTCCCTGCCTCCCTCCACGCCAACGGGACGGCAACAAAATTCCGGGGAAATTCGGCGACGCCATACTTAATCGCAGGCATTTTACTCCGGATGTTGGTGTTGATTGCAGGAGGATGGTCAAGTATGAAATAAATATAAAGTATAGATCAGACTGACTTCCCTGTCTCAGCAAATGAATACAAGACTTCCTCCCGTTGTAGTAAGAGAAAGTCAGGATCGAATCCACGAGGAAGCACGTCAGCAGTTCTCAGGTAGCTGTAAATTCTCACAACAGCAGCAGAAAAGACAGAAACAAAAGCAAAAAAAAACAAAAGCAAAGAACAAAGCAAAACAGGAAATAAAGCAAAGACAAAGGCTCGTCGATCTCGACAACAGCTACTCGAGATCGACCACAGCAGTCGACAGAAACAGAAAATCGACAACAGAAGCAGAAGTTCAACTCGACTAAGACTGGACCTACTCGAGATTGACTAGCTGCAACTCGATCTCGACCAACAGCTACTCTATGTCGACAAGAAACAGAAACTTAAACTTGCAAATTCGAACACAGAATTCAGAATTTCAATGAAATAAATCAATATATTAAAAGACCTCCAAGGCCAGGGTTTCAACACCACAATGATAACCATGCAAAACAACACCTTAAGGCATAAAAGATCATGCTTTCCATCAAATAACTTTCGTTATTAACAAATAGGCATATAGAGGCTTTCGCATAAACCCTAATTGTTACTAACCCTTTTTTACATAATTAATCCAAGTTGCATTAAGATCACTTCCGCTTCAATAACACAAACAAGGATCACCTTCAACTCTCGCAAAAGAATCATGCTCATAGGGATAGAAGATGAATTGCATAACAAAATCTGACCTTTATCGCGTTATCTCACATGGCCACCGTCGGGCTCACCCCAGCCCCAGAAGTGGGTGGACTACTCGCTCTTCATCATCAAGAAAGACATCAAATAACAAAAGAAACTAACTTGCATTAAATTAAATAAAGAAAGCTTACAACCGACAAGACAAATCCGCTATCGCCTCTCCACCTTGCTTGCTACAAACTCTCTTTCTCTCTATCCTACTTACTTGAATTGATTGTGAATTGGAATAAGATGCCTAATGCTCAGCCCCTAGGGCTTTATTTATAGCCTTCATTCCCTAGCTAATCTAGGAAAGAAGATATCTATCTTTATCTAAAATTATATCTAAAGCTTGCAAGGATAAATAAAATGTTTTATGGAAATAAATCAACTAGGGAAAGATAAAACTAAATAGGGTAAGTCTTTATGTCTTGATAGATCTTGTCTCCTTGATGATAGAACTTGATGGAATCGGATAGAACTTCGGCCAAATCGACTCCTTCACGCCCAAGGAATCTCAATTCTACTCGGACAGGTCTCGTCGAGAAGTTTCTGGAAACGGCTCTACTCGACTTCGACCACGGCTAGTCGACCTCGACAAGGGTGGTTCGTCGACTGGACCTCCCGGCTAGCTCTGCTCGATGTGGCTTGGATCTGGACTCAGGCGCTCGTCGACCTCGACAAAGGGTCCTCGAGATCGACTGGAGTGGTGCACGTCTGGTCGAGCAGACTTCTCCTCGGCAAGGACACGGACTGGCACGGTGGGTCTTGTCGATCTCGACAAGGGTTCGTCGAGATCGAGTAGGGTGTGCTCGGCTTCTCGTCCTCGGCTTCTCTCCTTGTCGACTCCGGGTGTGGCGTCGGGGCTTCGTCGATCTCGACTAGGGCTTGTCGAGATCGAGTTGGGTCCGGAGCTCGGGTTGGTCTGGCTCTCGATCAGGCTCTGTCGACAAGGCGGTGCTCGGACATGCTCGTCTATGTCGACTAGGGTCAACTCGAGATCGAGTTACCCTGACTTTCAGCTTGGTTCCGCTGCTTTGACCTTGGACTTCTGTAGTGGTTTTCCGAGCTTTTCCGACCTTCTGTAGAATTGCTGTAAAATGCCTCGATTTCTGTGAATTAAACAGAAACTGGTGTAGATTCCATAATTTTGGCAAATAAACATAAACTACATAGATTCTGTACTATATTAGCCCAAATGAATGCAATGTATGCAGAAATCGATATAAAAGTTACTGTAAAACATGGCAGATTTAGCTCACAACAGTTGGTAATCGGCATCGCGCTGATCCTTCTCTTCTGCCAGGACTGCTGGCAATCCGCCGAAGCTCGGTCGCCAGCTTTGGTGGGCGAGCAACTAGAGGAAGGAGTGCGGATCACCGACTCTTCCGCATCGCCTGAGCTCGTCGTTATCATGGCTGACGAAAGTAAGCTAACATACCTCGCCACGCCTGCAGATGTATCCTCGTTGCCGGAGGCGGTGGCGATCGAGAAGTAACACAGTACACTCGGAAATTAAGCACAGTAATAAAGCTACGAGCTTTGCAACGATCGATGGCATTGAATCACTTTCACCAGCGTCTGAGTTACTTCTCGATCGATGGCATCGAATCGGCATCGCGAGAAGTAACTCAGACGCTGGTGAAACTGATTCGATGCCATCGATCGTTGCAAAGCTCGTAGCTTTATTACTGTGCTTAATTTCCGAGTGTACTGTGTTACGATCGTCACCGCCTCCGGCAACGAGGATACATCTGCGGGCGTGGCGAGGTATGTCGACTTACTTTCGCTGGCCATGATAACGACGAACTCAGGCGGCGTGGAAGGGTTGGTGATCCGCACTCCTTCCTCTAGCTGCTCGCCCACCGAAGCTGGCGACCGAGCTTCGGCGGATTGTCAGTAGTCCTGGCAGAAGAGAAGGATCAGCGCCATGCCGATTACCAGCATCAGGAGTAAAATGCCTGCGATTAAGTATGGCGTCGCCGAATTTCCCTAGAATTTTGTCGCCGTCCCGTGGGCGTGGAGGGAGGCAGGGACAACGGATGCATTTCCTAAGATCATTCTCTCTCAGTCTCTCACACACACTTTGGTTTGGGTTTGGAGAGTGAATTGGCATGGACCGCAAGGTACAAGGACCTATTTATAGGCAAAATTTTAATCTTTGATTAAATATATTTTTACATAAATACGGAGTACTAATGAAGAAAAAAGGAATTTGTATACAACATATCAACAACCATTTAATTCCATAATTGGTAGATTATGTTTTCGAGGACCCATAATTAATGGTAAATTGGTAACTAATGAAAAAAACCCATATAAGTAAAAAATATGCCAACGGAAGAAACATAAAAACATTATACAAATTATTTCCAACAAGTTTTTTTAAATTAAAAAAAAAAACAAAAATTATATTTGGTTCAACTTGAACATCTTTCCTACATTTTGAAATTTTTAGAAAATATTTTGACAAAATATTTAGACCCAAAACAAATTAAATTAGGTGGGGGTAGACCTTTCCCTTCCCTTCCATTCCCTTCCTTCCTCCCTCCCACTTTCCCCTTCCTTCCCTTCCTTCCTCCCACTTTGACCATTGATGCCACTTTTTTGTGATGTCATCTTTACACCGTTGACTACTGATGCCACTTTTTTGATGCAATTTTTTTGATGTCATTTTTTTAATAACATTTTTTGTGATGCCATTTTTTTATTATATTTTATGTTTACTTAGATGCCACTTTTCTAATGAAATGATTTGATAACACTTTTTTAATGCCAATTTTTTTAAACCTTGATGACATTTTTTGTTTAATGTGATGTCGCGTTGACCATCGATTCCACTTTTTATATGTCAATTTTTTTATGATATTTTTTTACCGTGATGCCATATTTTTTTAAAGTAATGTTTTGATAACTTTTTTCTTTAATGTGATGCAACTTTTTCAAAGTTGTGTTTTGATGCCATTTTTCTAATGTAATGTTTTGATGCCACTTTTTTAATCAAATCGTTTGATTCTACTTTTTTTTTTTAATTTAATCGATTGTATATCGATATATTTTCATCGATTATACGTTTATTCACTGATGAAATGTTTGTGATTATACTTCATTGATGCAATCACTTGTGGTGACATGTTTATTATATTTTATACAATTGATGACACAAGGGTATAAAATGTGATTAAACTTCATTGATGACATCTTTTAATGATGATTTTTATTCATTGATGAGATTTGTGATTACACCTCATTGATCTCAATTATTTGTGATAACACTTTTATTGATAATATTTTTATACAATTGATAACATATGAAATACCACATACCATGTCTCCCCTAGCAAGCAAGCAATAAAAAAAGATTAAGGCACCAATTGTTATTAATAAATACCTATCTCTTACAATCATACAATTTGATGATAATTTTTTTTAAATAACTACCAACAATATATAAGTTCCATTCAGTGGTCATATTAAACAAGCTTGGCTAGTTATACTGTCATTCAATTCCCACAATCGAAGAAACTATTTCTTACAGTGCCTAGAACTAGCTCACATTTGAAGAGTCTATAAGGCGATGAATAATACTCTAGAAGGGGGGGGGGGGGGGGGTGAATAGAGTATGGACGATTTTCGCAACTATAGAAATTTAGTGCAACTTGTCAAGACCTTAATACAGGTTATCAGGACTTGACGAAGTAAAATCGAATATGATAATGTAAATGCGGAATATAAAAGATGAACACACGAATTGTTAACGAGGTTCGGCACCAACTTGGCCTACGTCCCCGCCTAGGGTTATCCAACCCGTAGGATTCAAACACTTCTTATTTCACTTCTCTTTAGCCTAGAACTTCCTAAAGAAACTACCCTTTCTCTATACAAAGCCTCACCGCTTCAATTCTAGCTCTCAACCTTACAAGTGAAATAAAAGCTCACACCACACACCAAGTGTGCTTTGATCAAGTATGAAATACTCTAAGTGTAAAATGAATGACTTGTACAATAAGTGCTAGTGTTTCTCTCAACTCTTAAACAATGATCAACACTTAGGCTTTTAGAGAATGTAAGAGAAACTTGAGATCACGAATGCTTTTAGGATGCTATGATTGCTTGAGTGCTTGCTTAGTTTGTTTTCATTCTTCTTGGCCTTCGTCTTTATATAGTCGGAACACTTGTAGAGCTTCTTAGAGGGAGAACCGTTTGAATTTCAAATTCTTTCCAAGACATTTGAATTCTTTCCAAAAGTGATCATTTGTGTGCCTTCCAAGATTGTTCCTTCAACTTTCTTCATGATCACGTATGATCAACTATGGATCGGTTCTTTCCTTGTATGAAAAATGAAATCCTAAAAGAATATACATAATGTATCTAGCACATAAAATGGGTTAGATGAGAAACACATATATAAATCGATTAAGACCAAATCACATCTTATAGCCCAATAAAAAGCCCATGATAATTTAGGCCCAACAAGGTTGGCCTCGGATTCTTTCCCGTGAGAGAACAAGTCAAAATAGAGAAATGCATAAGTGATCAAACATTTTAGTCTGGGTTTCAAGACCTTGAAACCCAGCCTTTTGTCTTTCATCATCCTTTAGATCACCTCCACGTTAGGTCTCAAGATCTTACAAACAAGGTGGAGTCCTCAACATTAATGCCTAAAATCAAGAAAAGTTGAAGCACAACAGCCTCGAAGAACAACAATGATCAAATGCCAAGGGAAAGAGCCAGTGTGTGCTAGCCAATGAGATCCTGAAGCCTTCACTGTTTCAACGTGCTCTGCTGTTCCACTGCAATCTCTGGAGCTCCAATAGCTCTCGCATCATCACACTCTTATCCTTTCTCAGCTTCTCCACCTTAGTCTCCAACCCAGGTCCTAAGACCATCCGCAACCATGGGGAAACCTCTTTCCCCTTTTTTTCCTCATCTTCCTATCACAATTTTACAACTCATTTATTTTTTTGTTTAAAATAATTTTCACTTTTTCTACCTCTTTCTAAAAGTTTTCCTCTACAACCATGGGAAACCTCTTTTACCTCTTTTCAAATTTATTTTCACTTTTTCTTTTCCTTTATATCTTTTCCCTTATTATATGTGTATCATCATATATTATTGTGAATTATTTTTATTTATAATGTTATAAATAAATAAAAATATCAAGTAGTTAATATAAATATATTTTATTACATCTAGATTAAAATAAAAAAAAGTTAAAAAACATATTTTGTTGTGAACAACAACTTCTTCATTCTCTTGTACTTGATGGACTTGCCTTGCATCTTCGGTTGGACTTCGAGTGGCACTCCCTTGAACACCCGGAGAATACTCAAAAATGTTGTTGGTTTGGAAAAAAAAAGAGGATTGTACACATTGGTAGGATTATGTGGGGTATAATTTCGATATTCGGGTGTTGAAGAATTATTAAACATTTGCAACATCACTTGAAACTGAGGATTTTTGAGAAGATTTGGATCAAAAGACATATTTGGAATGGGTGGAATATTTGGATTATTGTGATCCATGGTTAAGAAAATAGGTGCAACTACAATAGATCAAGATGAGGTTATATATAGGATAAAATTGGGCTCAAATTATAGAAAAAAATAAAATTAAACCAATGGGATATTTTATTTTAAAAAATAATGAAATATAAATATATTTTTATTTCATTTTAAATCCTATTACAACTAATAAATCTAAATGTAAAATATATCAACCTACTTTATTATAAAAAAAAAGAAAAAGAAAATTAGAAAAGAGAAGAGGTTACCTCTCTCTACCAAGGTAAACCCTTCTCACCTCTTACCTTAAGGTAAAGGCCACAACCATGGGCTTACCTTTTAGCAACCTTAAGGTTGCTAAAACCCATGGTTGCTCATGCTCTAATGCTTCACTAGTAGACTGCTAGAGCTCAGGCCGGCAGCCCCCTTCACCTGCGAATGTTATTCAACAGATGCTTCCTTCCTCGCAAAAAGGACTCATTCGCAAACTCCCATTTATCAGTGTCAATCTTGCGAAAGCCCTGAACATAAATGTAACCCTAAATCATCATTTCTTTAGATGTTTGATAACAAAATCAACCATGTAAACAAACATCATCAGAATCTCAATTGCATCACAATAAAACTATCAATTCTTTATATGTTTGATATGATCAGAAATATGCTACAATTGAAGTTTTTTTGCACTAGTTACTGGAAATTCTAACTTGTAGAAGGGCGCGAAGCTCCCCACCTAGGCAAATGAATGTAATCTTCTAGAGAATCATGAAGCAGATGTTTCTAAAACAACCAAAAGGAACATACCATACTCAAAAGTTCATAGCCAGACCTATCAACAAGTACTTGGAAACCATTCATGTAACCGAAAGGAACATACCATACTCAAAAGAATCATTGCACTATAATCTGATCAAAGGCAAATAGATCTATAAACACATCAATTCTGAATGTACAAGCAAAAACTAATAATTGAGTCCAACAAACACTTGACAAAGAATCAAATCTCAACATATCCAAGCGAGCTTCACCCATGAAACCAAATCAAACGCATCTTTAACAACACTGAAGACACAACAAAGAATAGTTGCGATTACCTGACACCAACATCACCAACGATGCCAATGGCCATACCGGTGGACAAACTAGCCAAGCAACGAGCCAAACCAGATATCTCAAAGTCTTTTTGGGACATTTTTGTATATCAAACGAGCAGTAACATCAAACATGATGATGACACATTGTCCGTGAATGCTGCAGGGCCAACATTCAATTCATTAGTGAACAATATTAATAATAGGAACAACCGAACAAGTTCCGATGAAAGACAAAACCATAGAAGTATCCAACTAACAAGTCTTTCAAACTGAATGCATAATTTTTCATCATGTTCAATGACATCACAAATTGAAGGACTCTGCACCTCAAGAACAATCACATGTTCAACCGGCACAGCCCAAAATTCAAAATTAGGGCTCGGCTTAATCCTCGTCGTAGTCATCTTCGCCCATGTATTGCTGCTCCGATTTCACCAGTACACCGAAATTCAAAATTAAGGCTCGGCTTGCAGATAAAATTGTAGAAGTAGGACCAAGGGCAAGTAGATCAGAGAAATTGATGCTAGTTGTTGGCCGAAAGGGACGATTAGGCTTGGGTTAGGGGTTCAATTTGGGAAGAAAAAGGCTGAGCAGCCAAGGAGTTAGGGCTAAGGCAAGGGCGTCTATCACCGAAAACCGCAATCAACTACCACGACGACGCCACCACCAGGATGAAAGATGGAGGAGAACCAGAAGAGAGCGACGGAGGAACGACGGAGAAATCGTCGGCTAAGAGGAACGACGGAGGAAATCTCTGGCCAGGAGAGAGCGATGAGAGATTGAGAGATAGAAGGAAAATGGTCCACTACGCCTAAAAAAATATTATAGAGGTCTAGCCCGTCTAATAAAAAAAGTTTAGGGGTTAATCACCTAATTAAATATGCTTAGGGGTCTAAACCACCAAATTCCCCCTTGTTTATTTTATTGCTAATTTAGTTAATTAATATTATAATACCGTATCCATACTTGCTTAAATTGCTTTGTACAGTTACTACAGTATAGCTCACCCAATTCATAACGTGACTTTTTTTTATTGCACGATTATTGTATTTTAGCATTTATTTCTTATAATATCTACAATTTATAATATATATGATATTGTTTGTCGTTTGTAGCGTGATATGGTACATTATGACATCATCATTTTTGGACAAATCAACGAAGCCAGAGTATATAATTCTCACATCATATTTCGAATTATTCGATTGTGTTGGGTTACCAACTTCTTTGACGGCCGTTATATTTTCATGTACCTATTAGATGACCAGGTTATTCCCTTTTTGAATAATTACACAACATTATTTTCTTTCAACTCATATTTTTCCTCTACTTCAAAAAAAATATCTCCAACCATCGATGGTAGATTTGATCTTATCTTGAAGATTGATAGGCAAGTTCATTTTTATATGTATTGATTTGTATATTTTGTTAAAATTTATTTACGTACGTTATCATCTTTGATCAACTATATACCATCGATCTGGAGCTGAAAAGACAATTCATTGTCATATTTCAATTTGTGGATGTAAAAGATGTTAGAGGTAAGTTTCAACTCATATTCACCTTATTTCTCAATATTGCCAATAATTATAATTTCTTTTATTTTTACCTCATGAACATGCATTCTTTACTTTTATGTGTTTAACTTTTATGTGTAGATGAGATAATGTTATAAACTTTAACCGATGTGACAAAGTCGTATGTAAATTCGACTTTTTTCGAAAGTGACGCATATCGAAGAAGGTCATTCCTTATTTCACTTATTTGTTGTATCTATTATTACATAATATACCTATATTAATATGAACTATATTTATTTTACATGCTTCATAGAACCGACGATACCTCCAACACCAAAACTGTGCAATGACGCCTTGAATTCTCCAACATTATGGATTAATTACATTGTTGCGATCTATATAGCCCCTTTAATTATCAAACAAATATGTGAATCGAGTGAGCGAAACCAGTTTATTAGATTTATCATTTGGATGTTTGGATTTGATTTATTTTTAGGATTATTTAGATTTGGATGTTTGGATTTAATAGTATTTCGCTATAGACTTTTCATATTATCATAATATTATAATATATATATATAATTTAGATAAATTATGATAATATCTTCTAAAATATATAATATATTTTACAAATCTTGTGCGTAACACACGGGTACTACGGTAGTTATAATACTAAAGGAGAAGTCGTCTAACCCATGTGGCGACTTCTCCTTTAAAGTAGGATTATTTTTAATTATTATTATTATTATATGATTTGTGAAGTAGGATTTGTTAATGGTTGTTAAGATTTGTTAGTTATTAATTGATAAAAACTAAAACAAATCCACAAATATATGCCGTAGGATATATATGCTGAATTGCTCATGAACATGCATTCTTTACTTTTATGTGTTTAACTTTTATGTGTAGATGAGATAATGTTATAAACTTTAGCCGATGTGACAAAGTCGTATGTAAATTCGACTTTTTTCGAAAGTGACGCATATCGAAGAAGGTCATTCCTTATTTCACTTATTTGTTGTATCTATTATTACATAATATACCTATATTAATATGAACTATATTTATTTTACATGCTTCATAGAACCGACGATACCTCCAACACCAAAACTGTGCAATGACGCCTTGAATTCTCCAACATTATGGATTAATTAAATTGTTGCGATCTATATAGCCCCTTTAATTATCAAACAAATATGTGAATCGAGTGAGCGAAACCAGTTTATTAGATTTATCATTTGGATGTTTGGATTTGATTTATTTTTAGGATTATTTAGATTTGGATGTTTGGATTTAATAGTATTTCGCTATAGACTTTTCATATTATCATAATATTATAATATATATATATATATATATATATATATATATATATATATATATATATGAAGGTTCGATAATATAAAAACAATGTAATAAGAAATACTCTAGAAGGGGGGTTGAATAGAGTATGCCCGTTTTTCGCAGAAAGTCTCAAGACTTTTGGAGCTTGTACCAAAACCTTTGAGATAAACCTGAATCACAAAGTTAAACAATTCGAACCAAGTGCGGAAATAAGGTAAAGTAAATAAGTAAAGAACACGAGTAATTGTTTACGAGGTTCAGCACAACTTGGCCTACGTCCCCGCCTAGGGTTCTTCCACAACCCTAGGATTCAAAGGCTTTATTGATTGCTTAGCTTAGGATCCTAATAGCTCACCGAGAAGCCTCTCTCCTATACAATTGCAATCTAGTCAACTCACGTTCCCTTGGAGTCCTAGACCAATCTAGAAGAGCCCCACCTCTCTCAGCTATCTAGTACAATCCTCTAACTCTCGCAAATCAATAGCCTAGTGCAACTTCCCGAGTTATAAACTCTCGAGTAACACTTTAAATAAATATATCCTATAAGCTCACAGTGACTCTCAAAGGCTTTGAAATAAACAACAAACTCTTGAGCGCTTAGCAGAGAGACACTTGGAAGACAGATCGCTTGAATGAATGAAAGCTCGTGTGTAGCACTTGTGTGTTCTCTGTCTTCTCCTTCCTTTCCTTTATAAAAGAGCATGGAGCGTGAGGATCTTCACCACCAGATCTCCAACGGCTCCTTCGAATCAGTTTGATCTTCAATCTTCTATATATGGACACTTTGAATCGCCATGATCTATTTTGAACTGATCTCCTCAATATGTATTAAGGAAGGATATAATCTCGAATATACTTCCTGAAATGGTTAGTTCAACACATATATATAATATAATGGAAGTATATAATAAGATAAAATAATATACGAATAAATAATATAGGTTTTGTATTTCATCAACTGTTAATGCGTCAAGGCCTTTGACACAAACATCCTGTCAAAGCCCTTGAAACATTTATTCCATTTTCCATCAAGGGAGGGAGTTATCAATCTCCCCCTTGATGAAAGACAAAACCTGTGCATCCCTGCAACCTAGTCAAGAATAGATAATACAATAGAAATCGGACTAAGTACCTGCAAGGGTTAGACAAATGTTGGATCAAAAAATTTAAAGTATGAAAACATCCAACCGAAAACCATAAATCTAAAACCAAGGTCTTCCAAGACCTTTAAGCATAGGTTTTCAAAGTCTAAGCATCACAGATCATCTCCCCCTTTTTGTCTTTCAACAAAGGGCGGAGGTAAAAACAGTCACCAAAATGGTTACCAAATGTTTTGAAAACGTTTCCAAAATCCAACAATGAATCAAGTTTCAGGGGTGGGATAGGGTGGGTTAAGGTTTAGGCTTAGTCATCCGGAGCATCATCAGTGAGCCTCGTCCACAGTCCTTCCAGCATCTTTGAAATCCCGCTCATCGTCGTCATAACCTCCTTCTGCAGCTCCTTAATATCCACGCGAACTTCCTCCAAGCCCAACTCTAGGTTGTCCATGCGTTCATCGAAAGCTGGAGCAGTGGGAAAGGCTTTTGAAGGAGTGGCAAGACTCAAGGTCCCTTGTGGAGACCGAGTGATGCCAATCTTTTCAAGGCCTTTAGAGTCGAACTTACCCGTATGACGCAGCTGTTCTTCATTTTTGACATCAATTCCAGAAGCTTTGAAGATAGGGGTCAAAAGGGTAGCAAAGGGGAGGGGAGAGCCTTTTCTAGCTTTTCTGGCATGAGCCATGGTTCCAAGGATAGTGTTGGCCAGATCAAGATCAAGGCCATTTAGGATGCGGTAGAGCAGGACCATGGCATTGTCAGTAAGGAGTGAGCCAGAGTTAAGACGGGGTAGGAGGCTTCTAACAATGATGTTAAAGATTATTTTTGCCTCAAGGGTTAGGGATGAGTGGGTGAGTTGCTTTGAGGTGCTGTTGGATGCTTCGGGTAGGAGATATTTGGCTCGGGCTAGGATGATGCAATTTTCTTTTGAGGGGTGTACATCAGCGGGTGGAACTGGGGTAGGTAGGCCAAGGAAATCTGCAAAGCCATTGGAGTTGAGAGAGATTCTAACCCCTTTGACTACAGACTCCAAAGACCAACCATCGGTGTCGTTTTTGGCTTTAAGATTGATGTAGAAAAGTCGAGTAAGCTGGGGGTAGTAAACAGTTTCAAGGTTAAGAAGGGTCCAGGCTGGGGATTTTTTGAGGAGCTCAATGCAGGGTAACTTCAAAGCTTCAAAGAACTCAAAATCTAAAAAATCAGAACAACTAATCTTACGAGTTCGAAACTCGCCTACCCACTTACCAGCAGTCTCAGCATCTTGAAACCAAGAGGAGGGCAAGGATTGATTTACCTGGATATAGGCCGGGGGGTCTGCGTTCTTTCTGCGCGCAACTGTTGGAGCAGCTCTCTTGACAGGCGCTACAAGATTCTTGACAGTGCCCTTCCTGGTGCGCTTGGGGGATGGAGGCTTGACAGGAGCAGGGGCTTTCCGCTTCTTTCGAGACGGGGGAGGAGGAGGAGAAGGAGAGGGAGATTCTTCCTCCTCTTCCTCATACCCCGAGTCCTCACCGGACCCCGCTTCATCTCCTTCAGGTTCCTCGTCCTCTCCAGATCCCTCTTGCTCCTCTTCTTCTTCTTCTTCTTCTTCCTCAGGCTCCACCTCGGATGGAACCTCCTCGGCTTCGGCTTCCTTCCGAATCCGCTCAGCTTCTTCCTCGGCCTGTTTCTTAGCAAGTTCGGCCTCCTCATCGGCCTTTTTCTGCCTCAAGGCCTCCTCCTCGGCTTCCCTGGCAGCATCTCTTTCCAGGGCGGCATCAAGGTCGTCTTCCTCCTCTTCCTCTTCCTCTTCCTCAACCAAGATCTTTCTCTTCCCCTTTTGTTTAGCACTCAGGGGTTTCTTAGCAGCGCGCTTCTGAGAGCCCTTGGGAACCGTGGCCGTGCTCGCCGTAATGGTGCTCTGGACAACGGCTGGGATGATGGCTTGAGGAGCGGGTTCAGGTGTGGGAGAGGTAGCAGGGGCCTGACGTCCCTTGGGGGTGGCGCCAAGTCGTTTGGGTGTGACAGCTTTCTTGGTTTTGGATGCCATGGAGGAAATCGGTTAGGGTTTCTTGAGGGGCGATTGAGAGGTTGAAGATGAAGAAGTGGAAAGGGTTTGGAAAAGTTCTGAGTGTGGGTTGTGATCGGGTACTGTGTTGGGTTTAAGTAGAGGGATTGATGGGATGGGTTTAGGGTTCCAAGGAAAGAAATCATTACATTGCTAAGATTTGAAAGGTTTTCAAATTCAAATTCAAATTCAAATAACCATTAAAATCGGACAAGATAACCAAAAAATCTATTTCCAAAAATAAAAAATCTTTAGCGGTTTAAGGAAATTACTAAATGGGCAATTTTTGAAATGCGATTAAAACAAATATAATTGATTAAATATCTAAAAAGATATTAACCAAAAATATATGATCCGATAAATGTACTCCACCATTTAGTTCACACACCTTGACATGATTCTCAAGGGTCTTGACACTAAGTAGAATTTATCTTTCGTAAAGGGAAAGCTCCCCCTACGAAAGTGCATCCTTGTTAAGCATCCCAATCTCTCGTCTTATGAAGGTGAACCTGTCCTCTGCCAAAGGCTTAGTAAAAATGTCAGCCCATTGATAATCAGTAGAAATAAAAGATATGGACACATCACCTTTTTCAACATGATCTCTAATGAAATGATGCCTCACATCAATATGTTTGGTCCTTGAATGCTGAACAGGATTCTTAGTGATGGATATGGCACTTGTATTGTCACACTTAATTGGGATACCTTTGAGGTTGATGCCAAGATCTCGCATTTGTTGAGCTATCCAAAGGATTTGGGAGCAACAGGCTCCAGCTGCAATGTATTCGGCTTCTGCAGTGGATAGAGCAACTGAATTTTGCTTCTTTGAGTGCCAACTGATCAAAGATGCTCCTAAGAATTGGCAACATCCTGATGTGCTCTTCCTATCCACCTTGTAGCCTGCAAAATCTGCATCAGAATATCCAATTAAAGTGAAATCCTTTTGCTTTGGGTACCATAGTCCAAGTTCCTTAGTGCCATTGAGATATCGAAAGATCCTCTTCACAGCCACGAGGTGAGATTCTTTGGGATCAGCTTGAAACCTAGCACACATGCAAACACTAAACATGATGTCAGGTCTACTAGCCGTGAGATATAATAAAGATCCAATCATTCCTCGATACTCCTTTTGATTGACACTTGTTCCAGTCTTGTCTTGATCTAGAGACAATGTTGAGCTTATGGGAGTCTTGGCTGCTTTGGATTGATCCATCTTGAACTTCTTCAAGAGATCCTTAGTGTACTTGCTTTGGTTGACAAAGATCCCTTTCTTGGATTGATGAACTTGTAATCCCAAAAAGAAGTTGAGTTCACCCATCAAGCTCATCTCAAATTCACTGCACATGATGTCAGAAAATTCCTTGCACAAAGATGTGTTAGTAGCACCAAATAATATATCATCAACATAAATTTGAATAACCAAAATGTCCTTTCCTTTGGTCTTGATAAAAAGAGTCTTGTCGATCAACCCCCTTTTAAAAACATTTTCTAAAAGGTATTTTGACAAGCGCTCGTACCAAGCTCTTGGGGCTTGTTTCAAACCGTAAAGCGCTTTGTCAAGTTTATAAACATGATTGGGAAATTCTGAACTTTCAAAACCTGGGGGTTGAGCCACATATACTTCTTCTTCTAAGAAACCATTGAGAAAAGCACACTTGACATCCATTTGATATAACTTTATGCTCATAAAAGATGCAAATGCTAATAAAATACGAATGACTTCAAGCCTGGCTACGGGAGCAAAGGTCTCCTCGTAGTCAATACCTTCCTCTTGATTATAGCCTTGAGCAACAAGCCTTGCCTTGTTCCTCACAACCTTGCCATTCTCATCTAGCTTGTTTCGAAACACCCATCGAGTGCCAATGACTGATTGATGCTTTGGCCTAGGCTTCAAGGTCCAGACTTTGTTCCTTTCAAATTCGTTAAGCTCACTTTGCATAGCAATGATCCAGTCTGGCTCCTGAAGTGCCTCATCTACCTTCTTTGGCTCAATAAGAGAAACAAACGCGTGAAAAGCACAAAGATCTTTAAGTTTAGAACGAGTTTGAACACTAGAAGTAGGGTCAGAGATGATATCCTTTAATGAGTGTGATGAGGAGTATTTGAATTTTCTTTTGCTAGTCTCAGCTCCTTGATTCGTCACACTGGTAGGATTGACTTGTAGTGCATCTGACTCCGTGGTCCTGTTAGGTTCAGTTACAGCAGTTTCTGACGTCTCAACACTGTTGGATTGGACACCAAGGGCTTTGGACGAATCTTCAACACCTTGGGCCAATTCTTCAGTGTTAAGAATCGGTTCCTGCATGTTCCTCTTCTCTGTGTTCTTGGTAGCAGCAACATCACCTTCCTCGTTCTCTTCATGGATGTTAAGATCTATATCTGCAACACTTTCACTCAAAGCACCGTCATTGCATTCATCAAAGATAACATGTATACTTTCTTCAACAACCTGGGTCCTTTTATTGAAGATTCTATAAGCTTTGCTACTCGTGGAATAGCCAAGAAATATACCTTCATCACTACGCGCATCAAATTTCCCAAGGTTATCTTTTCCATTGTTATGAACAAAACAAGTACAGCCAAAGGGTTTAAAATAAGATATAAGTGGTTTGCGGCCTTTGAAAAGTTCATAAGGAGTTTTCTTTAAGATAGAACGAATAAGACACCGATTCAAAATATAGTTAGATGTGTTAACAGCTTCAGCCCAATAGGTTTTAGGTAATGCATTTTCTAAAAGCATAGTCCTGGCCATATCCTCTAAGGTGCGGTTCTTGCATTCCACAACCCCGTTTTGTTGAGGTGTCCTAGGAGCAGAAAAGTTATGGGAGATGCCATATTTAGCACAAAACAAATCAAATTGAAGTTGATCAAACTCCCTACCATGATCACTCCGAATAGACACTATGGGCTCATTTCTTAAAGTTTGCAACTCCTTACAAAGTTTTGAAAACTCAAATAAGGCCTCTGATTTTTCTTTCAAAAATGCAACCCAAGTATATCTTGAAAAATCATCGACAACAACTAGCATGTACTTTTTACCATTGAGAGATTTGACTCGCATAGGACCACATAAATCCATATGTAAAAGTTCAAGGGGTCTAGAAGAACTTACAACCTTTGTGGGTTTGAAAGAGCTACGTGTTTGTTTACCTCGTGTGCATGCATTGCACATGTCAATACCTTTGAAGTCCATCTCAGGTAGCCCTCTTACAAGCCCTTTGGACACAAGCTTCTGTAGTGTATGTGGACTCACATGACCGAGTCTCCTGTGCCAAAGCTTTGGATCATCCGTCAAAGCCTTTAAACAGGTTAAGCTTCCTTGTGCCACTTGATCAGCATTTACGGCGTATATATTGTTGTAACGGTATGCAGTCAATATAACTTCACCTGTATCATCTCTGCACACTATACATCTTTTCTTGTTAAATCTGACATTGTTACCACTATCACATAATTGAGAGACACTAAGCAGATTATACTTCAAACCATTAACAAGATACACATTTTTAATACTATGGCTGGAATCACTTCCAACACTACCAATACCAACGATGTCGCATTTTCCTTTGTCACCAAGAGTGATTGTTCCCGTGGATTGCTCCTTTAGATCATGAAAGAGAGAACTCTTCCCACTCATATGCCTCGAGCATCCACTATCAATAATCCATTTGTGTTCTTTCACCTTGGTGATCTCCTGCAAAACAAACATCAACCTTTGTGGCTAGACCAATAAGCAAATTTAGATCCATTGTTGGGGTAAACCATATTTGGTAAAATAGTGCCTTTGGGGACCCAAACTTGTGTTATCCGTTCTTTTCTCAAATGAACAGGAAATGTATTGCGAATAATATAAGGATCCTTTCTTCTATAGGGGCAGGTCTTTTTTACATGTCCCTTTCTGGCACAATGGTGACATATAGGAGAGGTTCTGCTTCCTTTTGCCTTTACAAAAGTGGTAATGTGTTGCTTATTTAAAAACTTTGGATTGTAACCAATACCACTTTTGTTTAGAGAGCTTTGTTGCTCACCCAACATCTTATCTAGATTGCCTTTGGATTTGGTAAAACTTATGAGGGTTGTCTGTTGGTCTAGAATCTTATTATTCAGGGAGATCTTCTCGTTCTCTAAGTCATGATGCTCATTTCTTAGAGAGGAGAGATCTTGCTTGAGTTCAGATTTCTCCGAGTCAAGCGTCTTGACTTTAATATCAAGACCTGAATAAGAAGCTTCAAGACCTTTGACCCTCATAGACAGATCCTCAATAGTTCTTTCCTGGTCCACAGTTCTCTTAATAAGAATGTTAGTTTGGGCAATAAGCTTCTCTTCATTGGCAATCATATTTGAAAGGAATTCCGATAATACCTCTTTTGGACTTTCCATAAGTTCTCTTACAGTAGCTTCAAGCTTTTCATCGTGGGATTCATCTTCTGAGGCCATAAGACAAATGTTGGCCTTCTCATCATCGGAGTCAGAGTCGGAATCACTCCAAGTGGCCACCATGGCTTTCTTCTTCCATTTGTCACCTTTCTTGGGCTGGCTCTTTGTCTTTTGAGGGCAGTCCTTCACAAGATGATCTGTTTCACCACATTCAAAATAAGACAACGGTTTAGTCTTCTTTTCATACTTGTTGTATTGAGGCTTACCTCGAAATTTTGAAGACTCTGATCCATCCTTGTTGTTGAATTGCTTCTTCATTTTGAGAATTCTAGCAAGGCCTCTTGTGATAAGAGCAAAAGGATCATCCTCATCGTCATCCTCATCTTCGGAATCAGATCCATCCTTGGACTCATCCTTCTTAGACTTGAGTGCCAAGTTCTTAGTGCTAGCTGGAAGTTCTCCATCGTCTTCATTAAGGATCATCTCATGCGTGATCAGCTTTCCAAGAAGGTCATCAAGGGGTAGAGTGGTGAGGTACCGGGCTTCCTCTATAGCTGTTACTTTTGGACCCCATTTCTCCTTTGGAAGGCACCTCAGTATCTTCCTTACTTTCTCAACGTTGGTAAAGCTCTTGCCGAGAGAGTCAAGGTTGTTGGTGATTTCTGTGAATCGCGTGAACATGGCCTTGATTGACTCATCAGACTTCATCTTAAAGAGCTCATACTTTCGAAGGAAGATGCTGATCTTGGTGTCTTTCACTTGGCTCGTTCCTTCATAGGTGACGACCAACTTGTCCCAAATCTCTTTAGCTGACCTACAAGAAGAAATACGGTTAAACTCATCAGTGCTAAGACCACAATAAAGTAAGTTAATAGCCCTGTAGTTTTTGGAGATGGTTTCAAGATCTGCTTGGTTGTATTCAGACTCCTTCTTTGCAACTTTGGTGTCATTTGGTCCATCCTTCTCTGGAATCTTCGGACCATTCTCTATAATGTTCCAAAGCTCTAGATCTTGGTCTATGATGAACATCTTCATCAAAGATCTCCAGTGGACAAAGTTGTTTCCTACAAAGAGTGGCGGTCTGCTTGTGGACCTTCCCTGTGCAAATCCTCCGCTTGCTTCACCAGACAAGATCGAAAACTCACAAGATTGTTAGATCAAAAATAGTGAGTAAAGCTCTGATACCAATTGAAGGTTCGATAATATAAAAACAATGTAATAAGAAATACTCTAGAAGGGGGGTTGAATAGAGTATGCCCGTTTTTCGCAGAAAGTCTCAAGACTTTTGGAGCTTGTACCAAAACCTTTGAGATAAACCTGAATCACAAAGTTAAACAATTCGAACCAAGTGCGGAAATAAGGTAAAGTAAATAAGTAAAGAACACGAGTAATTGTTTACGAGGTTCAGCACAACTTGGCCTACGTCCCCGCCTAGGGTTCTTCCACAACCCTAGGATTCAAAGGCTTTATTGATTGCTTAGCTTAGGATCCTAATAGCTCACCGAGAAGCCTCTCTCCTATACAATTGCAATCTAGTCAACTCACGTTCCCTTGGAGTCCTAGACCAATCTAGAAGAGCCCCACCTCTCTCAGCTATCTAGTACAATCCTCTAACTCTCGCAAATCAATAGCCTAGTGCAACTTCCCGAGTTATAAACTCTCGAGTAACACTTTAAATAAATATATCCTATAAGCTCACAGTGACTCTCAAAGGCTTTGAAATAAACAACAAACTCTTGAGCGCTTAGCAGAGAGACACTTGGAAGACAGATCGCTTGAATGAATGAAAGCTCGTGTGTAGCACTTGTGTGTTCTCTGTCTTCTCCTTCCTTTCCTTTATAAAAGAGCATGGAGCGTGAGGATCTTCACCACCAGATCTCCAACGGCTCCTTCGAATCAGTTTGATCTTCAATCTTCTATATATGGACACTTTGAATCGCCATGATCTATTTTGAACTGATCTCCTCAATATGTATTAAGGAAGGATATAATCTCGAATATACTTCCTGAAATGGTTAGTTCAACACATATATATAATATAATGGAAGTATATAATAAGATAAAATAATATACGAATAAATAATATAGGTTTTGTATTTCATCAACTATTAATGCGTCAAGGCCTTTGACACAAACATCCTGTCAAAGCCCTTGAAACATTTATTCCATTTTCCATCAAGGGAGGGAGTTATCAATATATAATTTAGATAAATTATGATAATATCTTCTAAAATATATAATATATTTTACAAATCTTGTACGTAACACACGGGTACTACGGTAGTTATAATACTAAAGGAGAAGTCGTCTAACCCATGTGGCGACTTCTCCTTTAAAGTAGGATTATTTTTAATTATTATTATTATATGATTTGTGAAGTAGGATTTGTTAATGGTTGTTAAGATTTGTTAGTTATTAATTGATAAAAACTAAAACAAATCCACAAATATATGCCGTAGGATATATATGCTGAATTGCTCATGTGCCGTTGGATTTGTTTGTTATTAAACATGATAAGATTTTTTTATATTATTGTTAGTTAATTATTTAGGATATGCCATAGGATATATATGCTGAAAAATAGTAACCGAGTACCCGCGCGCGCAATACTCATTAATTTTAAGATTTGCCTTGATTTGGATCGGTGATAGAAATATTATATTTGATAGGATTTTTGGTTTGTTATTTAGTTTGGGAGCTAGATCTTCAATAAAAGATAAGCCTAACAATTGATCGAGCTTCGTGTTATCAGACCACGTATACAAATGTTGGCAACAAGTGATTAAATATATATGTGAAATATATATTTAGATTTTTGGTTTGTTATTTAGTTTGGGAGCTAGATCTTCAATAAAAGATAAGCCTAACAATAGATTTGATTTATTTTTAGGATTATTTCGATTTGGATGTTTTGATTTAATATATAGTATTTCGCTATAGACTTTTCATATTATCATAATATTATAATATATATATATATATAATTTAGATAAATTATGATACTATCTTCTAAAATATATAATATATTTTACAAATCTCGTGCGTAACGCACGGGTACTACGCTAGTTATAATACTAAAGGAGAAGTCGCCTAACCCATGTGGCGACTTCTCCTTTAAAGTAGGATTATTTTTAATTATTATTATTATATGATTTGTGAAGTAGGATTTGTTAATGGCTGTTAATATTTGTTAGTTATTAATTGATAAAAACTGAAACAAATCCACAAATATATGTCGTAGGATATATATGCTGAATTACCCATGTACCGTTGGATTTGTTTGCTATTAAAAATGATAAGATTTTTTTTATTATTGTTAGTTAATTAGGATATGCCGTAGGATATATATGCTGAAAAATAGTAACCGAGTACACGCGCAATACTCATTAATTTTAATATTTGCCTTGATTTGGATCGGTGATAGAAATCTTATATTTGATAGGATTTTTGGTTTGTTATTTAGTTTCTGCTCTTCGCCGTCCTTTCTGACTTGCTATCGGCCTTGCCGTTCGACTGTCTATCCTCGTCGTTTCTGCACTTTTCTGCTCAACATTTCGGTTCTCTGATCATCTTCTGCTAATGGCTTCATCAGGTACTTTCTTCGACTCTTCTGCTTCAATGTTCTCGACAACAACCTATCATGTTGTTTCCTTTGAGTTGTGGAGATCTAGTTTCCATTTTTTACATGCAATTTCTGCTGTTCGTTTGTTCAGTTTAGCCCTTTCCTCCCGTTTTAGGGTTTGTTTGTTGGTTCAGTTGTTGTCTACTGGCTATCAGTTTGTGCTATGGTTAATGTCCATTCTTCTGATTTTGTTTCCATTATTGCATTTGTGGCATTTGTTGTTTCTCTTTGTTTTTTGATGATTGGTTACAATCTAGTGTTAGGGTTACAGTTTATGGATTGTTTTATAACAGGGTTGCATTTATTACTTGTTTTAATGGTTGGCTACAGTCTTGTGACAGGGTTACAGTTTTTTAATTATTTTGGTTACATGGATACAGTTCATTACTTGTTTTTATGGTTGGTTACAGTTTGGTGACAGTGTTACAATTGATTCATAGGTACAGCTTGTTGCTTTGTTGGTGATAAGGTTACAGGTTATGACTTGTTTGGTGATAGGGTTGCATTTTATTACTGGTTTTAATGGTTGGTTACAGTCTTGTGACAGGGTTACAATATATTAATTGTTTGGTGACAGGATTATAGTTCATTACTTGTTTTAATTATGGTTACAGTCTGGTGACATGGTTACAATTGATTTATGGTTACAATTTGTTACTTGTGTTGGTGACAGGGTTCCATATGACATTCTGCTTGTTGTGTGTTTGCAGTTTTTGGTGTGGTGACAGTATTAGTTTATGTGGTTGTTCAATTTTTTGTTTGCTGGTTTTTTGTGACAGTATCTTATTTATTGTGAAACCTAATCTTTACACTATATCTATGCTATTTAGGTAAAGAAATTGTTGTCCATAAAGAAATTTCTACTGTGGATCCACCATCTGTTATTCAACCTCGAATCTGTGAAAATCGCCGGCGAGGAATCCGATCCGGATGCCTCTGAAGAAGCTGAATGGAGTCGAGCAAAGCATACGCCACAACTTAGATAATCGAGGACTTGCAAGCGTCAAAGACAGAGATCCAATCTCAACATGCGCATCTCGGACTCCAATTTTCTAATTTCGAATCAAGAATCTCAACTCTCGAGGCTCTTCTTAGAGACTACGCCGCCGGAAGAGAGAGCGCGACTCCAACTCCTCCTGAGTATGGCTCCGCCGCCACCGTCAGCTAATTTTGCAGGCTTCCATTCAACAATGATCAGCACAAAAAACCAACTGGATGACACTATTGTGTTTTGATTTAAAAAAGGAAATTTAGTGGTTCCATTGTAAAGATATGTCTATTGAATTAAATGTGGACTTCTCCATCATCTTTCAACGTTTCTGTCAAATTAGGATCTACTGAATAATGGTCTTCCAAAGTTTCGAAATGATCGGTTTGATGTGGTTCTAGCACTCTCTAGCTATTTTCAGGAGTTTCTCCCTTTCGTTGTTTGCAGGTTCGGTAAATGATTATTGGTTTCTTTTGAATGGGCGTCTTCCCTTCCTTGAATAGGTAAATAAAGAGCGGCCATTCCGGGATTCGAACCGGGGACCTATGAATACTACCCACAAGTCCTTTCCGGTGAGGAATTGGCGTCTTCCCATTTTGTGGCAGGTAATAGTTTTGAGTTGCTGCCATTATTAATATTTTACTTCATTTCTTGTTTCTTTTGAGTATTAATTCTGAACCAAATTTGTAGAGTTCTTTCGATTTTGTCTTACAAATGAATTTAGCGAATTAGTTACGTTTGTCTTCAAGTCTGCTGCAATCTCTTGGGTTACTTCAAGTGGAAAATTGTGTAATGTACCAATTGAGAGGTTTTTTTATTTGTATCTATATTGAGGTGGCATCCCATGTAATTAGTTGGAAGTATATCCAATTCTAGTGCAAACAAGAAAAATTGAGAGTCTAATCTGTATGAAATCTCCATGTCCCCTATGTTTGTAAGTTACTGTAACGGCCCAGAATTATGATTTTCGGGTTACGTTTCAAGGGATAAAACCCCTTGTTCGGATCTTGCAATCCAGGTACAGGTCGAGGTTTCAAGCTCATTTTAAGATTAGTAGAAAGAGGGATTTCAAACCCTAAAAATCTCGAAGGGTCGTTGGGTACCCTTAACCTATCCTAAGACTATGTCGCGGAATCCATTTCAAACAAGAGTAAAGCGGAAGCAAAGTAAGGATACAAGTGCCACGGCAGAGCCGGTCAAAACCAAATCATGAGTGGGTAATTACCATTTTACTAAGTTAGGATATTAGCCAGATTCTTCGATTCGCCAAAAGGGAACCCCGTCATATAGACATCGAGCACTCAAAATCTGTGGAAATTACCTTAAAAAAAAGAACGGGGAAAAGAGTCAGATCGAGCCACTCATGCGGGACCGGCAGTCCTCGTTGAGGCCACATAGTATGTGCTATACCTAATAAAGATGCTCTAATGCAGTACGAAAGTCAAACACACTAGCATGCTCGTAATCATAATAATGTGTAAAAATACTGTAAAGGGCCCAAGACAATGCCAAGTGGCATATCCCTCTCCTACCTCCACCCCCTTCCGATAGGGCAGAGACTGGCCAGCTCGTGAATGCAATCCATCATAATCGGGCAGCACGCATGCCTAACCCGCTCCACAATAAAGCCCGCAGGCATCTCATAATATAAGGAAGTTCATGACTCGATTGACTCAGGATACCCGATGAGGCTGGGCTACCCTATGACCCTAGCAAAGACTCTAGGACTATCACAGATAACGGCCGTTCTGTTTCAAACGCATAAAGTAAGCAGATGCTCATTCAATTAGTGCAACCTAAACAGGATACTACATGGCATGCTTTTATGCATATGCAACACCTAACATAAAATGCAACAACAGGCATGAATGTCCAACCTGAGTAAGCCCCCTAGGGAACTTACCTGAAGATGCAGAACAGCAAGATAACCCAAGCAAGGGCCCAAATGTAAGTCCAAAGCAATCCAAGAGCAATACGCACCTATCATCAAGCCATTGTAATAAGCTACCGGACCATCATTCATACGCACGAAACCCAAGTTCTCAACATACTCAAAACCAACCGATAGTAAAGCCGTTTTCCAAAACTTTTCCGATACGATAAACATCAACCAAAGCCATTTCATTTCCAATCAAACCCATCGATAAATCTTACCAACAATATTTCCAAACTCATTTCCGAAAGTTTTTCAAACTCTTAAATATCAAGTTAAGTCAACTCATATCCAAACAATTCTTTTGAAATCGCACTTAGTCAAATCCCATCATTAAACATTTAACTTTAAAACCAACCTCTCCAAATCATATTATAGAAATAATCCCGGCATTTTATTTCGAAATCTTGACTTTAGTGTTTCAAGTAATTTAAGACATTGGTAAACATTTTCAAATAATCCATCCTTAGAAACCCCATTTATAAATCAAACCAGACAAATCACTTTAAAATCCCATTTATAAAGAACATCTAATAACATACTCCAGGTAATAATTAAAATATAAGAAATCACCCAAAATCAACCCATTTTAATAACCCACATTTAAACAACAATACTAACTTACTTTACCATTTCTAATCATATATTAAAACCCCACATAACATCAAATATATTATTTCAAAATCCTCAAATTTCGTATTTAAATCATAATATAATATAATAACATGATAACTACCAACCTTAAATAAAATTATAACACATAACTTATAAAACACAACTCTTCTTAATTAAAATGACCAAGCCCAACTCTCTTATTCCCCAAGCCGAGCCCAATAGGAAAGGAGGAAGAAAGGCCCGGACAGCCCAATCTGAAACCCCGATCCAGGCCCCAACCTGATCCCAAATTGAAAAGAAGAAAAGGGGACCCGGTTTGCCATACCACCAAACCTCATTTCAAAATGATATAACCCGAATGAAGACCCGGATCCAAGAAGCTAAACCCAGCCCAATGCCAAAAGAAAAGAAAAGAAAGAATAGAAACACCCAGGTCTGCCTTCTTCCTCAATCCGACAGACAGGGCACCGCTCAGTCAATGGAATCGCTAGACGGAAGGAGGAGAAGAAGGAAAGACAGAGCCTCGCCGGCGCTCCGTTCTCACCCGACCACCAGCAATCTGATCGGAATTCCTCTTTGATAACACCCTACCCAGAAATACTCAAACGATTGCAAGAAGGAAGGAGAAGGAATCTCACCGAGGTTCGAAGGGCTTCGCCGGAAAGGGGTCGTCGGAGTTGCATTGAGCTTCGTCGGAGTCGGAATCGAACAAGTTTGATCTGGGACGGAAGGAAATAGAATAAAGGTGGAGCTTTATGGGGTAATCGATCGGAAAACGAAGGTACCATGACCGACCTTTTTGGACGAACAGGGAAGACTGGAGCGCAGTGGACGATTCCGAGGACTCCTGGGCTCGATGTGTTGGGCTCCGACGGTGTTCCTGGTCGCTTCTGCTCGGGAGACGGAGGGAAAGGAATAAGCTGCTGCGTACCTCAGAATCGGTGGAAGGAGAACAAGGTGCTCGGTCCGTCACTGGCGAAAAGGGGAGGCTTGGCTCGCGACGGCGACAACGAGGCTGCTGGCGGCTTGGAACAGACGGAAAGGAGAGGGAACGGAGATGTTGTTGCTGCTGCTCATGGAGACGAGGAGGGGGACGAAGACCCTAGCTTCTGCTGCGCACGGAAATGAAACGAAGGGAGTGCAGCAGAGGCAAGGTGAGGCGATGGTGTGGCTCGTCGGAAGACAGTGGCCAGGTGGTGGTGATTGCACTCGAAAACTGGAGGTTGTCTTGTAGATTTTTGAGATGGAGGAAAGGACAGCAATGGCTATGAGGGGTTTGGATTAATCTGGTGGTTTTCCTGAGCAATTACATAGAAAGGGGAAAGTGGTTTCTTTTGTTCAACTGTTGGTTAATAGAGTGAGGTAGAGAGTGGTTGAACTGTTGGTTAATAGAGTGAGGCAGAGAGAGGATGAAAAGTGGTCAAAGTGGTCCCAAAATCGAATAACGATAACAACAAAATAAACCCCAAACCCGCTCTCTCGACCTTATCCCGACGCGTTTAAAATACTCTTCAAATTTCCAAATCCGAATTTAATAAAAGAAATCCGAACATTATTCTTCAATTTTCGGTATATAAAATCAGATTATAACATATTTTAAATTTCCAATTAAATAATGCCGGAACTCGTTTTGAAATATTTAGAATAAAACCAATAGCTCAAGGACGGAAATTCCAAACCTCCCAAATCTTAGAAACCGGAATGATTATAAATCACTATTTTAATAATTTAATATTATAAAATTTTCCGGTCTTTACATCATCCACCTCTAAAAACAAGTCTCGTCCCCGAGACTAAAATCACTCTAAAACAAGGGGATGAAATTTTAAATTGGTGAGTCTGAGAATCATGCCATTGATTCTGTAAGCATCTCATAGGGGCCCGTATTAGATCCTCACAGCACCCTTGACGTGATCATAACATTCCCAATTGGTCGTAGTAAGTATGTGATATGGGCCCCTATCACACTCTTACGCCGATCTTTCAGTCACATCATAACTCGAAAAGCAATTATAGCGCCCCTACTAGGTCTTAGCAAGCATTCTATATGCGCCCCTATAAAATGCTTGTATCCACTTCGTGAGGCGTTATAAGATAATACCGGGTTTGAAAAGTTTCAAAAGGGATTCTGCAATTGGAAAAGATTAGCCTCAAAATCGTTGAAATTCTCGGTAACGTTTATTCCTTACAAATCTAAGTTAATCCTTTTCAAAACCATTCAAATCTTCAAATCCAACACTTAATCAAGTAACTTTACACCAAAACAAGTCAAAAAATTTCAAATTAAGATTTTGACAAAATGTTCCAAAAACCGAATCAATTTCTCGCATAACCACCAATCAAATTTAGAAGCTCGGAGGTGGAATCATCCACGTCTAAGGGCTAATCCCATATTCTCTTCCTAGTTTCCAGAATCAAATCAATCTATTAGTCTCCATTCAAGCAAGATTCACCAGTCATAAGCAATGCATAACCACACAACCAATCGATTCTCAACGAGTACATCATATAACAAGTCTCAAACATATGCCAGCACACTGCCACGAGATCACATCAACGTCTCCACATCATACTAAAGGTCATAATATGCATCTATGCCAAAATCATAATACACATCTCGATATCACACCAAGGTCATAACAGGTACATCCTCATCATAAAGTCAACGAATCAAACTCATTGTCAACACATCAACACAAAAGTCATGTTATTAAGATTCCACGAAAGGGGAGGTCAAACAGTATATCAGTCATCAAGTGTCAGCATATTCACCAAACATCATCTTAACTCATCACAATGCCATATAACGATCATTTAGAAATCTGGTATCATTATCTCACATATACAAATCATATTCATCCTCAGGGTCATATTCATCATTTAACATACACACAATCATGCTTGACGATCATATAACATAACATCATGCTGTATCACCTCACAATATAATATAATGTTTTCACATAGCAACATGTCATTATCTCATAATTCATATAACGCATCATAACATCAACTCCTCGTACCACCCAAAGCATCACAAGCATCCCCTAGAAGCTCATCAGAACCACCAACATTGCCTCCCATAAATCTCAAAGCTCACTCAGTCTTACCTAAGCCAACAATCCTCACATCAACTCTACCTCACACCACCATCGAACATCCTAATGAATCAAACCCTTTCACCGCCCTCCGACCACTCTACAAGAGAATCTCACCCACATGTTAAAAAAAAGGAAGCAGTTATCAAAATTATAATACCTAAGGCATGCATCATTGTAGCTAGCATTTATAATAGCATCGTTACTACATCCTCAATCATTACAATCTTATCAAGAAGTCTCAATTTACTATCATGCTCAATATTTATAGCAACCATCATATATGAACATCATCAAATTAGGCTAGCAAGTTTCATCAAAACCTTATCAAATAAACAATTTAAGTTTCTCAGCATTTGTAGTTCATATTTACAAGTAACGGAATTTAGATCATGCTTAGCAACTCAGAGTGTCATCGCATCAGGACATCATGGCACGATAAAACTATAAGACATCGAATCGTATCATCATAGACAATGGACAATCAGGCAATATTCATCACCAAGCCATCACATCAACACATAATTTCATCATCAAGTCAGTACAATGTCATCTTCAACAAATTTAGAAAGGATTAGCAATTTGAACGGATGACACTCCTGCTTGCAAGTCATATAGTACTCAGTAACCGCAATCCTCTAAATGTGCTCATTATGTTGGCATCATCGATCCTAAGACCCGTGGGTTATGGGCCCACGCTTCCGCCACACTGCTCTATCGTTATACAACTTCCTTTCTCTTTCAAGTAGTCGCTCATCCAATGTATCGCGCATGACTCCAAGTTAGCAAAGATAGGGGAGGGACAAGAGTGGACACCCCAATGTTCCTTTCGAAACCAAACATAGACCAAGGCTAAGAACGACAAGACTAAAGACAAGACTTTGACCCGGGAATAGCAACGATGCCCTTATGAAAGTCTGTTAGGTTATAATCGCGACAAGTAACATAAATTCATCATGGAGCATATCAATTACAATAACCCACACTAACATGTACCTATCTCAAGGAGAATAACATGCGTATTCATTCCAAAAGACACAATCAAGTCCTACACTGATGCATTTGAGACGAGTTAACAGTTTATTATTCCATGAAAGCAGAGATGCCTACTAATTTCAAGCAAATTATGCAGAGCCAGTAATGGTCTTGCGGCTTTAACGAGGATGGCAAGTATCATGTATATGAAAAATGAACGAGCATGGTATACATATCACAAATGAGACTAGACATAGAATGGCGAGGTACATAATAATAATCAACTAAGCATCATACGAGAATGCATAAGGGCGGCATAGTAATCATCACATTTAACAACAAGGATCATATAATATGTTAAGAATGATATGTAATCATATGACGAGATACATTTAGAAAGCATGTGTCCTACATGATGCTAGTGATACATGATAAGGCATGGGCATAATCAAGAGTCATTTAAAGGAGTTCAACATAATATTCACGAAATATGAGGCATCATCAAAAGTAACAATCATGGGCGATATATTATAATAATGCTAGGAATGAACCATCATAGGACACGTATAATGGTACAATAGTTAACACATCATAGAACAGGTACAACATGTAATCATTTAGCGAGTCATATTGGGAATCATAAGCCCTACAGGACACTACTAGCACATATCGAACATGGACACAATCAAGGTAACTCGACTAAATTCGTTCTAACATTCATGTGTGATGCGAATGCGAAATCATGGTGTAGCGTGGTGTGTGGTCGTGCGGAGTGCCAAGTCATACATCTATGCAAATACGAGAGGATATCCTAGTGTAATAGGGAAACACTATCGAACAATAACATGTAAGCATGCTAGGATTAACCATTACAGGGAGAAAGTCAATCATTGAACTCAACATTAATCTAATCAGGATGAGTGAAACAATCTAAGATGATTGGAAAAGGGGAAAATCACACTATCAGGGACCTAGCTCAAGGGAAAATCCGCAATAATGTAGGCAAGACATAGATTCGCAAAAGTCACAACCAAGGATCCTACATGATGCTAAAGGCTCAACATAACATGCGATACATACATGCACTTAATTGATTAATAAGACGATACAAAAGCAATCAAATTAATCACATTCTAACGGCGTAGAAGCATGGGAAGAAATGTAGAGATGTATAATACGAGTCTAAGTAATGGGAAGTATGACGAGAATACGGGGACATGAGTTCAAATCAGCACATGCTAGGATGAAACATGCATTCATCGAGGCTCAATTATACCACATATTCTCTCTTCAACACAAGTAACACACAGCAATATCAAGTGCAAAATAATCAACAACAGTTAATCTGACAAATACAAAATAGATAGGCATGCTATAGGTTCTTGTCACAAAAGAAATAAAGAGCATCGGCGCGTCATCAGCTAGTATAATAAAGAGATCATTTACATGCATTCATACGAAGAAGATTTTATCACACTATCATGGACCTAACCCAGGAGAAAACAACTATCATGTAGGTTCATATAATGTGGTTTATGCTTCCAATCAATCACACTATCATGAACCTAGTAGAGGCAGATTCACTTCATGCAGCTCACACTTCCATTCAATCATTAATCAAGTCAACACAATAGGCCAAGTAGACATGTTTTGACAACATGTAATCATGATAGAAAGTAAGGCATAACACTAGACCTAAGCAATATAACTAATCATATTATGTCATGAAATTCAGAGAGAGCCACCATTACAACCGAACAGAGATCCCTAAGGGTAACCATTGACTTTTTCCAACCGACTCATCACCCCTCTTCCCCGTGGGACTCCGGTACGACTCTTCATGGCAAGAAGACACTGGTTGATCATCATAAGAATCAAGAAAGACAACCCCATGACACCATACTTTTGACTCAAAATGCCATCAAGAACCACCTTCCAATACTCACTCAGAGAACCTTCATATCCATACATGATTCCGACACAATGTGTTTACCAACCCGATTCCCCGTGGAAGACACTGACGTACGGGAAAAAGACTCGATAGAACCGTCAAAGGGTTAACAAACATAGTGTAAGGGGCTGTTTCACACAAGCTGGGTTTGACCACACAAAACAAGGGTACTCCCACTATCCCGTTTACATAAATCAGTCAATACACATTTAATTGTTAGGCATACCAATCAGACTTTAGCATATCAAACACTCAGCACAGAATCAGTTAATAACACTCATAATGATCTCCTTGGAGTCTCCCAACCAATCTGTAACGAACAAGCTGATAGTTTGCCTACCGTTCCCAACTACACCCAACAGGGGTGGTCTAGCGCCTTTACTACCCACTCGCGTCCCCGTTTGGTCGGTTTTCCTATTTTATTACAAGTCAAGTTCATTACTTAGTCCAATTTCGGTTAGGCATCTTAAGTTCATTTTGCCCTTCTTAAAATCCTTTCAAATCCTTTGAAATTCATGGGCGGTTTTCCAAAACATACACTCGACCCTTGCGTACCCGAATTGCACAACCTCAGCTCTGATACCATCTTTGTAACGGCCCAGGATTATGATTTCCGGGTTACGTTTCAAGGGATAAAACCCCTTGTTCGGATCTTGCAATCCAGGTACAGGTCGAGGTTTCAAGCTCATTTTAAGATTAGTAGAAAGAGGGATTTCAAACCCTAAAAATCTCGAAGGGCCGTTGGGTACCCTTAACCTATCCTAAGACTATGTCGCGGAATCCATTTCAAACAAGAGTAAAGCGGAAGCAAAGTAAGGATACAAGTGCCACGGCAGAGCCGGTCAAAACCAAATCATGAGTGGGTAATTACCATTTTACTAAGTTAGGATATTAGCCAGATTCTTCGATTCGCCAAAAGGAAACCCCGTCATATAGACATCGAGCACTCAAAATCTGCGGAAATTACCTTAAAAAAAAGAACGGGGAAAGGAGTCAGATCGAGCCACTCATGCGGGACCGGCAGTCCTCGTTGAGGCCACATAGTATGTGCTATACCTAATAAAGATGCTCTAATGCAGTACGAAAGTCAAACACACTAGCATGCTCCTAGTCATAATAATGAGTAAAAATACTGTAAAGGGCCCAAGACAATGTCAAGTGGCATATCCCCCTCCTACCTCCACCCCCTTCCGATAGGGCGGAGACTGGCCAGCTCGTGAATGCAATCCATCATAATCGGACGGCACGCATGCCTAACCCGCTCCACAATAAAGCCCGCAGGCATCTCATAATATAAGGAAGTTCATGACTCGATTGACTCAGGATACCCGATGAGGCTGGGCTACCCTATGACCCTAGCAAAGACTCTAGGACTATCACAGATAACGGCCGTTCTGTTTCAAACGCATAAAGTAAGCAGATGCTCATTCAATTAGTGCAACCTAAACAGGATACTACATGGAATGCTTTTATGCATATGCAACACCTAACATAAAATGCAACAACAGGCATGAATGTCCAACCTGAGTAAGCCCCCTAGGGAACTTACCTGAAGATGCAGAACAGCAAGATAACACAAGCAAGGGCCCAAATGTAAGTCCAAAGCAATCAAAGAGCAATACACACATATCATCAAGCCATTGTAATAAGCTACCGGACCATCATTCATACGCACGAAACCCAAGTTCTCAACATACTCAAAACCAACCGATAGTAAAGCCGTTTTCCAAAACTTTTCCGATACGATAAACATCAACCAAAGCCATTTCATTTCCAATCAAACCCATCGATAAATCTTACCAACAATATTTCCAAACTCATTTCCGAAAGTTTTTCAAACTCTTAAATATCAAGTTAAGTCAACTCATATCCAAACAATTCTTTTGAAATCGCACTTAGTCAAATCCCATCATTAAACATTTAACTTTAAAACCAACCTCTCCAAATCATATTATAGAAATAATCCCGGCATTTATTTCGAAATCTTGACTTTAGTGTTTCAAGTAATTTAAGACATTGGTAAATATTTTCAAATAATCCATCCTTAGAAACCCCATTTATAAATCAAACCAGACAAATCACTTTAAAATCCCATTTATAAACTACATCTAATAACATACTCTAGGTAATAATTAAAATATAAAAAATCACCCAAAATCAACCCATTTTAATAACCCACATTTAAACAACAATACTAACTTACTTTACCATTTCTAATCATATATTAAAACCCCACATAACATCAAATATATTATTTCAAAATCCTCAAATTTCATATTTAAATCATAATATAATATAATAACATGATAACTACCAACCTTAAATAAAATTATAACACATAACTTATAAAACACAACTCTTCTTAATTAAAACAACCAAGCCCAACTCTCTTATTCCCCATGCCGAGCCCAATAGGAAAGGAGGAAGAAAGACCCGGACAGCCCAATCTGAAACCCCGATCCAGGCCCCAACCCGATCCCAAATTGAAAAGAAGAAAAGGGGACCCAGTTTGCCATACCACCAAACCTCATTTCAAAATGATATAACCCGAATGAAGACCCGGATCCAAGAAGCTAAAACCAGCCTAATCCCAAAAGAAAAGACAAGAAAGAATATAAATACCCAGGTCTGCCTTCTTCCTCAACCCGACAGACAGGGCACCGCTCAGTCAATGGAATCGCTAGACGGAAGGAGGAGAAGAAGGGAAGACAGAGCCTCGCCGGCGCTCCGTTCTCACCCGACCACCAGCAATCTGATCGGAATTCCTCTTTGACAACACCATACCCAGAAATACTCAAACGATTGCAAGGAGGAAGGAGAAGGAATCTCACCGAGGTTCGAAGGGCTTCGCCGGAAAGGGGTCGTCGGAGTTGAATTGAGCTTCGTCGGAGTCGGAATCGAACAAGCTTGATCTGGGACAAAAGGAAATAGAATAAAGGTGGAGCTTTATGGGGTAATCGATCGGAAAACGAAGGAACCATGACCGACCTTTTTGGACGAACAGGGAAGACTGGAGCGCAGTGGACGATTCCGAGGACTCCTGGGCTTAATGTGTTGGGCTTCGACGGTGTTCCTGGTCGCTTCTGCTCGGGAGACTGAGGGAATGGAAGAAGCTGCTGCGTAGCTCAGAATCAGTGGAAGGAGAACAAGGTTCTCGGTCCATCACTTGCGAAAAGGGGAGGCTTGGCTCGCGACGGCAACGACGAGGCTGCTGGCGGCTTGGAACAGACGGAAAGGAGAGGGAACGGAGATGCTGTTGCTGCTGCTCGTGGAGACGAGGAGGGGGACGAAGACCCTAGCTTCTGCTGCGCACGGAAACGAAACGGAGGGAGTGCAGCAGAGGCAAGGTGAGGCGATGGTGTGGCTCGTCGGAAGACAGTGGCCGGGTGGTGGTGATTGCACTCGAAAATTGGAGGTTGTCTTGTAGATTTTTGAGATGGAGGAAAGGACAGCAATGGCTATGAGGGGTTTGGATTAATCTGGTGGTTTTCCTGAGCAATTACATAGAAAGGGGAAAGTGGTTTCTTTTGTTCAACTGTTGGTTAATAGAGTGAGGTAGAGAGTGGTTGAATTGTTGGTTAATAGAGTGAGGTAGAGAGAGGATGAAAAGTGGTCAAAGTGGTCCCAAAATCGAATAACGATGACAACAAAATAAACCCCAAACCCGCTCTCTCGACCTTATCCCGACGCGTTTAAAATACTCTTCAATTTTCCAAATTCTGAATTTAATAAAAGAAATCCGAACATTATTCTACAATTTTCGGTATATAAAAGCAGAGTATAACATATTTTAAATTTCCAATTAAATAATGCCGGAACTCGTTTTGAAATATTTAGAATAAAACCAATAGCTCAAGGACGGAAATTCCAAACCTCCCAAATCTTAGAAACCGGAATGATTATAAATCACTATTTTAATAATTTAATATTATAAAATTTCCCGGTCTTTACAGTTACTAGGTTATTAACCGCGTGCAAATGCGCGCAGTATTGTCATCTTATATATAATCTAGATGCACTTTTGACAAATCTAAAACAACTTCATAAGTTTAACGGGCAAATATGTACAATAATATCTCGCTTAAAGTAATTAATAAAACAAATACAAAATCCTAAAATATTTGCAATTTCAGACGCTATATTGAAATCTCATAAGTAGTAAACAGAAAGTTTTAGTGCTTTTTTTTTTGCCTAAAGCTTTTAGCAAACTAAAATTTTATACTTGGCACATCAAAAAACATGAAAATTGACAATTGTGTTGAGTTAAAAACAAAACCAAATACATTACCAGTCTTTACACGTATAACATGTAATGTAATGTATTTTTGTCTTTCTTGATCTTCAAAATTTTCGGAACATCCGGTGCAGAAAAAATCTTATTTTTGATCCTTTTTAACTTTTTGTAGATGCACAATGATCTATGTAATGAGTTTTTTATGTGCAGTGATAGCATGCATTTGGGTAGGCATAATAGGTTGCATTTAGCTTAGTTAAGATGCATTTCATTGATGGATTAAGTACAATTTGCATATTTGCTCTCTATGTTAGTGGAGTCGGAATCTACACACTTTTATTGATTATTTCAGGTGATCGTGCATCCGATGATGAGACAGGAGTTGTTAACGCATTAGATGAGAATGTCTAGTTGATCGGAGAAGCTTATATGAAGAACTCAAGAGGTCCTGAGAAGAAGAAGCGGACCTAAACGAAAAACAAGTCTGCAGAAGTTGTCGCCAGACATGCTGAACTTGTTTTGCACTTTCTAGAGGTCTCGGTTGTCCGATTGACTATTATTACCATGTGTTGGAAAGCTCTTTCAGATAACTACAACTTTTCAGTTGACAAAAAGAGCAAATTCGGGATAGATTTTCCATGAAAGGTCCCTGGCTGCGGCCGCAGCAATCATGCCGCAGCCGCGGCCAATCAATTTGTAGCGGGTTTGGAAGAAGCCGCTTCTGCGGCCGCAACATTTGACATCTGCGCGTCGTTTTGTTTACGAAAACCCTAGTTTTCTTTGTTTGGTTTTTATGGCCGACTAGACTCTTTTATAAGGCCGATTATTATGTTAGTTTACACACTTCTATTCTATTCTTACGTTCATCAGACACTTTAGAGATTTGAGCGATGTCTTTCATGAGGAACTAAACTCATCTATTCTGCCTGCAATTTGAAGCTTTATTTGGATTGATTGTGAGTTTCTAATTCTCGTTCCTTGTTTCTTATATTTGAATGCTTCAACTTCTTTGTGCTTGATTGTTTATTGTTTTGTTCTATCTTGTCTGGCCAACTTGTTAGATCAATTCAATTGCTAAGGTTTTATAGATTTCTGATTGTGAATCTTAACCTAAGTGGCAAACTTGTTCCTTTAGAGCTGATTGAACTAATTGAACAAGTAGGAAGTTGGATGTGTTGTTAAATCCCCCTTTAGGGACTGCAAATACCTTAGTTAATCTCTGAGCTTAAAGTTATCAATTGGGTTAAATCCTTCTTTAAGGATTGTTCGATTGATAAGGGTTTCTAGGACTAATTGGACTAGTAACTATATTAGGTCGGGACAAGGGCATTCATAGGAAACTTAATAGGACGAGAAGAAGTTACAAGGATCGCTTCAACCAAATAAAGTGGAAAATTGTAGGTAGAATTGTTTCTTCTAATTGTCTGAATTAAAATCATTTACTTTTGTTTGCTTCAATCCGCTTTGATAAAAGGCGAAACTTTCACACACAAAAACCCTAAAATTGGTTACTCTTATTGACACTTGAACCAGGGACGGACCAAGGGGTGGGCTGGTATATGCTGCAGCCCACCCCATTTTAGAAATAATATAATTAATATAGGTTAGGAAATGACAATGTTGCTTGGATAGCCCAACTGGTAGGGAGAGTTGAGGAGGAAAGCTAAGGCTCGGTGAAGCTTTAAGGCGCGGGTTCGAGTCTCCCCCCAGTGCACTGTTTTTTTAAACAATTTGTTTTGTCTTTCTATTTATTGCCAATCTTTCTCTTTTTTGTATTTCCTTCTCCCTTTTCTTGTCTTTCTTTTTTATTGCTAATTTTTATAGAAAAAATTTGCAAAATAGGCACTTTTTTTGGACGATTTTGCAAAATGCCCACGTTTTTGGACAATTTAACAAAATGTCCACTATATATATTCTTTTCCAAATTGTAAAAATGTTTCACACGCTCTCTCTCGTCGCCGGATCTGGAGGCGAAGCTTCGACGTCGCCGGCCGTGGCACCTCATTCCCAGTCGTCTTCGCCGATGAGGAGCACCACTTCGCAGCGTGGCGATCCAGGGCCGAGCTCCTTGCTCCATCACCGTCTCCTCGTGCTCGGGAAGAGTCCTCTCCATTGGAGGTGCAATTGGACGGCGACGACGACGACGTAGATCAGGATCCTCTCTCCATGTTTAGATAGTTTCCACCTCGGTCAAATGATAGCGTTCTGCACAATTTCCAGGTTCATTGACCTCCAATTTCATATTTCTCGTGTTGATTTTGGTTTAGTCGAGCCATCAAATCCGAATTCAATGTGCGTTGTTTATTTTAGGGTTTGTACTGAACCGAATCTTCGAATCCATTACCGTAGCCTCTCATTCCTCTTCCTCTCTCTCTCTTCGCTGACCTCTTTCTCTGTGTTGTTCGCGCTATTCCTCTTCCTGCGACTCCTCGGGGACTTGGATATGGAGGTCCCGAGCCTGGACGATGAAATTTCTAACATTGAACTATGCATTATTTTTGCACTACTAAACTATGCATTAGATGAGCAAACCTGAAGCAATTTCACTTTATGTTGATGATTGTTTTTCATGTGAAAATCTATTATGGCCAAGGATTAAGAACAAGTCATTTCAAAACGTTTTCCTTTTATTCGTTGAGTCGAGGACCTAAAGTTGCAGAAATCAAGTTACAGATTTGTTGTGTTTAATTTTTCACTTTCAAGTTGCAGAAATTAACTCCTACATTAGCTCAATCTATCTTATTTGATTGAAATCACATATTTGCTCTTCCTGATCTTTTATATGAATTTGCTTTTCGTTTTCTTATTTGCACAATATAAATCTATATTTGCACAACTGATTTGCTTATGTTTTTTTACTCCTGCACTCTATGCTTGTCTTTTTTGAACTCTATGAATTGATAATCTAGGTGAGGTCTAGATTCGTTTAGTTTATTCAAGTACAATAGCTTTAGATGGTAGTTATTTCAGCTATCTCATCTTTAGATTGTAGCTATTTCAGCTTTAGTTGAGGTCTAAATTTTTGGATTGATTTTCAGTTTCACATTTGATTTTTGGAGTATAATGTTGCTTGCTTCTGTACAGACTAACAGTGTCAGGTACAACCACATATAGAGAGCACTGAGCAACAAGCAGCTATATGAAATAAAAGATGGATGAATTGAATTGAAATCAAACTAATTATCATGTACTTTGGTGTATCACATTAGTCTATACATTCGTAGAATTTTTAGGTTGTTGTTTCCAGTATTTTACACGAGCCTTCGGTGATGTTTCTGCAATGAGGATGTACTTATGATGCTCATTCCAAACCATGTGGATGTCTGCAGATTTTGATGATTTAAGCGCAGAAAATTATATCACATATGACGACTTCATTGGCAGTTGTGCATTTTAGTATTGAATGTGATGTGAGTTTTGACTGATTTGTGTATCATCTTCCACTTCCTGGCTTTCAGAGTTCAACTTGCGGATGTTCTTTCTTGGGGTTATGACCATAGATGTTGGCCTCTTCAGAGCAAAACCGACCGGTGTATGGCTCCATGATTCGGATTGGGGTTTCCTTGAATTCGAGTACTTAGTCGGTTATTGCTAGGGCTCTTTGTAATAGTGGGAAACCGGAGAGGATTGTGAGGATGTTGGATTCAGGCATTTATACTTATGTGGCCTTTAACATTATTATTGAATGGCATTGCAAATCTGGCAGCTTAGGAGATGCACTTGATCAGTTAAATGAGATGTTTTGCAGGAAAGTTGAGCCTAGTTTCAGCACTTATAGCTCGATTCTTGATTTTGCTTGCGAATTCGGCAATGAAGAGGTTATTGAGGTGGTTATGGAGACGATGACCAAAAAGAAGCTGATCCCGGGGGATTTCGTGTGTGTGGATTATGATAGTGTTATCAAGAGGTTATGTGATCTGGGAAAGACTTATGCAGCTGAGATGTTGTTTAAAACATCTTTGGATTACAGTATGGGATTGAAAGACGGAACCTTTATGCATATACTGAGAGCATTGGCAAATGGAAGACGCGTGGCTGCAACAATGGACTTATATATATATTGATTTCGCAGAAGGGAATTTTCGTGAAGCGTGCTTCTCTCAAAGCACTCGGAGATTCACTCTGCTTAGAAAATTCTTCTCCAGAAGTCAGCAGATCACTAATGGACTTGATAGCTCAAGGGGTTGATCCGGGTATAAACGAATTATCTAGATACATGACATTGCTTTGCAGACAGAAAAGATGGGGTGAAGCTGGGGAACTGCTAAGAATAGTCCTAGATAGAGGCATTATGTTCGATTCTTCTTGTTGCAGATCGTTGGTAATGAATTACTGCTCTGCTGTGGACAAGTTGACAATGCACTGTCGTTGCATGATAAGTTGGAGATGGTTTTGGATGCAGCAGCATATAATCAGCTTCTTCGCACACTGTTTGGTGAAAAGAGGGTTAAGGAAGCGGCGAGAGTGTTTGATTACATGAGAAAGAAAAATGTGCTAACCACGGCGAGCTTCATGGTGATGATCAGTGGTCTCTCTACTCAGAAGGAGATGAGAAAGGCTATGAAAGTACATGATGAGATGCTGAAGTTGGGACTGAAACCAAGTCCGAAAACTTACAGAAGTTTGATATCCATCTTCAGGTGACGCGAATAGTTTTAGTCTCACCACGACAGATACATCTGTACTCCGCTGGTAATTGTATTAATTTTGCTGATATATCTATCTTGTGTCTTTGTCCGAATCTGTTTGCTGGCTCTTCTATGTCTCCTTCTCTTTTGTGATCTTGCTGGATGGGCATGCTCTTATTTAATCAGCTATCTTTATTAATCCCTGTCAGTTAGGGTGTCACTTTGTTCATATGTGGAATCTTATGGAGCTTGTGTTAGTGTAGAATGCAATATCCTGCCATTCAAGGAGAGAAATGGGTTAACTCTCTCCTTGCATCCATAGATTCCATATCATGTGTCCTTATCCTTCTCTATTTTTTCTGCTACATAATGAAAGATCTATTTTTTCGCTTCTGCTGCAAATTCAGGTTTTTGATTCACAAATTAAACTCTGGAATCCAAAAATACTTTCTTATTGGCATGTTGGTTGTGTAATTTTGCTTTTAGTTGCTTTGAAGTGAACAGATGTTGTTGGCTCTTGAAAGGGGCATTTTGGTTGTGTATTTTTTGATAATTTATACAGTATTTGATAATATATTGAAAATAGGGTTGAAAGGGTAAACTAATCTGTCTATCATCATTTGAAACTATTGCAGATAAGAAGGGTGATTATGATGTGAAGGTTTCTGGAGTTGAAATAACACCAAACCCAGTTGCCAGAGGTGCACCGGCTACCTTCAGCATCTCTGCGTCTTCAGGTACCTTCTGCGCGCGTTAAAGGATGTCTGGTCGCCCCTATAAATTTCTTCATGTTTTTCTTTGTTTCTTCTAGCTATTGAGTTACTTGTTCATCATGTATGATTTGTTGTTGAATGCTCTAGAATCTAGATGTTGAAATTGTTATTTTGTGCTTTTATGGTTCATGAGAGTATTGCAGACAACTGCTGCCTTTTATTTTGATTCTGGCCATTCATTGTCTTTCTTCATTCTGCAGAAAAAGCAATCTCAGGAGGGAAACTAGCGATTGATGTTTCGTACTTTGGCTGGCATGTAAACAACGAAACTCGCGACCTCTGCGCAGAGACGTCTTGCACTGTTGCAATCGGTGACTTTGTGATTGCTCACTCTCAGGTTTTGCCCAGATATACACCCCCGGTAAGTGATCTTCCTATCCTAGATCATTTTTAGTGTATGATTTTGGTGGCTAATCTTGTTATCTTTGAACTTTATTGAATCCTCTTTTCATGTCAATGTGGTTTAATCCGTTGCTTCCATCTGAGATATAAGCATCATATGTATATAACTATAGAACACCGACATGATTGCTACTACCTCTCCAATTGTGCTTTGTGCTCTTCCATGCTTTCTAAATTGTGCTTTCGTCCTTCAGGGTTCTTGCTCACTTAAGATGACAATCTTGGACGAGAGCAACACGCAGCTGTCCTGCATTGGCTTTGATTTCTACATTGGGCTTGCATCATCTGTTGCTTCCATCTGAGCTATAAGCGTCGCTGTGTATAGTTAAACTGAATTGCTAAAATATTCATGTGGTACATCCCTATGTGGAACTGTGCGATGCTTTCACCATTCACTTAAACGATCGTGCATACTTTATATTAGCGTTATACCATTGGTGCTCACTTTTAATCTGAACCTGTCAGCTTCTAAAATAATCTTTACTGAAACTGCATGATCTAGCTGATTCGGCTGGGCTGAAACAACATTATATCTTTGGTACACCAGGTTCCATTAAGCCTTTTGCATCTACTTAAGATCTATGGTTAGCAGATCAACGAGGCAAAATGTAAATGAATCTCCAAATCGAAAAAAGTCGACTCATCAAAGAAGTGTAGCCATAAGCCATAAGCATACAAAGCCAACTACGCAGAAAGCTCTCAATGTGACAGTAAAGATAGAACATTATCTCTAGAAAAGGGGTTGATTAACTAGTAAAGGGGTGATAGCCGTGAATCTACAAGAATGATATAAAACGTTCAATAGAGGAAAGAGTTCGACATAAACACACCAGTAATGGAATCCGAAATAATCCAAAAAACAATTGAACCTTTTTTTATCTATAGAAAATTGGATGACAGAGTCATAAAGAAATAAAATTAAAGGTGATGTCGTGCAACTTTAAGGTGCTGTCGTGCAACTTTAAGATGCAGTTGTGCAACTGTAATTAAGGGTTGTGTCAGCATCTTTTTAGAAATTAAAGGTTGTATCAGCGATGTTTGCAATTTTAGTGTTAATAGAGTTATAAAGAAATAAAATTGACCAATACATTTTCATCACTAAAATTGCAAACATCGTTGACACTAGTTGTTTTCTCTGATTAACAAAATAGAAAAAGATGCTAACACTACAGTTGTGCAACTCTAAACTACGGTTGTGCAACTTTAAAATACAGTTTAAGAACCAAATTAGATTATAAAGTGCAAGAATAATATTATAATGTGCCCAAATTAGATTTTTAGTTTAAGAAGAATCAAATTAGATTTTAGTTTGTATGAATAAAACTATAAATTTCATGAATAACACTATGAAATTTTAGAGTTGCGTGACACTGTTGTAAGAGTGGCACGACTCTATTTTAAGAGTTGCACGACTCTGTTGTAAGAGTTGCACTACTCTTGTTTTAAGAGTTGCATGACTCTCTTGTAAGAGTTGCACAGCTCTTGTTTTAAGAGTTGCACGACTCTATTGTAAGAGTTGCACGACTCTTGTTTTAAGAGTTGCACGACTCTCTTGTAAGAGTTGCATGACTCTGTTTTAAGAGTTGCATGACTCTGTTGTAAGAGTTGCACGACTCTTGTTTTAAGAGTTGCACGACTCTCTTGTAAGAGTTGCACGACTCTGTTTTAAGAGTTGCACGACTCTGTTGTAAGAGTTGCACGACTCTTGTTTTAAGAGTTGCACGACTCTCTTGTAAGAGTTGCACGACTCTGTTGTAAGAGTTGCACGACTCTGTTGTAAGAGTTGCACGACTCTGTATTAAGAGTTGCACGACTCTGTTTTAAGAGTTCATGTGTCTCTCTACCTTTATAGGTTAATTTGCATGAACCAAAGTGAATAGAGGATACAATTCATGAACCAAAGTGAATAGAGCATCTTTTTAGAAATTAAAGGTTGTGTCAGCGGTGTTTGCAATTTTAGTGCTGACAGAGTTATAAAGAAATAAAATTGATCAATACATTTTCATCACTAAAATTGCAAACACCGATGACACTAGTTGTTTTCTCTAATTAACAAAATAGAAAAAGATGCTGACACTACAGTTGTGCAACTCTAAACTACGGTTGTGCAACTTTAAAATATAGTTTAAGAACCAAATTAGATTAAAAAGAATTGCACCACAATCGAGACTTGTGAATTTATTCTCAACATGATCTTATTTTATCTCAATATAATTTCATACTTTCTCAATAAATTATTGTTCAACATGCTCTTACTTTTGCTCAACTATATGTTATTTTTGCCCAACAATCGAGACTTGTAAATTTATACTCAACATGATCTTATTTTATCTCAATATAATTTCATACTTTCTCAATAAACTGTAAGTGATTCAGAATAAATTGAAGCAAGTCTAGTTTTATTTTTTATTTTTTTTAATAGATTATTGCACAACATGATCTTATTTTTGCTCATAAATAGACAATAATTGCACAACATGGGGGATTGGTGAAATTTTGCTCAATGTTATCTTATTTTTGCTCAACTATAGGTTATTTTTGCATAACAATCGAGACTTGTGAATTTGTTCTCAACATGATCTTATTTTCTCTCAATATAATTTCATTCTTTCTCAATAAATTATTGCACAACATGCTCCTAGTTTTGCTCATCAATACGTTATTTTTGCACAACTAGTGGTGAAAATTAGTGCTGACACTGATATTAGTTACAATTAGTGCTGACACTGATATTAGTTACAATTAGTGTTGACACTGATATTAGTGATAATTAGTGCTGACACTGATATTAGTTACAATCGAGTCATCTTCCTAAGTAATAACTTTGTAGTTTGGTATATATTTTTTCCGTGTCAGCACTTTTTTTTCTTCATGTCAGCACTTTTTTTAGAGTTGCACGACAGTATTTTAGAGTTGCACAACCGTATTTTAGAGTTGCACAAATTTAGTTTAGAGTTGCACAACTTTAGTTTAGATTTGCACAACTGTATTTTGGATTTGCACAACTGTATTTTTTTGCACAACTGTATTTTTTTTGCACAACTATATTGAAGCAAGTCTAATTTATTTTTTTATTTTTTATTTTTTTAACATTTTGTCGTGCAAATATAACCGTAAATTGTGCAAATATAATCGTATGTTGTGTAAATATAACATTTTGTTTTGCAAAAATAAAAATAAAAATATAACATAATAAAATATAGATAGTTTTTTCAATTTATCATATTTGTTGGGTGATTTTTGTAATTTCACACAAAGTGCATCCTCTTCCTCCCGACTTCTGCGAAGATGAACGCCGACCGGCCTGCGCCTCGCCGCCTCCGCGCCGATCTCTAGCCGCTCGACCCCGCTCCAGGCCGGATCTGAGCAATCGCTCACTCGCGCCGCCTCGCTCGATCTCGCTCAGCCTCGCTTGATCTCGCTCGGCCTCGCTCGCTCGACCTCCAGGCCGAATCTGAACTTCGTCGCTCGCTCCTCGCTCGCGCTCCCTTCCTCGGCTCCCTCGCTTGTTCACACCTCGTTGGAGGCCGTCGAATCCTTGCTCCCTCGCTCCACCGCTCCCGACCTCGCTCGCCCGCTCGCTCCGGCGCCGAAGCCACAGAGCTTGGCATCCTCTTCAGATCTCGGCCTGCGCCATAGATCTGATGCCATAGATCCGACCTAATTGATGAACGCAACCGGATCTGAAACCTCCAGGCCGCAGATCTCAAACCTCCAGGCCTCGCTCGACCTCGCTCTGCGGTCGCTCCGGGGCCGAAGCCATAGATCTCGGCCTCCTCTTCAGATCTCGCCCCGCGCCATAGATCCGAAGCCATAGATCCGTCCAATTGCTTCTTGCTCCGCTCTATCGATCGCTCGCTCTCGGATCTCCGAGGAAGGCGCGGATCTGAGGAACGGGAAGTGGAAGACGGAGATCGGAGGAGGAGAAGCGCGGAGGAAAGCGCGGGCGGAGAGGGAGAGGGCGGAGGAGAGAGAAAGGCGCGTGAAACAAAGGGAGGGGGTTTATATTGCGGCTATTTCACTAAATTGTCCCAAAACGTGACTATTTCACAAATTATGTCCCATTTCGTGGCCATTTTGCAAAATGCCCCATTTTTATATACCTTCTGGCTTTTCTTTTTTATTGCTAATTTTTATATACTAGTCTTTCTTTTTATTATTTTTTTAATGATTATCTTTGATCTATTATCGCTAATTTAAATATAGATAAAAAAAATTATTCCTAAATTTTAATACTATATCTTAAATAGAAAAAAATTAAAATTATATGCAAATCCAGCCTACCCAAAATTACAATTCTGGTTCCGTGCCTGACTTGAACCAAACTTGATTTATAACTTTCCTTGTGGATCGACCTCTTGCTTATTGCTATACTTGTTATAGGTTTGAATTTTCATTGGCGGATCAACGACAGGTTTTCCCTCCGTCATGCAGCCGAACACAGTTAAATCTATAAGATACATTGAGCTTAATAATATGTGAAATAATTTTGGTTGACGGACCTTAAAAATCTAAAACGAAAGCTCAAACTTCAACAGAGGGTTCAGCACAGAAGTTTCGTCCCCCAATGAGGACCTAACAACCTCCTCAACATGTATCTTCAAATTCGATCAACACAACCTCAACTTGAGAAACTACCAAGTTTAACTCTGCACAATCAAAAGCATCAGTCTTTCCAAGTTCCTGCAAATAGTTGCACAACGATTGTTGTCAAATGAAGTAAAAACATTAATACCAGAATAGGTATTTTTCATGATATCTTTCAACTAATGTACCGGATAGCTTCCAAGTATAGGTAAAAACTTCCAACTTGAAGAATTTTATTAGGAATATCAAGAACATTAATACCAAAACCAGCTTAAACGTGAAAAAAAAATTCTCCGTTAAATCCTTCTTCACGAGAAAGAAGTCATATTTTCCATCTTCGTAACTCCATACACAAAATCAACCATTATCATTCATATGGCCATATGGGGCCTACTTAGCAACAACATCATCAAGCTATCTGAATCAAAACATTAAAAATACCTAATGGGACAGCTGATGGTGATACATAACACCAGCGGATTCCTTGGTGACAGGGGATATAAGAGCATCTTTAACCATAATACTCATTTTGAGTATCATAACTTGCTTTTTGTCGTTTCTCTTTCCTCCACCTCATTTTAATATTTGATACTCCACAACCATAGTACTTGGTATGAATATCTTATTTCACTTTTTGCAATAAAATTCTTTTTTGCCAAAATTATAAACTTTTTGTATATAACTTACATTTTATTTTAAATGTTTTATTTAGTAAAATAATATAGATACGAAAAAAAATTAAGAAAAAATAATAAAATTTTTTTCAATAACTACGGCAAATTTTATAAAATAACTATATATTACATTATACGTGTTTTTATACTCGGTGTTTAATACTCCATACGTTGAATTGGTTTAGCGTTTAACTATGGCAAATTTTATAAAATAGTCAACTTATTTTTTTCCGATATAATTTTTTTAAAAAAAAGGACTACTACCACAATTTTTTAAAAATACATGAACCTAAAAATTAATTAATCGGTGTTTACATTAATGTTGAATTCAATTTTCACTGTGCCTTTTTTTTTTGATTAGGAAAGAATTCAGGCAAGCGAGCTCTACCCGATGGCATCCTTACGGATGAGGTTTAAAAGACCAGAATCGTTGTTAATATCGACACCCCAAGCAGAGTGGCAAAGGTGTGCAACCTTATCAATCACTCTATTGCCTAATCGGGGAACATGAAAGAAGAAAACTTCTTTCAAAGTCGATAGTAGAAATTTAACATCTGATAAAATCAGTTCGATTTCCCAAGGACAGGTAGATGTTTTATTTAGGTGCTTTATGATTATCATTGAGTCACCTTCAATGTGGAGTTTATCGATACGGAGTTCTAGAGCCTTTTGAATTCCCAGTTTAAGAGCAAGCGCTTCCGCTTTCAAAGGACTTTGCTTGCCAAGTTTTTTATAACAGATGTGTGTCGGATGTCCTTCCCAGTCCCGGATTACGGCTCCAGCTGAGCTATCATTGTTTGGAAATGTGGATCCATCAAAATTTAACTTGAAAGTTCCCCTATGGGGTTTTCGCCAAGTAATGTTACCATGCTTTCTTTTCGTCCTTGGATGCTTGGAGATTCGTGTGCGTAAGGGGAAGTCCTCATCCAAGCTATACTCAAAGTGAGTTGTTTTACTCCAATTATCCTTATGAGTTTTAATGATACGTAATGAGCTTTCTCTATGAGGTATGGGGACCTGTCTAAAAATAAATTGGTTTCGAATGTACCAAGCCGTCCACCAAGAAAAGACAAGCTCCACCTTGGCAACGGATGTAAGCTTGTTTCCGATGAATGAAAAGATAGGTTTTATCTCCCGTGAATGATTTATCATAGTGGATATAGTTGAGTTTACGTGTGTAGGTAAGCGAAAGAGAGGGCGCACATATGGGCATTCTAGTAAGAAGTGAACGTCGTCTTCAACTGCACAGTTGCACAATTGACAGATGGAAGGTACAGAAGTCCCATGTTGAGCCAGCCTAGAGGCGGTATGGAGGCCATTCTGACAAACTTTCCATAGAAATTTTTTTTATCTTAGGCGGAATATCCAAATTCCATATCCAGGCGTTATTGTCTATGTCCAGTGAGGATTGAGCTGTGATTAACTTATATGCGCTTGACGTGGTGAACCAACCAGCCCTATCAGGCCACCAGTATAAGCGATCCTCAAAGGGGGAAACGGGAAGTGGAATGTCCAGGATTTCTTTGACTACGTCATTTGGTAATGTGTTGCTAAGTTTTTACGTCCACCGTCTACCACCTAAAATATAGTCACTGACAGTTTCTTCTATGTTGTTAATTTGGGGGCAATCATCCTTAGATAGCAGAGAGTTTTTGTAATCCAATTATCCGTCCAAAATTTGATAGATGAACCATTTCCGACTGACCAAATAAGGCCAGTCATAAATTTATTGATAAGAGTCGTTAGTTTGGCCCATTGCCACGAAGAATCTCCACTTTTCACGTATTCGAGGATGTTCTGAACGAAGATACTTATGTTTAATGAGAGACACCCAGACATTTTCTGGTTCAGGCAATATTTTCCAAAGTAGTTTCATTTGAAGGGCTTCATTCATCTCTTTTGATTTCCTAAGCCCAATTCCCCCATATTTTTTCGGTCTGCAAATCTTATCCCAGCTAATAAGCGGACGGTGTTGTAGATCTTTATTCCAGAAGAACATTCTGTTAATCTGGTCAAGCTCTTTATGTATTGATGAGGGTAACAAAAAGTTCTGTATTGTATACAACGGTTTGGCCGATAAATTTGTATTAATGAGGACGGTACGTCCCTGTTGTGATAGAGCATTAGCTCGCCATTTACTTAGTTGCTCTTTTGATTTACATATGATGCCTTCAAATGTGTGTTTGTTTACTCTGCCGTTAATAATCGGACATCCGAGGTATTTTTCTAATGAGTTTTCATGTGCAATACTTAAGCGACTGCTAAGTTCTGAGATCCTAAAGTTCGAAATGCCTTTTGTGGCTTGGAAGCTAGATTTATGATAATTGACTTTTTGTCCAGAAACTTTACAATATGAATCAATTATGTCCCTAACCCTCTGTCCCGCGGCAGCACTGCCTCTTGTAAAAATAATGATGTCGTCGGCAAAAGATAGGAAGGGGACCCTAGGTCCACTCCTACTAAAGGAAAATCCAATTGGACTGTTTGCCACATTTGTTTCTACTGAGAGTTTTCGAGCTAAAATTTCTGCCCCTAAGATAAACAAGAAAGGAGATAGAGGATCCCCTTGACGTAGGCCACGAGAGGGGAAGAACATATCAGTAGGACCGTTGTTGACTAGTACAGAGAAGGACACAGTGATTACGCATTCCATAATCCACGAAATGAAAGTAGGGTGGAATCCAAATTTTTCTAAAACCTTTCTTATGAAGTTCCAATCAACTCTATCGTACGCTTTCTCCATGTCAAGTTTTATTGACAACCATCCCTCCCGACCCTTGAGCGATCGGAAGGAGTGGAAGATTTCGTGTGCTATTAGGACATTGTCTTGGATGGCCCTGTCCGACACAAAAGCACCTTGTAGTGGGTGAATTAGTTTACCGATAATTGTTTTGATTCTTTCTGTCAATATTTTTGAAATGATTTTGTATAAAATAGAACATAAACTGATTGGGCGGTAGTGACTGGTATTGGTAGGGTTATCTCGCTTTGGCAGTAGTGATATGAATGTATGGTTTATTTGTTTGAGAATTTTTTCAGAGTGGAAAAAACTTTTTACAGCTCTAATGATAGATAAGCCAACAATGTCCCAATATTTCTTATAGAATTCGGCTGTAAAACCATCTGGGCCTGGCGATTTGTTGTTGCCAAGTCTGAAAACAGCTGCCTTAATTTCATTATTAGACGGGTGTCGAATAAGGTAATTATTTTCGTCAGGGGTAATTGAAGGATGGATTAGATTTAACATTTCTTGTAAGAGTCTATCATCAATCAGCTCCTTTTTGAATCTTTTTTCAAAATCACTCTTAATTTCATTTCTAATATTTTCTTCTCCTATTATCAAGGTACCTTCAGCAGAAGTTATATTGCGGATTTGTTTCCTATGTCTCCGACCCGAAGCAGCCCGATGAAAATAAGTTTTGTTCAAATCAGAAAGTTTAAGATGCTTTGTCTTGGCTCTTTGGTTCCAAAAAGTTTTTTGGTAAAGAAGTAGTTTTTCACTGTGCATTTATTTGCTTTGAGATGGCGCATTCATCAATTCAATTTGGAAATTGTTTTGAATTAACAGTGCATTCAACCGGGTATACATACAAGATGTGCATTAAACGGTAAAAAAAAAAATTGAAGTGAAAATTAGATGGGACCCACTATTAATGTTTGATTGGGTAAAATAGTATAATATTGTGTCCGATTGAGTATCATGTTCATGATACTTGGGTTACCTTTTTCTTTTTGGTTTTTTCAAAAATCTGACTTTATCTTACATTTTTTTTTAATTGCTATGGTACTCCAAGTACCACTATTACAGATGCTCTAACACCAATACTCAGCAATAATTCTTACATCTCTTCCTTAGAAGTTAGAACCCATTTCCTCATCATTCGTAGCATTTGTATGATAATTTAAACCTGACACGAGTTTCTGTCTCATTTTATCTACCAGCATCACAATCTCTCTTTAGCCTTGCTCTGTAGTCTGAAGGAACCAAGTACTAAAAGTCACAATAAGAAAATACTCATCAACCACCCAATCCCTATCAAACTTAGTTGCAATAAAAACTCCTTAGCCATAGAACTGGGGCACGACACAAATGCTAGACTTGCATACACAAAACAATGTTATTAAAATCTCGATTCGATCCTATGATTCCAACGCTCCTACGATCTAAAAATGGAAAAACGATCCCAATCATTTTTTGCGATTCTAACGATCCTATAAAATGTCTATTATAAGAAATTTCTAATATTTACACTTTAAATCTAAGAAATTTATAATATATTTAGTCAATCTATATTATATTTAGTTTATTTTTAAAATTTTACAATCTTTATGGGTATTTTTTTATGATTTAATATAATATTTATCTAATATTAAACATATTAACTTCATTTTTTAAAAAATGATCCATGCAGTGGGATTTTACGATTCTACGATTCGGATTATTTATATAATATTAAACATATTAACTTCATTTAAAAAAAATCATCCATGTGGAGGGATCTTACTTATCCGTATGTTGGTACACACCCAAGCCGAGCACATAAGCTCAGCGGAATTCCATCCTAAGACCAATTGGCAATAGGAGGAGTGATCCACTGACTTGTATGCAAGGCTCGGGGTTCCGTGTTTTTCGATGTGGGACAACTATCCACACATCACAACATTAATGTAGAGCTTCAAAATCACTCCAACAAGGCCACAAGTCCATACCATAGTTTCACTTTCACAACATCATATGCACATTCTACATGATCAAATGCCATTTAGGGCATGTTTGACAACATTAAAGTGATGCACAAATGCACATTCTACATGGATTTCAGACTGCTACTGTCGATTTCAAACAATGGTATTGGCCGGGTTGGTTGATTCCCGTGCCCATTCCATCCCAATAACTAATGCTATACCAAACACGCCCATAGAGGATTCATCATTGAGATGTAGCAACACAATTTAACAAATAATTTACTGTAATTAACAGAATAGGCATTACCATTAGTGCATTTAGGTCCTGGAAAGCGTCTTGCAAGCTCTTATCAGTACTCTCCCACATCTCCTGCTCTTTCCTCAGTATCCCAGCCACCCCAACCACCGGCATCCTGATGGCATAGCTTGCACCACAGCCACTCGACTCCGCCACGGTCAAATCCGACCCAGCAGTGCCACTGGAAACCAAATTCTCCCATGCTCCACCCCTCCAAGCTTCCTAGAACTTCATCAGGAACAACTCATGGTTATCCGCCTTCCCCCTGATCACCAAAGTCGCCACCATCGATCTTGAACCAGAGCCGTTCAACTCAACCCGACCCGATTGCGAAACAGAGAGCTGGAAACGAACCCTAGGACTGGCAAACATCGATTTGAGGGACTTTTTTTGTGTGAAGATGTGAGAGATGATTGAGAGAGGGATGTAAAAGGCAGAGCTTGCGTTGTCGGAGATCCATATTAAACGGTGAGGAAAACGATTGAGATTGTAAGCGGATTGAGAATGAATCAAAACTTACACGGATGGGAAGATGCTTTGTTTGAACAACAAAATCTCTGAATTGAACTATGGATCAAACAAAATCGAAAATTAGGGCTTTTGAAAGAAGTTATCGATTTTGCTCCAGTAAGACGATAATTCGTTGATTTCAAATTAGGGCCCTTAACCACTTGAGCCAAATTACAGAAATTTCAAAAGAAAAATCAACGACATACCTTCTCTTGCGCGAAAGATCATCCATCGGCGCCGCCCTTAAAACCTCACTTGCTCGTCGGTAGCTTAATCTCCCAAACTGTACAAAAGCCACAAGGGAGCGAGCGAAATGATTGATAGTTGAGATGGGTGAGAAAGCCAGAAAGGCTATCAAGGGAGAGAGAAGCGAGTTGAGAGAGATGTCAGTGAGCCAATATGGTGGTGAAAAGAAGAATTTCAGTAGTTGAATCGATCGGAGGAAGAAGGAGAATAGAGATTAGGAAAAGACGGTTTTTTTTTTATAGAAGAGGCGGTGGCTTTTGCTGGTCTATACTCTATAATAGGAATACAAAACAAATTGTTCAATCAACGAGGAAGACAAAGTAGAAACCTATATAGGTGCAGATAAGCAATGGAAAACCGACCTACTACAACAAGTACTCCCTTCCCACATTGTGGAAAAAATCATAACTATTAGAATCCCAATGTTTGAAATCGAGGATCGTATTTATTGGAAAACAAGCCGCAATGGATGGTTCTCGACTTCGACTGCACTAGATAAGATTACAGACCATCAAAGAAACCTAGAGAGTGACATTGCATGGATATGGGGGCTGGAATGCCTTCCAAAAGTCAAGAACTTTAAGTGGAAACTTGCCATGAATTGTACGCCAACGAAAAAAAGACTAGCTGAAAAAGGAGTTGTGGTCCCCATGCCATGCATTTTTTATAACCATTCGATTGAAGACTCAGAACACTTGTTCACTTGTTGTAGCCACGCACTTCATATGATCAAAAAAAGCTGACGATAGGATTGGACAGATCATACAAGCAACAACAAAAGTAGATCGAACAATAAGACAAATCATAAACGTCATATTCTTCAAGCTCAACAAACTACAAAAAAACTTCTTTAGCTAATATTTGGTGGGGATTATGGACAATCAGGAACAAGATTATTTTCAACGACGAAAACTACGCAGACATCAGGAAGCAAGAATCATATCTACGACAACTACTGCAACAAGTACAAGACTCCAAAATATTATTCTGGGAAGACATGGAAACTGCAATAACTCAGCAACAACCGACACCCAGACGCAAAAAAATATATTAGATGGTCGAAGCCAGCGGTCAATCACTTCAAGATCAATTTTGAAGGTTCTAGACTCCCATCTGGTTCGGCCTCAAATGGGTTTGTGATTCGTGATCACACCGGGTTGGTTGTGTCTTTTGGCTCTTTGCAGTGTGGTTCCGCCTCTCCGTTGATGGCCAAAACCTTGGCGCTCCACTCGGCGGCTTGTGACTGCTAGAGATTTGGGCTTGCGATGTATTGAGGTTGAGGGTGACAATCTCACTATTATCAAGACAGTTTCCGGTGTTTGGCACTGCCCTTGGGAGATTGAGATGATTGTCACGGACATCTAGTTCCTCCTACAGCAATTTGATTGGGCATCTTGTTCTCACGTCTTTCGTCAGTTCCGTGAAATCAACCGAGTTGCGGATAAGGTTGCTGATCTCAGGCACTACATGGATCATGGACTCTCGCATCTCATCCGGAGTTTCTATCCCTCATCCGACAGGACGCCATTGGGAGGCGCGTCAGTAGGATTTGAGAACATCCGAACCCATGGGGTTCACCTTCCCCTATAGGCCTCTCCATCCTTACTTATGAATGTGGGATCAACCTTATTGTGGAAAGAGGAAGGGAAAACCTTACTGGGGAGGGTAATCACATCCCCTCCCCCATCCACTTTTTGTGTTATAAAAATAATAAAAGTGGGGCCCTACAATTTTTTTTATTAAATTGATTAAATTTTGATTGGTTACAAATATATGGTGGGGTATAAATAAAATTAAAAAAATAGTAATGGGGTAAACTTATGGATGTGAGTTAAAAGTTGGAAATTCTTAAAGGATGGGGTAGAGTTAGTGGAAAATGAGGTGTCAAAATATTACGAGGAGAGAGACAAATGAGGTTACCCCATGAGTGCTCATGCTCTGACTTCTCTCAAAATCTTATCTTGTATAAAAAAAAAAGAAACACAAGACAAATTAAAAAATCAAAAACAACCTTGAATTGGTTCCACTTTGATGAAGAAACTGAGAGGCAAAAAAAGTAATTAGCATTGAAGAATAGTACAAGGGAACTCATGCTTTTATATAGTAACTAGCCTATACCCCGTGCGCTACGCACGAGATTTTAAAATTAATCTAATTTTTAAAATTATTCTAAGGATACTTATCTTATTTTTGGGGTGTTATCATAGTAATCAATGTGGGTTAGATGATACAAATTCAAATCTCATGTACACTATATATGGTTATGTGTAATTGTGTAGTTAATTATCATGTTGTTTAACTTTTGGTTTTTTTTTGATCAATTGAAATAGAATTCAGATAAAAAAAAATAAACAAAAAGCTTGAAATTGCACAATTAAGAAAAACAATAGAAGTTGAATTCATGCCCATACATGACAGCAATGGTTGAGCAAAAGCTGTAAAATTAACAATAGAAGCTGTAAAAAAATCTTAAGCTGTATAAAAATTGGCTACTGTAAAAATTCAGCAGCTTAAATACAAAAAATGGAAGATACTCCTGAAATTGACACTGATTCTCCTGTGCCACAAAGTCAAATCAATGACCTGGAAGTAGAAGGATATCAAAGGATTACAATTCTTCGTACCAAAAACCAACATCAAATAGAAACTATAGTCTAGACATACCATCCCCTCCATCTTAGACGTGAATTGTGCACCACACTAATGCTTCAACTTTGCAAGTATGCTTCTTCGATGATCATCGTTAGAACCTAGGAATGAGAGACCATCAAGACAAAGGCAATAGTATTAGAATAGCATACGTTTTCCAGTGACTCTTCATTAATTGTGTCATTACTCAATTTCTCACTGCCGCCTTTTTTCAAAATATTGTCACAGAGTAGCCAACAGTTCAGCACTTGAGCTACCCGTAACACCCTTGTTCAAAAAGGACTCAAATGCCGCTTTAAGAGACTATGAGTGTGATAAAAACGATGTAAATCATTAATGGAATATTTAAAAGATAAAATCAAGGCCACGCGTGAAAAGAGACCATGCAAAAACAGACCTTGTGAAAAACAACATTGTCAAAACAGTGCCTTAAGTCCTTAACCTTGCCTTTGCAACTATATTTTTGTAAAGCAAAGAGAACTTGTCAAAAATTTAGACATATGATCTTAGTGAAGTTACTTCACAGTTCACAAATGCTCATTCTAGGAAAAAAAATATATCCAAAATCCTATCACTAATCAACAACAAAAGCAAATGGCTAATCTAATTGCATAAACGGAAACATTGTCTCTGGTAATCTATAAAGTACCTTGCAAAGAGTACATAATTAAGAAACTATCAGCCGAAAACCATGATTCATATAGACTGTTCTTCTCACAGTCCTTTTGAATTCCATACTTGAGTTAGTAGTAGATAGCCTTAATAAACTCATGCAAGATAAACATTTACAAAATCAGGAAGGAAAGATAATCTTTCTTAAAACTGAATTATTTGTTTATTTTTGTAGGAATAGGTGTGGTTTTCATTAATTTAACCTAATCAAGGATGTTAGTAGATAACATTAATAAACTGATGCAAGATAGAATGAACTTTAGTTCGTAGTACACGCAATAAAGAAGCCCGTGAGTTTGGATTTGAATGGGATTGTATTCGTTTTGTTTTAAGTTTGGACCTCAATGAAAATGGACAATTCTGCAGCACTTTCCATCAAGCAATAAATATAGAAACCAAAACTCAATTAGAACTTAGAAACTGAATCATTATGATTTCTGCAGAATCTACAGAAAATTTTACGACTTACTGCTTCAATGCAGCCAAGAAGAAGACAAACTAATGCTTTCAACTGTAGAGATGCTTCGAGAGATTGACCCATCTGTGAAAACTATCAGCTCACCACATCCCTTCTCCATCTAGCAGCAACATCTAGAGCTTCACCCAACACACCACTAAATTTTGGCTGCAGAACTAACAAGACACCAAATCCCCTCCTTTTTTGAAGATTAAGTTGAATTTAAGCCTGAAAAAATTAACCAAATGATTTATAACACATGAAAAATTTAGAATCAGTGAATATAGCACTACAATATCATGGAGCTCAATAACATGTACTTATGACATCCTTATATAAAGATTTTAGACTATTACGTGCTAAGATTCTATGAATAAGAGATAAAGATTATAGATATCTACACATTATAAAATACACCTCAAACAAATTCATATAAAAAAAGGGAAACAAAAAAGCAGTAAATGGTTACATAGAGTTTTCAGAACAGTCATAGGCTTCCACTGTTCTAGGATCCATGATTCCCTCACTGATTGCAGTAGCTATCGAAGGAGGGAGGTCACTGATGAATGATCATATCACTAAATGTATTGGACAAGGCATAGCATACGTGTATATCATATGAAGAAGATATAGAGAATATATTCAAGACGGAATAGATGGTTACCTGCCCAAAAAATCAAGTTCTCCATCTGGTGCATGCAAGAAATCTTGGTTGAAATTGCTCTCCTAGTCATCTGAAAGACAGTCTTAACCGGCAGAAAGTTCCTCGTGATAAAACAACTTATAGCATGGTGGGCATAAACAACTTATAGCAGAGTATAGATTCAATTGATTTTCAAACTTCTCAAGCAAAGTATAGAGTCTGCATAAACAACTTATAACAGATTCCTAAAACATTTCATTGGGGCATTTAATCAAACACTTGTCAGGCACCTTGTAAGAGCATCCACAGCAAACGCACAAATCAAAAGAAACCCCTTTTTAATTCATTCATCCAAATTCATGGAATCTCCAAAACAATAGGTATAACATCAATCAAATTAGGAAACCATGAGAGAAATTGCTCACCTAGTCACCTGGAAGATAGTCTTAACATTTGAGCTTCACCCCTGGGCAGATCCACCGTGGTTATTCGTCTGTATGATTGAATTCAATGATTCGTCTTTGCCATGGCAGCCTAAATCCGAGGACTCAGCTGTCAGCACCACACCCACCCGAAGATCGACTAAGGATATATAAGATGTAGAAATTTTACTCCGAGTATAAAATGAAGTATAATATACGCAAAGTTGATCACCATTAATCAGAGGTGGCAATCGGGCGGGTTGGGTCGGGTTTGGGTTCAGTTAGTCGGGTTTCGAGTCATTCGGATTTCGGGTAATGTCTAATAATTTGGTCAATCGGTTGAGTCGGGTTCGGGTTTCGGTTGTATTGAGTTTTGGTTGTCTTGGGTTTTCAATATTTCAATATTCATTTTAAAAAATTTACTAGATTGTAGCTTAAAGTTCGGGTTATTTCGGGTTTCGATTATAACGGTTTCGAGTCTTAATGAGTTTCGGGTTAATCGGGTTCGGTTCATTCGGATTTCGATTCCAAAATGAACAGGTTGTGTCGGTGTTCATAATAATCGGTTTTGAGTTGATCAGGTCGGATTTTTGGGTTCGGGTCGGATTTTGCGATTGCTACCCTTAATAGCACAATATATAACATTATAACCCACACCACAATATTAAATTTACTCTGTTATACCTGTCGGGAAGTAATACAACCTACACTACTCTCGGAAATTATTTACACAATCAGTGGCGGAACCTCAAGCTCAACCATGAGGGGGCCGAACATCACTACAAGAACCAATAATTTTGTTTAGGTTTGAAACCGGTCAAGGAGAGACTCATCTCCATACCTATTTTCTTAATTCAATTTTTTTTATTATTTAGAAACTAAGTCAAAATTAACTTGTTTTTCATGAATTGAATATCAATTTCATTCTAGTAATCAATAGAAAAATTGAATCACTGTTATGAGCTGAACCTGCCATGTTTTACAGTAACGTTTATATCGATTTCTGCATACATTTCATGCATTCGGGCTAAGATAGTAAAGAATCTATGTAGTTTATGTCTATTTGCCAAATTATGGAATCTACACCAGTTTCTGTTTAAAATCGCAGAATTCGAGGCATTTTACAGCAATTCTAAGGAAGGTCAGAAAAGCTCGGAAAACAACTACAGAAGTCCAGTGTCCGAGCACAGGACTTGCCGATCAAGAGCAGTGTCGAGAGCCAGACCAACCCAACTCCGGAAGCCAACTCGATCTCGAGTACAGCTTGTCGAGATCGACAAAGCCTAGACGACACACCCGGAGTCGATGAAGCTGTGCCATGCCGAGAAGCCGAGGACGAAGACGCCGAGCAGAACCCTACTCGATCTCGAGGAGGCCTACTCGAGATCGAGGAGCCACCCTGCGCCAGTCCGAGTCCATGCCGAGGAGAAGTCCTCGACAACACCAGTCTGAGTCATCCTCGACCACACTTTACTCGATCTCGAGTTGCCTAGTCGAGATCGAGGAGCCAAGGAGCCCACAAGTCCGAGCCTTGTCGAGCAAGATCTACCCGATAAGCCAGGCCACCATAGTCGACGAACCACGGTACTCGATATCGAGTACCCTTGTCGATATCGAGTAGCCCAGTTTCTGGAAACGCGTCGACGTGAGTAGTCCGAGTCGAATTGGAGTTACTTGGGCACGAAGGAAGTCGAGTTAGCCGAGATTCTATCCAATTTGATCAAGTCTATCTATGGAAGAGGAGTTCTACCTACATTGGAAGATATTTTACAACTTTAGATATAGTTTCCTTTTAAGATTTATTTCCCAAAAAGCAATTTATTTATCTTTAAGCTTTTAAGTAGATATAGATAGAAGATTCTATCCTTGAATAGCAAGGAATAGAAGGCTATAAATAAAGCCCATGGGGCTGATTTTAGATTCATTCAATTCGAGAGAGAAGTAAGTAGGAGTAGAGAGAGAGAGAGTTTGTAGCAAGCAAGGTGGAAAGGCGAAAGCAGATTTGTCTTGTTGGTTGTAAGCTTTCTTTATTTAAATTCAATGCAAGTTAGTTTCTTTTGTTATTTGATGTCTTTCTTGATGATGAAGAGCGAGTAGTCCACCCACTTCTGGGGCTGGGGTGAGCCCGACGGTGGCCATGTGAGGTGATGCGGTAAAGGTCAGATCTTGTTATGCAATTCGTCTTCTATCCCTATGAGCATGATTCTTTTGTGAGAGTTGAAGGTGATTCTTGTTTGTATTATTGAAAAGAAAGTGATCTTAATGCAACTTGGATTAATTATGTGAAAAGGGTTAGTAACAATTAGGGTTTATGTGAAAGCCTCTATATGCCTATTTGTTAGTAACGAAAGTTATTTTGATGGAAAGCGTGATCTTTTATGCCTTTGTGTGTTACTTTGCATGGTTATCATTGTGGTATTGATACCCTAGCCTTGGAAGTCTTTTATTATATTGATTTATTTCGTCAGAATTCTGAATTTTGGGTTCGAGAATTTGCATTTTAAAGTTACTGTCTTTTAGTCGATACAGAGGAGTTTTAGTCGATACAGAGTAGCCCTTACTCGATATCGAGTAGAACTTGTCTAGGTCGAGTTGTCTGTTTGCTTTTCTGAGTTTTTGTTGTCGACATCTGTAGTCGATATCGAGGACAGTTAGTCGATATCGACCAACTTCTGTGTCCTCGCTTTTGTTTCTGCTTTTGTTTGTTCTTTTCTACTTGTTTCTGTCTTTCTTTGTTTCTGTCTTTCTGTTGCTTTTCTGTGAGATTTACAGCTGCCTAGGATCCGCTGACACGCTTCCTCGTGGATTCGATCCTGACTTTCCATTACTGCATTGGAGGAGTCTTGTATTTATTTGCGTGGGCCTAAATCTGGTTTGATTTATTTTATTATATTTCATACTCGATTTCCTCCTTACAACAATCACTAACTCAATTTATAATCAATATAACTAATCACATAAATATAACTAATCAGACAAATTGAACCATTCTGGAACTTTGATAGGTGTCATGTACATTTATAATTACTAATAAACATAAATTCGATCTCATTTAGTGAATAAATATATGACACATTGAAGGTTCTTCTACCGACTACCGGGCTATAACTTTGTCAAAGCACTCTCCAAAATCATATGTATACTGTCCTTGTAAGTTGGGAGTAAATTAACTACGGAAGGCAACGGTTAATGGAAGGCCGAAGGCTGTATACTCTCCAAAATCATCAAGTAAATTAAGTAATCATGTATTTTACATTACCTTCAAGGATTCAATTGAATCAATTACTGGAGGTCGAAGGCTGAAAGCTTGGAACTAAGGAGGGTAGCGATTCAGCGAAGCGACAATAGGGAGCCGAGGAGTCGAGATTTGTTGACTCGAAAACGTTCGACCTTTGTTGTCGAGTGTTGACGGCGACGGGACGGGGGAAGAAGGGGTCAATTAATTGATCGAAGAGCTACCAGTATTTTCATGAAAATAGCATCACAAATTGGGGATCATGAAAATAGCATCACAAATTGAAAAGCGAACAAAAATTTTTAAAAAAAATTACCTGAACTTAGAGGAGGATTTCTTGCTTAATATATTGCTAAGCCAGCCCGCCCAAAGAGGGATCACACAAAGGAGGTGGAAAGAACATCCCTTGGTCGCCCAGATATGAACAGAGAGGAGGGCGACACAAATTCCTCGCAAATCCAAACCGTCGAAATTCCTTGTGCCCAATCTGAGCAAACTAGCCTACATTGAAGCTTTGAAAGATGCAAAATAGGATTCGAATAAGAAGAGGGACACAAATTAGGGTTTTTGCAAAATCTAAGAATTAGGGGTTTTTGTTTACCTAGGAATTAGGGGGTGGTGAATGGGGGGTTTCCTTCACACAGATGAGAGAGGCGACGAGGATGGAAGTGAAGAGAGCTTCGGTCAGCAATAGAGGTCAGCAATGGCGGGTGAGCAATCTGCGTTGTGACTCGGCGGGTGAGAAATCGGTGACGGAGGGAGCCGATGATGGAGGATGGAGGATGGAGGTTGGAGGTCGGAGCGCGCTAGAGGTCGGAGCACCCTGGACAGCCAGATCTCATGCATAGGAGAAACCGAGAAAGAGAAGCTACATTTTTTTTTTGATAAGGAAATAATTCGAGGCCGGACAGGCCCGGACCTCGAGAGGCCGACAAAGTCGGCAGACGGCAAGCCGTCTAAAAATACAACTAAATAGAAAATATAACATAAAATACATCAAAAGAGCACCCAAAGTAAACCCGGACAAAAACCAAGACCTAAGCAAACCAGCGAACACAACATCGAGATGAAGGAAGTCATCGCGGAGAAGTGGATAGCGAGCGCATGGGACAACTCTAGCTGACACGATGTCTCGCCGCCGAAAAGACGGAAAGCAGAAAACCTCGTAAGGCAAAGGCGACTCCTTGCGAAGTGTGGATCACACGACATTCCCCCCACCTGGATGAGGGATCTTCGGAGACCACAAACACCACCAACACGATCACGTCGATCAACCAGGGCCACAGAACTGCTCCTCAACCAAAACTAACCACGAGCATATGAAGCACAGCGGCAAGGAGGACGAAGGTCGGGATTTATTTTAATACAATTTATTCAATATAGATAATAATTTATTATTATTATTTTTACAATTATGATGGGCTGCTTTGGGCCCAAGAAGTAGCCTTGGGCCCAAAGGTCATGTTTTCGGGCCCGAAGAGAGGAGAAAATGGAGATTCGACGGAAGGGCAAACACCAGACGCATGAGAAGGAGCACGCCCAGGCACATCACAGCCGCAGGCCAGGAGAAGAAGAGGCGGTACCACAACCGGCGCCAAAGCATGGGCACTCCGACGACGAGGAGGGCGGAAGGAGAGATTGAGTCGACTGGAGCGGGGAGAGGACGAGAATAAACCCAAATCGAGAATAGTGCAGGGGAGACGAAGCCCCAACACTAAACTGACGTGAGGACATCTTCTGAGAAAGGCAATCCAGAAAAAAGATTATGTAACACCAATTGGACAAGAGATAGGAAGAGAGGGGGAGAAGAACCCACAAACAACCCAACTTCAAATTGATTTCGATCGAACCCGATAACATAAAATCGGATTAGGGGTTTCCACCACCACGGAACGAAGGAGGGGAGCACCACCATTGAAGGCGAAAGTTAGATCGGTGAAGACCAAAAGGTGTGGCCGGAGAGGAGTAGTGAGCGGCAAGCAGTCGAGGCCGAGATGTTTCACGCCGAGAAGGCGGATTTGTGGCTCCCGGGGGAGATTTGGAGCTCCCGAAGGGGATTTGGGCTCCCGGAGGAGATTTGATCCACATCAAAGGGAGAAAACGACCACCGATGGGGTAGTTGCTCGCCTCCGACGAGGTGGTTGGTGGTGGTGAGTTACAGTGATGTTCATCCCCAACTGGGTTTTTCCTCTCCCACACAGAGACAGCGTTTTGATATTTCTTTGAAGAGTTCGCTTGGCAAATTTTCTCGGCCTCGAAAGAAGCGAGATCAGTTTTAGTAAAAAAAAATTAAATAAAGAGAATAACCTTTTACCCCGGATATTTGTCAAAAAAAATGTCCGGGGTATAAAATATGATACAATTAATATACCAACATAATATATCCCGGATATTTTTTATATGATCCGGGGTATATTTGTTTAAAAAAAAATAAAGACAACTTGTTAGTTTTATCATTATACCCTACAATTATGAGATCTGAGGTTATAGCTGTGGGGTAAAATCCCGAAGTTTTTCCCTACCTTCTCAAATCGACAACGAACGATTTCCGGACATTCAGGAAGACGATCCCCAAACTCGGAATCCAAGAGAGACATCTGAAAAAGCAGAGACGAGAGAAGATGAATGTGCTTTCAGAAGTTTCGGGACGACGAAATTGAGACTCGATTTCACATCGAGATGGATTTTGAGGTTTGAAGACGATTGAGACTCGCCGAATTTCAGCATAGTATTAGAGATTTGGGGTTTAGAACTTGGAAAAGGGGGCGCGTGTAAAAGAAACGCAACGTGTTCTTTGCCCTGAAAGGGGTTTTTCTTCACGCTCTAAGTGATGGTCATGCTGAAATTCCTATTAATTGATTCTAATTTTGATATCACACTTTGTTCATTAGTGGTGATTGGAGTGTTTTGTCAAAATCTACCGGGGGAATTTGGTGGTTTAGACCCCTAAGCATATTTGATTAGGTGATTAACCCCTAAACTTTTTTTATTAGACGGGCTAGACCTCTATAATATTTTTCTAGGCGTAGTGGACCATTTTCCTTCTATCTCTCAATCTCTCATCGCTCTCTCCTGGCCAGCGATTTCCTCCGTCGTTCCTCTTGGCCGGCGATTTCTCCGTCGTTCCTCCGTCGCTCTCTTCTGGTTCTCCTCCATCCTTCATCCTGGTGGTGGCGTCGTCGTGGCAGTTGATTGCGGTTTTCGGTGACAGACGCCCTTGCCTTAGGCCTAACTCCTTGGCTGCTCAGCCTTTTTCTTCCCAAATTGAACCCCTAACCCACGCCTAATCGTTACTTTCGGCCAACGACTAGCATCAATTTCTCTTATCTACTTGCCCTTGGTCCTACTGCTATAATTTTATCTGCAAACCGAGCCCTAATTTTGAATTTCGGTGTACTGGTGAAATCGGAGCAGCAAGACATGGGCGAAGATGACTACGGCGAGGATTAAGCTGCTCAGGGACAAGCGCGAGGCATCTCTCAGGCAGATGCGCCGCGACGTCGCTTTGCTCCTCGAATCCCGTCAAGACGTCATCGCTCGCATTTGCGTAAGCATTCCTTGTCGTTGATTTCCATTCGATGTCAAATTTTTCATTCTAAATATCCTAACCCTAAATCTTCAAAAAGTAAAGTTGAATTAATTGCCTGCCAAGCTGTGTGCAATGTTGGTTATCTGAGGAGATGAAACTGAAGCTTGAACTGAATCTGTCAAATCAAAGGGCGATTCAGTAGATGGAATGTACATAAAGATTTAGAACTTGAAGTAACCGATATCATCATTTTTGTATTTGGAAGTATTGTTCTTAGATTGATCTTTCCTGATATAGACAACCATGTGAGTGCTTTGGGCTTTGCCGGTTGAACATGTGATTGTTCTTGAGGTGCAGAGTCCTTCAATTTGTGATGTCATTGAACATGATGAAAAATTATGCATTCAGTTTGAAAGACTTTTTAGTTGGATACTTCTATGGTTTTGTCTTTCATCGGAACTTGTTCGATTGTTCCTATTATTAATATTGTTCACTAATGAATTGAATGTTGGCCCTGCAGCATTCACGGACAATGTGTCATCATCATGTTTGATGCTACTGCTCGTTTGACATACAAAAACGTCCCAAAAAGACTTTGAGATATCTGGTTTGGCTCGTTGCTTGGCTGGTTTGTCCACCGGTATGGCCATTGGCATCGTTGGTGATGTTGGTGTCAGGTAATCGCATCTAATCTTTGTTGTTTCTTCAGTGTTGTTAAAGATGCGTTTGATTTGGTTTCATGGGTGAAGGTCGCTTGGATATGTTGAGATTTGATTCTTTGTCAAGTGTTTGTTGGACTCAATTATTAGTTCTTGCTTGTACATTCAGAATTGATGTGTTTATAGATCAATTTGCCTTTGATCATATTATAGTGCAATGATTCTTTTGAGTATGGTATGTTCCTTTCGGTTACATGAATGGTTTCCAAGTACTTGTTGATAGGTCTGGCTGTGAACTTTTGAGTATGGTATGTTCCTTTTTGTTGTTTTAGAAACATCTGCTTCATGATTCTCTAGAAGATTACATTCATTTGCCTAGGTGGGGAGCTTCGTGCCCTTCTACAAGTTAGAATTTCCAGTAACTAGTGCAAAAAAACTTCAATTGCAGTATATTTCTGATCATATCAAACATATAAAGAATTGATAGTTTTATTGTGATGCAATTGAGATTCTGATGGTGTTTGTTTACATGGTTGATTTTGTTATCAAACATATAAAGAAATGATGATTTAGGGTTACATTTATGTTCAGGGCTTTTGCAAGATTGACATTGATAAATGGGAGTTTGCGAATGAGTCCTTTTTGCGAGGAAGGAAGCAACTGTTGAATAACATTCGCATATGAAGGGGGCTGCCGGCCTGAGCTCCAGCAGTCTACTAGTGAAGCATTAGGACCTGGGTTGGAGACTAAGGTGGAGAAGCTGAGAAAGGATAAGAGTGTGATGATGCAAGAGCTGGTGAAGCTCCAGAGATTGCAGTGGAACAGCAGAGTGCATTGAAACAGTGAAGGCTTCAGGATCTCATTGGCTAGCACACACTGGCTCTTTCCCTTGGCATTTGATCATTCTTGTTCTTCGAGGCTGCTGTGCTTCAACTTTTCTTGACTTTAGGCATTAATGTGAGCTAGTTCTAGGCACTATAAGAAATAGTTTCTTCGATTGTGGGAATTGAATGACAGTATAACTAGTCAAGCTTGTTTAATATGACCACTGAATGGAACTTATATATTGCTGGTAGTTATTTAAAAAAAATTATCATCAAATTGTATGATTGTAAGAGATAGGTATTTATTAATAACGATTGGTGCCTTATTCTTTGTTTATTGCTTGCTTGCTAGGTGATAACCGGTCCCAAGCTTGGAAAAAAAGGAGGGGAGACATGGTATGTGGTATTTCATATGTTATCAATTGTATAAAAATGTTATCAATAAAAATGTTATCACAAATAATTGAGATCAATGAGGTGTAATCACAAATCTCATCATTGAATAAAAATCATCATTAAAAGATGTCATCAATGAAGTTTAATCACATTTTATACCCTTGTGTCATCAATTGTATAAAAATGTAATAAACATGTCACCACAAGTGATTGCATCAATGAAGTATAATCACAAACATGTCATCAGTGAATAAAAGTAGAATCGGTGAAAATATATCGATATACAATCGATTAAATTTTAAAAAAAGTAGAATCAAACGATTTGATTAAAAAAATGGCATCAAAACACAACTTTGAAAAAGTTGCATCAAATTAAAGAAAAAAGTTATCAAAACACTACTTTAAAAAAATATGGCATCATGGTAAAAAAATATCATAAAAAAATTGACGTATAAAAAGTGGCATCAATGGTCAACGCAACATCACATTAAACAAAAAATGTCATCAAGGTTTAAAAAAATTGCCATTAAAAAAGTGTCAGCAAATCATTTCATTAGAAAAGTGACATCAAAGTAAAAATAAAATATAATAAAAAAATGGCATCATAAAAAATGTCATTAAGAAAATAACATCAAAAAAATTGCATCAAAAAAGTGGCATCAGTGGTCAACGGTGTAAAGATGGCATCACAAAAAAGTGGCATCAATGGTCAAAGTGGGAGGAAGGAAGGGGAAAGTGGGAGGGAGGAAGGAAGGGAAGGGAAGGGAAGGGTCTACCCCCACCTAATTTAATTTGTTTAGGGTCTAAGTAGATAATTAGATTTTGTAAAAGGTCTAGTTACCTAAATCACCCAATAAACAATCTGTAATCACAATCACAAATTTAATTTAATTTAAAAAGATAAAGCTTTAAAGGATAGGTTTAATTATATAGATTTCTTTTTTTTTTGTTTTTTTATGAAAGATTCGGTTTAATTAGATTGCTTTGTTATTTATTTATTTTTGATGAAATATTCTGTTTAATTAGATATTTTTTATTAGGTTTTTTTATTAGGTCGGATTAATTAGATCTATGAATGAATTTCCAAAAAAAAAATATGAAAATCATTTTTTTCCTTCCGTGTGTTAATGGATCAGACTTTATCATTTGGTGTTAGGAATTTATTAAAACAATAATAATAAAATAAAAAGAGAGAGTGTGTGTGGAAAAACAACACCATCTTTCAAGGTCTTTCAAGGTGCTAGCTTGCCCTGCAGCTCCCAGCACTCATCTTCTTCGTTTCTATTTCATTCTGAACAATCAGAGAGATCCTTCCTCAAGCTCGATTTCAAATCGATCCTTCTAGTAAATCGATCTGAAAAATCAAAAAGAGACGTCCTCTTTCTCCCCATCCCCAATTCAGTCATCCTCCTCCGGTCGAAGCCCTAAAATCTATTTCCATGGTCTTTTCCCCTAAATCTTTCATAAAATCCAAAGAATCGACATTATTGTTCAATTAACCTTTGTCAATTTCGATCTGAAAAATCAAAGAGAGACGAAAGCTCGTTGCGACCTAAAGAACCGCCAGGTTTGCCCTCTTTCTTTTCCGTTAATTTTCCATTAATTTTAGGTTGATTTTGACGAATTGGGATCCGAAAATATAACCAAGGCTGATGATTTGTAATTTGGGATTTCAACTTCACTTATGCAATTTGTGTTGATGTGTTCGTTATAAACTTTGGGCGATAATTCAGGTGTTTTTGACAGTTGGGAGAGGAGGCTGAGAAGAGGACGAAAGAAGGCCTGGAAAGGACTTGAAACGAGGAATCAAGAGCTTCAGAAACTTGAAGAACAGTCAGGTCCGTCCCTTCTTTTCTCTCAAATTTGCCCTCACTTTGATCTGATTTGAGTGATTTGGGATTAAAACCCAGGGCTGATTTATTTTTTAGGACTGCTTTATTTAGGCGTGACTTTGCCCTCTTCAAATTGCTACTGTTGCTGATGTCTGATTTTTTTTTTCTTTGGGTGATGTATAGCTTAAACACCAGATTGTTATAGGTATTAATTGACACTTTTTTGTAAAGAACCAATCTGGTGGAATTTTCCTAAGTGTTGCCTCAACTTTGATGTTGGTTTCGCTTCTTGCTCAGTTATTTTTTGTAAAGAATCAATCTTCGTCATTTGTACTTAAAATAACAATTGAAAACTGAATCAATACTAACACATGAAGAAGGTGATTTCAAAGACATGAAAAGACTAAATGGATTTAAGATTAAGGTAAGGGTTTTGATTCGGTGGGGAAGGTGATACCGAGAGGGTGCAAGAAGGGGAAAGGAATGGGGATTGCCAACGTTCCTGAAACAAAAATGTAAACCATTAATGAGTAAAAGTGGGTTGAGAACAAGTAGAAAAAGAATGAAGATGAAGCAGGAATAAGAAGATTGTAAACCATTGCAGGTGGACGAAAATAGGTGAATTACTTGATTATATTAAAAGTGATGTTTAAAATCCCAGAAAATAGTAGAAAAAATCCCAGAAAATATTAAAAGTGATGTTTAAAATCCCAGAAAATAGTAGATTTTATTTCTAGATTTTATTGTCTGAGGAAATAAACCTGATTATATTGCCCCAGCAATTCCCCCTCATACAGATAAACATTAGATTTTATTTTAACAAAACATTGGTTTTTAACAAATCTTATTTGTTTGTAAAAATCCCATAAAATATTAAAAATCCATGTGTCAATAGATAAACATTAGATTCAAGATTATAATTTGTTAGAAAAAATCCCAGAAAATATTAAAATGGATGTTTAAAATCCCAGCAAAAATTAGATTTTATTTCTGGATTTCTTTTAAGGAAAAAAAACCTGATTTTTCTCAACAATTCCCCCTCAAACAGGTAAACATTAGATTTTATTTCAACAAAACATTGGATTTTAACAAATCTTTTTTGTTTGTAAAAATCCCAGAAAATATTAAAAATCCCTACGTTAATAGACCCTTTTGTTGAGTGTGATATCAAGGTACTTTATCAAAGTGAAATTTGATATCTCGAACATTCCATATTCTGAAATGCATGTAAAATCTTTGATCAATGGTCTCCTTATTGCTGCATGAACTTTATTACCCTGAAAGAAAATAGAATGAATGTTTTGTGAAAATTTGCAACATGTGCCAAGAAAATATAATGACTCGCACCTTTTCATCGACACATATGAAGTCTTTTGAAATGATTTCCTGCCTATTTTTGAAGTTAATGTTGTCAAACATTGACACATTACGGACTTGGATGCTCCCTTTGATGTTGGTGGGATTAAGCTCGTTCACATATATAATCTTCTTCATTCATACCTAAAAAAACAATAGAAAATTGAATCAATACTAATACATGAATAAGGTGATTTGAAAGACATGAAAATAAGAAAAAGGGGATATCGAGAGGGTGCAAGAAGGGGAATTGGCGGCGATCTTGAAACACATAAATGTAAAACGTAATAAGTAACACATAAATGTAAAACGTAATAAAAGAGGGTTCAGAGAGAAGTAGTTAATAAATTGAAGCAGGAATAAGCAGAGTATGTAACCTGTTGAAGATGGTTGAAAATAGGTGATTTAATTGTATCTTTCATTATCAATATATAGAGATATATAGAGATGACTAAAATTGAAAAATCCAGCAGTAAAAAATTCCAGAAAATATTAGATAAATATTGGATTTTAACCAATTTTATAAATTCAGAGTGAATATTCTAACAGTAACTGAATTTCTGATTTTTCCTCAAGGTAAGCAACTGAATTTCTGATTTTATGATTTTTCTGGATTATCTAACCAATAATCCAGTAATTATTTTTGAGGAATAGATAAACTTCAAGTAAACATTAGATGTTAAGAGATAACCAATCCATTTCGGGGGTAAAATCAAATGTGTTGGTTGTAGATTGCAATCTTTTTTATTTTAAATTTTCTTAGCAAACCCCCCTCAAAAAAGGTAAGCAACCGAAGGCAGATATGCAATCTGTTTTTTTTTTTCCAATTTTCTTAGCAAATTCTCTTAACATATTTAAAGATAAGCATATTAATTTCTGAGTTTTTTCCAATTTATTTTAATTAGTTAGATTCGGATTTACTTAAGATTTTTTGTTTCTTGAATAATTATTTGTTTAATTAGATTTAGGATATGCAATCCGTGTTGTTGGTGATTGTTATGCTCATCCAGATCTTCATCTGTCTTTCATCCATTTTGGTGTTAGTTTTAATAATCTCTGCGGGTTTACAGGTCAGCAAGGTTTGTGACGAGAAGTAGAGATCCATGTCTGATGAAGTGGGTATCATTTCCAGTTGATCGATCTCAATGTATTTGAAGAAATAAGTTTCAATCTTGCGACCCCAATTTTGTGAAATGGTTTCAAGAGAAGAAACCCTATGTTGATAAGGCTGAAGAGATCAGGGCAGATTATGAGAAGGACTTGAAAGAATTGGAGGCCAGCCCAGCGGAAATGCAAATGTAAGAGTGATGTTTTATTTTTGCACATATTATTTGTTTCAAGCTATGCTTGTTCTTGGGTGGGTTACTAATTATATGAATAATCATTCTCTTTTGCTGGTTTAGGATGATGATGAAATTCAGCAGCCAGAAGAACATTCAGCAAGAACTGTGTGATGCTGATGCCTGACTGCCGGAGCATGGAGAAGTAATGATTGTTGTTTCCATTTATTGTTAACAACAATTATAAGTTTAAGAACGATGTAGCTGATGAGATTGGTCAGTTTGGATTCAATTGGTCAGTTTGGTAACAACAAGAATGATGTAGCAGAATGCAGATCACCATAGGAGAAATGGTGCAAGAAGGGGCTGACAGAAGAAAGGAGAAAGGGTGGAAGACGAATTTCGGGCATTGATGATAAAAGCGGACTGAATTGTTATTTGTAATTCAAATGAAATGTTTAAGTAATTGATTTTGTTTTAATGATAAATGATTATTATATTCGATTCTTTGTATAATGAAATGAAAGATGGTTAAACAAAATTATGGATCAATTGAATGGTTAAGTAAATAGGGATGTGGCTTAAATATTAGATCGACACGTGACGTTTTAAATGTGAGGGCACACCACGTGGCAACATTAACATCTGCTTTAGTATTATATTAGATATTAAATATTAAATATTAGATATTATATACTGATTTTCAGAAGATCTTAATTTTTTTTAATTTAGGAAATAGTTTAATTAAGATTTTCTGAAATAATTTAATAAATTAGTTATAGGTGGACCAAAAGAAATTGTGTAATATAGAGGATTACATTGTGGGTTATAGATGATCCGAACCGATTTGATCGAGCTTAACTACTACGGAGTATATATTTAGATCAAGTACGATATGTGTTGACTTCCCCACCAACGATTCCATATTTTCAGATATATAAATGAAAGTTAACACCACCTTTTTTAATGGAAATTATTGTCGTTCTAGATTAAAGATCGATCTTCGAGCAAAAAAAAAATATATTAAAGATCGATCAAACTAACTCCTTATATTTTTGGAATATTATTAATTAATGATATGCTCTTTTTGGATGAATTATTTTGACGTCACATCCATATATAATTGAGGACTAATTCCCACATCAGTAGCACTGTAGCAGCCAGCAGGTAATCTTTAATCTTTAAATAATACTCCACACACGTAATATACCGGACCGATTAAAATAGACATATACTCCCTCCGTATCGCAAAACTTGTAGTTTTAGCTTTATGCACACTTATTAATAATACTTATATTTTCTTTACTTTTATAGGATAAAGTACCTAAAAGCACTAATTATTACCTATAAAAAGAGAAATCATTACCTATAAAGATAATAACTATAGCTAAAACAACAAATTTTTTGATACAAGTTTACAACTCTAAAACTACAAGTTTTGCGATACGGAGGGAGTATAATGAAGGACTAGTTCAAATAAAACACAACGGGTGTTAGAGTTGCTTCAATTCTCAAGCACTATAAATACCGGATTATGAATATCAATCCCCATTCATCCAACACAATTCCATTTCACTTCAATAGTTCATATATATTGAAACAACAACCACCTTTAGCCTTCAACTCTCTCTTCAAACTTCTCCGAAAATGGCTGCTCGTTCACTCGCTTTTATCGCGCTCTTAGCTCTAACATCGATCATGGTCCACGCTTCTGATCCAACCCAGCTCCAGGACTTCTGCATCGCCACCAATGATCCCAAAAATGCACGTAAGGATAAAATCATTTTACATCAAATTTGTTATATATATATATGCTACTAAGAGCATTATACCTTCTCGAAATTTTTAAAATTAATTTATAATTTTTTGTAATAATAGATTTTCGGCTCTCTAGAATAGAGAACACGATAAGAGACATAAACATTCTGTATATAATAACAATGTGTCATTTGTACTTGCTCTTGCTCATTTCCAGTGTTTGTTAACGGAAGGTTCTGTAAGAACCCAACACAAGTTACGCCAGAAGACTTCCTCTTTAGGGGCCTAAACATCCGAGGAGACACCAACAACAGGGTCGGGTCCAAAGTCACCCTAATCAACGTGGACAAGCTGGTGGCGCTCAACACGCTCGGCATCGCAATGGCCCGCGTGGACTACGACCCGTACGGCCTGAACGCGCCCCACATCCACCCGCGAGCCACGGAGGTCCTCACCCTCATTAAGGGCACCCTCTACGCGGGGTTCGTCACCTCCAACGACGCCAACGGCCGCAACAAGTTCTTCACCAAGGTCTTGCATTCGGGAGACATGTTTGTGTTCCCGCAGGGTCTGATCCACTTCCAGTTCAACATTGGTGACTCCCCGGCGATGGCCATCTCCGGGCTGAGTAGCCAGAACCCCGGAACGATCACCATCGCTAACGCCACCTTCGGGGTGACGCCGCCGATCTCCCCCGACGTTCTCTCCAAGGCGTTCCAGCTCGACAAGGGCATCATCAAATATCTCCAATCGGCCTTTGCCATCTAAATTAACTCTAGATTGATTAATCGATGTGTGATTCACAGATTAGGTTGACAAATATATACTACATTTCTATTTCTATTATATGCATTTATTTGATTTAAATTCTTTAGTTCGTATAATGGGTTAATTTTTATGCATTGCGATTATTGTGGAATCAGTTTATGAGGGAAAAATAATACAATAAATACTAGCTCGTTTGATTTGGTTTATTCTTTTGTCAAAATTAATGGTTGCTTTGCTACCTTGTGTTAATTATTTCAAGAAATTAATCAGTGAACTTCGGGGATATTATATGATCTGAGTCATCCGAGCTTCTCGATAAAAGGTCGACTCGAATTTATTCATTTACTAAACGAGTCGAGTATAACTGTATAAGCATATGATCGAGTTAAGTAGCTCAAACTCGCCTTGAACTCGTTCCTTTATTTAGTAAACGTTTTGGGTATGAGCGAGCCCATTTTAGATTAGAGTTTAAATTTAAGGATCAAACTTGGCTTGTTTATAAACAAACTAAATATGAGCAACCAATATTCAACTATTTCTCCTCGAATAACCACTCGCCCTATCTATACTCATGCCCCTAATAACTGCAAAGGAACGTGTTTTAATTCGTTTTTTGGTTTATTAAATAGTACCCCTCTTTATGATCTGGACTAATAATTAGGTTTTCTGATTGCTTTGCTTTTGTTTAGATTCTGCATTTATGTTCCTGTGTGATTCAAACCTTGGGTTCTATTTCTCAAAAGGGTTTTGGGGGGCAACTTTCTAACTTATACAGACGTACAATTATACAAGCTTCTAATGAGTAGGAAATGATGTTAAGGTATCTGAGAATTAGTAGAGTTCTTATGAGTAATGCCACATTCCCCGTCCATTTGTACAAAGTCATTGCCTCTAACAAAAATGTTGGATAGAACTCCTTGTTTTAGTCATTCTTGGGAATTAAAATTTGATTCAAGGTCCTCAAGGATATGAAATTGGGTCTTGGAATCTGATTTCTGAAATGTAATGATTTGGTTCAAATATCAAGGTTGGAAACATTAAAACTGGATTCATTAAACAAGAACAAATTGAGATTAGAAAGTGTCCATAAGAAATGATAAAAGAAGGGCGAAGGAAGGAAAAGGGCAATAACGGGTGGGAATTTCAAAATCTTATGTTTTTTGTAAGCATACTTCTACAGCTTTCCTTTCTCTCTTGCTTATTAGATGAAATTACAGAGGATTTCCACTCCTCATAAGCATGCTTCTTCATTTGCTTCTGTTTCTTGTAACATGAAGGCTATGAGGTTTAGACATATTCTTAGCTTATTCAATAGTCATTTTTCTCATGCTCATACGAGGAAAAAAAACTACCAAGTAAAATAAACTTTTAATGGCTGGAATATGAGTATAAAGCAATATCATTTAATCAGTACTTAGATGAATAATAGCTAGGTGAAAATTGTTGGTAATCAAAATCGCTGACATTTACTCTTCTTTAAAGATTTTTTAAGGCCTTGAATCGAATTTAACGGTTGTTAGTATGTCCCAATTGTGGTAAAATATATACATTAATGGGAAAATTGGCCCTAATCGTTGAGATATATTTTGCTTTGATGAGGGTCCAAACTCACGAATTTGGTAAGTTGAATAAACAAGTAGCTCTTATACATATATAAAAATCATATACATATATGTTTGTCATTGAGCATTCACTGCAGACTGCATAATTTGAATCCATGTACCAAGCTGCTACTGTAAATGGATTTTTGAATATGAATGTTGAATTAAATTGGGTAGTGGGATGTTTGAACCATTAAGCAAACAAGTAACTACTATAGGTGTTTATTTCTTGTTCAATGGACAAGTCAAATAAAGCTACTGTGTAGGTAGATAAATTGGATGCACATACGTGTATGCACCACCAAACACGAGAACTCCGGGTCAACTCTAAATCTTCAATAGAAGGCCTTTTGGGTTGACGGGGGAATAGGTGAAAAATGAACAAACAATTAAGAGATGAAATGTTTGATTCCTTCCTTCACGTACTAGAAGGCCTTTTGGGTTGACAAACTCGAAAGGGAGTTGAATATTTTATGTTGTAAGCCATTAATTTAGCCTTAAAGCTTGCAGAATTCATCACTTGGAAGTTGATACTTAATTTGCTTGTGGATTGTTACTGCAGGACCAAGCTCAATACACTCAAGGTAAATAATCTTTTCTAACTAATTTATTCAAGTACCTTTTTTTTCCTATATTATCTAAATTAAATTGGAAAAAATGAATGATTCTGGTAAGGTTAAATCGTCTTAGCTTTTTAATAATTCTTTCATCCGTTCTTTGTGCTCAACTCCATCAGCCTTTCATAATTTTGGAAAAGGAAACACGCGTAGATAAAAAAAAAAATTAAACAAAGATGTTGTCTAAGGGATTATGTTGATTAGCTTGTAACTCCCTAATTTAGCGAGTTGATGTTTGCTTTATGAAGCAAGTCTTTCCATGGGTTTTTGACTAGGCTGATAGAAACAAGCAACCAAATTAAATGATTCATTATCAAGGCATTAAATATAGCATGCATAGTTGTAAATATTGTAGGGTGTTGTATTTTTTTATTAACTAGGAAAGTCATGTCCGTGCTACGCACGGGACATATAAGTTTTGGTATTTTATAGGATTATTTAAGAAATTATTTTATGTCATATTATTCCTAAATCTAAATTATATGTTCGTAACTGATAAACATTGGTTTTATATGCTTCATAACAATTTCGTTTAAGTAATTTATAAAATGTTTATTTTTTTTGTATGTCTGGCATTTAATTTTAATAAATATTATTTCGTAATTGTTAATGTCCTAGTTTGGTATCTTACATGAAATTCAACTCATAATTTTATTTGTTAATATTTTTTGTTGATTATTCATATCATCTTGTAAAAGTGAATTGTTTTATAATGGATTTGATGTTGTTTTCACTTCAAAACCAAAATATAAAATTGGTTGGCTTGTGTATAGATATATCATATATTTATATAGTCTTTAGGGTACACGAAAACTATAAAACAATGTACAAATGGTAAATCTTGATTTTATATGTATCATAATTTGATTTACACATTATTTATTTTTAATTAATATTAAAGATAATTAAACTTTTATTACATATGTGCTTTGACATTAATTTTTATTTTTACATAACTTTTTCTTTTCGGTTGATGATCTTTCTCTATGAACTTCTACTCATTCTTGTATTTTTCATCAATACAGCTTTTCTACAATAACATTAACAAACATCATACAAAAATAACATTACCTTTCCAAAATAAAAAGAAATATTAAATAACAATTTTTGTATATATTAATTTAAAAAAAATAAGAATAAGATGTCAAATATTACTTTTTATACCTTTTTCTTCTCGATTGAAGCTCTTTCTCTATGAACTTCTTCTCATTCTTGTATTTTTCATGAATATTACTTCTCTATAATAACATTAACAAACATTGTATAAGAAATATTTCTGAATTAAACAGAAATATCAAATTTGTTATATATTAATTTTAAAAAATGAATAATAAGATGCAAATATTACTTTGGATACTTTTTTCTTCTAATTTGTTGAGACTCCTTTTCTATAAACTTCTTATTTTTTTGGCGGTAACTATGGACTACTTCTCATTCACATGTTTATATAGTGTTTTTTTTTTTGTTTTGCAAGAAATTAAAATAATTTATAGGATAAGATCTAAGAGTATATATAATTTTGAATAACATAAATATGCGATTTATTAGGTATATATTTATGAGGCTATGAGATTTATGAGATGAACATTACTACTTGGAATCCAATGAAGTTAGCATTGAATCACTTAGAAGGTGAAAAAAAGAGTCATTAATATCTTTGAAATCAAGACGTTCAATTTAATACAGAAAATAAATTTGAATTAATAAATATATATAAATTTTGGAAGATGAAAAGTTAAACACTTTTTTTTTAATTCAAGAAATTATAACTTTGAAATTTAAATTGATATAATATTAGAAGTAATAAGGTATGCATTTATGTGATTATAGATATAGATGTATTATGTATAGATTTATTTAAAAACAACATATTTATTATATATATTTATAGGTAAATTTGTACGTTCCTATCAACCAACTTTGATAAGTTTGGATAATACCAAAAATGAAAGAAATAATGTATACTTTTATTCTTTGATATATAGATGTATCCACGTAATATCTTTGTCAAACAAAACTTGAGCACGTACACCAAATAAGTTTTACAAAATACTTCAAATCTTGAATTGGTATAATCACAATGTTTTTCCCACTGATGAATTCTTCAATCTTTTGCTTAATATGAGACAATTTCACCAGCGTGTTTGTATGCACAAAATTTATTGGGTTATTTAAAATTGGATGAAATTAATTAAGTTTGGAACATTTCTAAGGATGATTTTGATAAAAGAATGAAATTATACTCAATAATAACAAAAATAAAAAAATTGATGTAAAAATATTCCATTAAATAAATATATTAAAACCAGCAAATTATAATAAAATATAAGATATACTTTGAAATATGAAATGCGTACCTTTCTTTTGTTAGAATCTTCTCTATCTTCGTATGAATCATCCTGTGCAATTGTTCTCAAAAGCTAAAAATAAAATAATTATAAAATATAGTTAATTACCTTAGAAAGAAGGGAAAAGAAATATAGGAATGAAAATAAAATTCATAAAAAAATTATGACTAATTCATAGATAATCAATCATTTAGCTCAATTGACCTAATCAATATTATTAAAAAACAAAGGGTGCCGCTCGCACCATAGCTAATTGTGAAAGATGAACATTTTTTAAGACGAACATCCATTGATATGGGAGTCAAATTTAAAGGGTGATTGGAGTTTAACATCATTAAAATAATGAATTTTAGTAGACAATAATAAAATCAATCGAACGGTTACAAAATTCAGACAATTAAACAATTAATAGAACCGTTCAAATGTTTATAACTTATATCAGTAATAATGTTTAATTGATACGGAGTAGACAAAGAGATACCTAAAAATATACAAAAAGTAAAAAACCAAAACTTTCTTTGATTGCGTGTGATTTGATTGAATGTTCAATAAATGGAAAAAAACCAACTTTATATTGTATATATATATATATATATATATATAGATATAGAAGATTATAAATTATTGTTATTAATATAGTTTAAAATAAAAAATGCTCTCAATTGAACCTTAAAATTAAAATTGCTCTCACTATTGTTTTTTTAATTTAATACTTATTACTAACAAATATTAAGTTATTAAAAAAATTAATAAAAAAGTTGATATTTTGTAGTATTGTTTTTAGCTTCTTAAAATATGTATTGAAAAGTCAAACGATATATATTTTAGATCGGAGGAAGTAGTATATATATGTCCTATCTTTCTTTCAATGGGCCATTTAGCATGCTCGGCTATAGATAAATAGATTAGAACATAGCTAGATGATCTTGTACTACGTACATATTATGCCTTTAATATATAGTGAGAATACATATTATGCCTTTAATATATAGTGAGAATACATATTATGCCTTTAATAGTAAGAATGTAAAAGGTTAGAAGTTTTAGAGTTTGAAAAGTCTAAATGATAAAATAAATAAAGTTAAAATAATATAACCATGAAAAAATAAAATAAAAGATGTAAATGCTAAGGTTATGAAGAGGTTATTGTTATTATATATAAATGACCATGAAAAAAGATTATTATTGTTATTATATATAAATTAATTAGATTAGATTGTCATTGAGTAGAATAATGACAAAGTAGGAAAATAAAATAAAAGATGTAGTTGTTGAGGCTTGAACCTTGGATGAAGGGATTCTCATCAACAACTACTACCATTGGGCTAAAGAAATTATATTGATCCAAATTGAGAATATAAGAAAAAATAGCAAAATTTTTATGGAGTTAATAATGGCAATAAATTGCCCATGAACACAACTTTTAAGGTTTATATAGATTACTTTAAGTGAGACGTTATTGTACATATTTGCCTACTAAACTTGTGAAGTTATTTTAGATTGTTTAAAAGTGTATCTAAATTATACACGATGATAACACGGCGCGTATTTGCGCGCGGTTAATGACCTAGTATCAATAAATGGTAAAATTCTCAAAGCTGATACATATTACACAAGACCATGTTTATCAAGAGATACTAGAAATACTAATATTTTATTATTCTCTTTCTGCCACATCTTTCTAGCATTCTATTCTCATTTTTTCCACTTTATCAATAACATTTCTAGCATCCCAAAATCCATCTTTTCCTATCAATTCAATTTACCATTATACTCCTCTCTAATAATTATTTCCATTTTTTCCTACCAAATCAATTTACGATTATACCCCTCTCGAGTAAATTCCTCAATTTTAGATTAGCTTATTATATTAACTTTTTGTTATAAAAATATTATTCGTAAATTGATATATGTTCAAAATAAGGAAAAATATTTTTTTTTCAAGGAAAAACGATTACAAATATTTTTTGGGTATTATTCTTTATTATACATAATTGTTTTCAAATAAAAATATTTTTTTTTTCAAATATGGTCAAATATATTTAATATTGATGTCTATGTGTGGAGAAAAATGAATCTAATATTGTGGTATTTTTTGTTTATTTTTTTTAACATTTTAAATGTCAAAAATTAATACACAAGTGTTAGGACAATGGCTGACCAAAACCCTCTTTTCCCCAAAAAGAACGCGCCTCCACGCGCGGCTCCTATATACCCCCAAATTCAATCAAACCCTAGACGCCTGACCCCAGATCTGAAAATTCGATCTAGAAGAACACTCAAATCCTCTACTAATCTCATCCAAATCCATCACAAAAACCAGAATAGGATTCGTCACATCAAACTAAAGGGGTTTCGGCACTGGATCTGGCACTCAAAACTCATCCCGCTTGAAGCTGTTACTGGTACCTCTCTCATGGGGGTCGACTTTTCCTGTAAAATCAAATCAAGTCTAGGGGAAACCTACTTCTGCATCGATTCAGCCTTCCTGATGGCCTCCTCCATCTTTGGAGCCTCTCTCTCTCTCCTCTTGGGGCAGCCTATCTCTCTTCTCTTCGAATGGCCTGGCTCGGACGATTGGATGGTTCTTCCGTTCGTGTGAGACTGGCTCTGAACTCTGACCATGGGAAGTTTCGGCCTCATCATTACTACTCCAATCTTCTGCAGTGTCATGGGATCTTCCGTCTTGGCAGGTATGATACTCCATCTCGAATCCTTTACCTGCATCTCCATCTGCCTTCGAGAACTCAAAACAAACATCACAAAAGGGTAAACAATTTGGCCTATAAAAACCTTTTCAATGTAAAATTAAATGCTACCTCTCTCTGTTCTCTGCTCTCTTCTTCTGATCTCCAACAACTTTCTCTTCCAAAATTAGTCTTTTTCTTATACTATTTACACTGCTTCTTCACTGAATCAGCCTTAATGGCAGACCAACCACCACCTGATGGGAAGGGGGGCTTCTCTGAAGCTCCACCGAACCCCATTACCACCCAACCAAAAGGGAAGGACAGTTCCTCTGAGGCTGTTCCGAACCCCAAAAACCCCAAGAAACCTAACACTTCCTCGGAGTCACGTAAAACTGACAAAGGAAAAAGGAAGATTGACCTCTCCTCCTTCTATGACCAACTACAAGAGTTCCAACCCAAATACAGATTTGAAACCAATACCATTCTATTTGGTAGAGTCTTTGGTGCCCCAATTGAATTCAAAAAGCTTGAGCCCAAACTTGCTAGTGATTGGGTGGGTCTCTCTGGTGACCTCCAGATTCTGGAACTTCCTAACCAATGGCTTGAGATCAGATTCTCTGATCCTTCTGACCTTCTTGTTGTATGAGAGGCTCGGCCTTTCCATGTGTTTGGGCAGCTCATTATGCTAAGGCAATGGAGCCAATCCTTTGACCCCCATCTAGAGAACACAACCTCCCTTGATATGTGGGTTAGGATCACCTCCATACCCGAAGCCTACAATAAACCTGGTGCTTTGGCTGCTATCATCAAAAACAACCAGTTTGGTACATTTATTAAAGCAGACACTACTGTTGACCCAAATGCTAAGTATGCTAGAGTGTGTATCAACCTTCATCTGGGCCCCATCATCCCAAACACAATCCTGATCCCTGTTAACAGAAAGGAAGTTTCTGCCCATGTGATTTGGTTTGAAGAGTTCCCTGCTGGTTGTGGGAATTGTGGTGGTCAGGACCACATCTTTACTCAATGCTCCTTCCACATCCCAGCTCAAAAGAAAATCCAAGTTACATTCAAAAAACCCATCCATCACTCTCCCATCCCTCAATGTTCTAGTGATTTCAGAGATTGGACCAAGGTTGGGAAAAAAGGGAAACCTCTCAAGCTGCCTAACCCCATTAAGGCCTTTAGCAACAGACCCTATATCACTGGCAAATGGGGTGTTTCCATTAACTTTGAAGCCCTTTCCAACTCTTCTTCATCCTCCAAGGACACCCAATCACCATCTGAGAGTGCTTCTGCACCTGCTGCCAATCTGCCTCCTGCATCTGTTGCCAACATACCCCAAGCTTCACCACCACCTACTGGCAACCTGCCCTCTGAGAGCACCTTTGTTGCTGCAGGGCACATTCCTCCCCCTGGACCTGGTGCTCAGGCCTTTGCTGTGTCCCATGCTCCTCCTGGTGTTCCTAGTGGTAGCCCAGCTTATGCTGCTGCTGGCTTCATTGGGAATCCGGAGGGTATGGCTGACATGGTGCCTACACAGGGCCTTGTCACCCAGGTTATTGACCAGACCTACTGTGTACCTGCTGCTGATGGTTTCATGGCTCATGAGCCCTCTCATGATGATATCTTGGAGCACAGTTTCCCCCTCCCCAACCCAAACCTTTTCTCTGATATTGGAGCTGAGGTGGATTCAGAAGCCCTTCCCTGTCTGCAGTATGAGCTTGATGAGGATGACCTTCTTGTGGATGATTATGAAGATTATCTAGTAGATGACCCTAATGAGGAATACAAGGCTCCTGATCCCCAAGTGGAAGGGCTCTCTGAGCCTTCTTTCCACTCAATACACTCCAACTCCACAGTTGTGAGAATGATCTCAGCCACTGATACTGCACCTAAGGATGTTTCCACTTCTGGCTCCTTCAAGAGAAGGGTTCATGGAGGGGAGGAGGACACTGCCATCTCCAACCTGAAGAGGAGCAAGAATAGCAACTAAGTCTTATGAATCACAAGTTTTTGCTAAGCAATGGGGTTACTTGGCCACTTCCCCAGGCCTTTTGTGATCTGCACTGCCTCTGTCTACCTATTATTTCACCTTTTGATGAACCTCATCTCCCCAATTCTTGGCAAAATCTTGATGTTTATCATATCTATTTAACCTTTTGCAATTTCTGGATGTTTTTAGAACTTAATCATGCTAGTGTTCCCATGTACTGCTGCTTCTTTAACTGTGGCCTCTTTTGGTGTAAGATATTTGCCACTGGCTATGGATGTAATCTCTATCTACTTAATATGATGCATATTTTAAGTAATTTGACCCCTTTCTGTATTTGGATATGGTCTGAACTATTTCTAAAATGCCTAATATTGTTTTGGACATCAATGTTTACCCACTGCTATATACTTGTTTATCAGCTTCTGAATAACCAGAACATGATAGCCCTCGAGGGGTTAATCCCCTCGAGATATTGTATCTTAACTCTCAATTGCAGGAGACCCCTTTGGTTATACCCTTGGACAATATACCTCTCCACTGCACAGATGCTCACCTTTGGGTGATTGATGCTTCTGTTTCTACTGCTGTTTCAGCAACCTTGTGGTGGTTCCTACCCTCTTCATCACTGCAAGTAAGTAACCAAAACAACAACCTATACACTTATAGGGTTTTTACATTGCTTTAGGTTGATATGTGGTCCTCCTATTATGTGCACAAGTTCACCCAACTTCTAATAAACCCATCCATAACCCCACCAAAAATCAGTGTTTATTACTACTTGTGGGTGAAACTATCTCACCAACTTGATCCATTTAGTACTGAACTATTGTTTAGAATGGCTAGCCCTACTTGTTCTTACAATTACACAACCAACTTAATCACATCTTTAACTCATTATTCTAGGACTAACTTGGAATTATCCCAATTTAATTTGCCCTGTTCCTATATCATTACTAGCTTGAACAAAACTTATGAAGACCTTAAACCCATACATCACCTTAAGATATGAAAAGCAACTATATATTAGGCTCTCCTAATACACCCATACAACTACCAGTCTGCAGGATTTTTATTAAGTATAATTTGAAGGGTGACTCCAACTGTTGTTCATCCTCCTCTCAGACCAATCAGCTAATCAAGTTAACCAATGGAAAGTACATAGCATACAAACTTAAGCTATACAAAACACATGTCTCTAATCATGGATTATATGCTAACTTTTTATTGACCATCTCCTTGGTTGGATTTGTATCTGTTTCAGGGAGCCTTTCCATTGCGTTAAAGTTTCTCCTTTCTTGCTTTGGTGGGTGCCCGTTGTGCTCTATGCTTTCCACTATCAAACCCAAGTACTGCATGCTTAAACATATGAAGCTACTGCAACATTCAAACAACAAATGGTTCCTTGAATCCTTCAAAACAAACTTCACTCTATTTATCAATCCCTCTTGTAATGATGTTGTATACTCTATATTTAGACTTTCAGTTTCGATATACCCGAATTCAAGTGAGCACAAGTTTCTACCTGTTACAACAAAACTGTTTCCACCGCATAGACCATGCTGTGTCATACCATACTGTAATAGATCTACTTCTAAGCTTATTAGAATAACACCATCCATCATAGGAGATCATATGCACACAAAAGCTTATAGTATTTATGGAATACCTATCACCCTTATGGGGTTTCGCTGGATCTCCTATCTCCAAACTGAAATAATACCAACCTCAATGGATCATCTTGTGGTCAACCACATGTTATTACCTCGTCCATTCAAAAATCGGATAATGAAGTTTAGCTTCTGGAATGTTCGTGGTCTTAATAGGAAAAATGTCTGGACTCATATAGAATCCACCTGTAGAAGCGATCGTATTAAAATACTAGCCTTAGCTGAAACGAAGCTACAACACCCCCCGCCTGACAACTGTTGGAAGAAACCTGGGTTTGATAACATGTTTTTCTGCCCTTCAGCTGGTCTCTCTGGTAGTCTCTGTCTTCTCTGGAAGGCATCGCATTTCAACAATGAACTCTTTGAAATTGTCAACTCTGACAACAGAACCATCCAGGCAAAGTACACCAACCACGCCTTACCGGTTACAATCATGATAATATTTGTATATGCTCCCCCACATGAAAAAGATAAGGAACCATTAATCGTCATGGGGGATCTTAATGAAATCCTTGACCCTACTGATAAACTAGGAGGTCTTCCTCCTAGTACGCGTAGATTCCACAGACTTTCTGAATTCATCACTACACATAATCTTATAAACACTCCGACAACTGGAAATAAATTCACTTGGAGAAGAAGATCTTATGGCGAGGACAATACCTTTGAGAAATTAGACAGAGCTTTGGTAAGCCATACTCTGCTACAACTTTTCCCTGACTTAAACACGAAGAACCATGCATTCATTAAATCAGACCATACTCAAATCACACTAGACCTAATGGACAAGAGTAAGCCGAGACTACAACCTTTTAAGTTCGAAATGGCTTGGACAACAAGGCCAGAATTTGAGACCCTTGTCAAAAATGCTTGGCGAGTTGACGTACCGGGATCGCACCTTTACAAATTGACTAAAAAACGTGTAGAAGTGAAAAAAAGAGCAAGATCTGGAGCAAGAACACCTTCGGAAATATTTTCCGGCAACTTTCAGCCGTTGAAGACAAATTACAAGAACTACAATTACAGCTCTGCAACGCTTATGATAACAAAAGTGACGAGAAAATCAAAAGGCTTACAGTCAAGCATGCCGCTGTTGAACAAAAATGCGCGAATAATTGTAAAACATATTTTATTTAATTTTTTTTTAGAATTTGAGTTCGACCCCTTTTGGTTATCCTCTTGATTCGAAGTTGTATCGACACCGAGACTTAAATGGTTTTGGTGATTTGGGCTGCACCCGGAATTTTAACGGGTTGTCTACGTATCTCTTAGAAGAGAATCAAGCCTTACGTAGTTCAGAGTATTTGAATTGATTTTATTTTTGGGTTTTGGTGATTGAACCAGACGAGCTTAAGCTTTATGTCGGGTGTCCTACGTACCCGTTTGGAACGAGATCAAATCACCCGTAGTTCTTTTACGGACAAGTTTAATTTTATTTGAGATGGGCGACTGAATCCAATATATATTGAATTTTAATATCGGACTTCCTACGTAACTCATAAAAGAGCATCAAGTCTTCACGTAGTTCTTTCTTAGGGCTAATTTGATTTCCTTTTTTGGTTTGACGATTGAACCAGACAAGCTTTAGCTTTATGTCCGGTGGCCTACGTATCCGACAACTCGGAATCAAATCGACCGTAGTTCTTTTCTTTTTTTTTTTAGAACCGTTTGAATTTGGGGAAATTCTATTTAGGGTTTTGACTCCACTTTCCTTTTTTCTCGTTTAGAAGTCAATTTTGAGGTCGACCCACTAGAATAGATTGGCAACGAAATTTTTACGAGTTTAACTTTATGATTTTGTTAAACTCGATTTCTAATTTGTACCAATTATAATTCTTATATTTTAGTGGGTGAGTTTTGTGATTACACACAAAGTCAAAGGCCTAAGCCGATGGTGTCCAGATTGTGTAATGATATGTGTATTATTTGATTTCTTATCTTTCTTTTGATTTTGTCTTAACTGGTAGCCAACATCGGAAAGACCATCAACAGCCCACTTTAACAATTGGGTCTGGCCTAACCCAAGTTCAATTTTGGGTAAATTCAACCCGGGTTTTTATTTTTAACAAAAGCAAAGTCATATTTGTTTTTCTTATTAGCTAATTTGGCTTTGCAAGTTAGTTTTGATATCTCCGCCCTCTGCGTTTTTCCTCTGAGGACGAAACCAACTGTTCGTCTTTCTTCTCTATTTTATCAGTTGCTACTATAGCTGGAAGGCTTGGTGCGCGGGCTGAGAGAACCAGGGGAAGAGAGTTCGAGGCCTCGATCTGAAAAATTCCTAATCCGGATCTCCACTCAGGTAATTTCTAGGGTTCCTTGTCTTGGTGATTTTTACCCCTAATTTTTCCTCTTAGGTGGAGTCGGAGCGATAGATCCTCTAAGTTTCGAATTCCATTCACTTCTCCTTCTAATCAAACGCCCAATTCGCGAGCTTGACTGATTTTAATTCGCAATTTTTATTTTAGGGTTGCGATTTTGCGGAATTTAGGGCTTTTTGGAAGGTTTGGGGAAGCTGAGAACGAAGAAGCCGATTGAATCTGACCGATAGCGAACCATCCATGAGGTACGTCTAAGTCTTCTCCTTTTGTTGTTTTTTTTTTTTTGTTGATAAATCTCAGCCTCTGATTTGTCCTTTGGACGCCAAAACTTTTACTCCCCTCTGCATTTGCCACCAAGCTCGATTTTAACGAGAATCCCCTACTTGATTTTTTTTTAGCAGGAAGTTGAAGCTTTAGGTATTCTGGATTTAAGAGGGTGAAAGGAAAAGGAGAGAAAAGCTTCGGGAGATCTGAAGCAGGCCTTGGGTGACTAGGGCTTAGAACAAATTGGGAGCGAGAACACTGCGACAACCCACGGGGAGGTATATCTGACTCTCTCTCCCTTTTGTGAATTGCACTGTATCATTCAAATTAAGGATTTGATCTTAATGTGATTCGATTTGGGTCTAGGCAATATTAATTTGGAATTGCCACAATTGATTTTATCACCCTGAATCGCCTCGACCTCTGACTTTCGTGTTGTCTTTGTGCTTGTCACGGTTTTTGATGCTTTTCTTTTGTTTACCACCAATTGTTGTTTGTTGTTTGTGTACTGTTGTCTCTCCTTCTTGGTTTCAGTTACTTTGAGATGGCTGAGTTTGTCCAGGAAAGTTTGTTCTTTGTTTCCAGAAAACTTATTCCATTTCTTTGCTTCTAGCTTCATTATGATTGTAACAAGATTGTTTCTTTTAGTTTGCGAAACTGTTTGCAAGAATTAGTTGGCCAGTCTAGGACTAATCTAGCAGCCTTTCACTCAAACTTTGACGCTGATTTCGCCTCCATAGAGGCTGATTCCAGTTTGATGAATTTGCTTTGTGCACAACTGAATTTACAGAAAATCTGTCTGTCGCTGCAGTAGAGTTGGCTTGCTTGAATTTGCTTGCATGAATTTGCTTGCATGAATTTGCTTGCAATTTGTGTGCTTGCATTTTTGAATGAATTTAGGCAGAGTTGAACTTTAGGATTTGGTCCTGTGTGAAACTGAATTCCTTCTTTTTTGCTGCTTTCAATTTGTGTGTCTGAATTCGTCGTTTAGTTTAGGAAAAATTCAGCAGCGTTTTGCCCTCTTTTAGGGCTATCTTTTAGGGCTATTTGATGATTCCGAAACCCATGCCACAAGCGAAAGCCTGCAAGGTTTGCTAGGGCCTAAGCCACGAGCAAAAGCTTGAGGGTTTGCAAGGGCGGGGTTTCGAGAATCGACTTTGGCAGCATATCGGCTTGATTTGGGGCAATTTGATGATTCCGAGACCCAGGCCACAAGCGAAAGCCTGCAAGGTTTGCTAGGGCCTAAGCCACGAGCGAAAGCTTGAGGGTTTGCAAGGGCGGGGTTTCAAGAATCAATAGGAATCCCCACGCATAGAGGGAGAGCTACCTTGTTGGCTCTCTTCTTCTTCTCTTCCTTTCTTCTAACGTGTGTGTTTTCTTTTCTCTGCAGCTTTTTTCTTTTCTCTTTTCCGTCTGTAATCCCCTTTCAACCCTAGACTTAACCTCTTTTATAGGGAGGAAGTAGAATATAGGATAAATCTTAGTTAGGAAAATATCTTTCTTTTTTCCTTTAAATAAAACACACACTCCATATCTTTTTTTATTCTTGTTATTTTTTTGCTGATCTTCTTTCCTCCGATATGGATAGCCTTTGTTTAGCTATTTATTTATTTATTTGCTGATTTTTTGCTCTGAGCTGTCGATAGCCCCTTTGTTTGGCCATTTATTTGTTTATTTATCTTGCTGAACTTTTTCCGAAACAAAACCCACTAATTTGACTGTCTTATTTTGGGCCACCTTTCAAAACAAAACCCACTAATTTGACTGTCTTATTTTTTTTTTGCAGATTGAATGAGCAACTTGAACTAGCATTGGATTTCAAGAAACTCACTACCCAGCTCATTGGATTTCAAGAAACTCACTACCCAAGTGACGGGATTTTGTGCTCTTGGCACCTTAACTATTATTTTTTTTATTACATGCTCGACTATTGTATACTTTAGTTTACGAGCTTGTTGTATGCTAAAATTATGTATTGAATGCGTAACACATTTCACGCGCACTTGTAATTATTGTTAACCAATTGGTACTTGTGTTTAATGTATAGCATGTCACATGAAAGCTTCCACAAAAATAATTTCATGAGCTCATACGATAATTTTTAATCAAACACGAAATTTCACCCCAAACAACCGCGCTTCTTAGATACCAAACTACATACTGGGGCCAACGAGCTAAAAAACAACATATAAGATTGACAGATGCTAACACGAGATATTTCCACAGAATCGCAACAGGGAGGAGAAATAGAAACATAATAAAAATCATTCACACAAACGCAAGAATTACGGTCACAACTGATAAAGAAATAAGAGAGTCCATTAAGCATGACTTTGTGCAACGATTCCAAGCTACTCGAAGACAAATTATCCCGAGTACTTTACTCAATAACATAACCACAGAGATAACGCCAGACGACAACGAGTGGCTTACTAAACAAATCTCGAATGCTGAAATTAAAAATGCGGTCATCAGCTTAGCAAATGACAAATCACCGGGGCCCGACGGTTTCCCTGCGGGTTTTTTTAAGAAATACTGGCCTATTGTTGGCCCTTCTGTGACTAAAGCTGTCAAAAGCTTCTTCATTAGCGGCAGACTACTCAAGCAGGTCAACCACACATTCATTGCGCTTATCCCTAAGTGCGATGATCCAACAACTACATCACATTACAGACCCATCAGCTTATGCTCAACAACATATAAGATAATTTCTAAAATACTAGCAACAAGACTAAAGAAAATAATTCCTAAAATTATTAACCCCTTGCAGAGTGCATTCACTGCAGGAAGGGTCATACAAGACAATATACTAATAGCGAATGAGATCTTCCATTCATTCTCAAAGAAGAAGGGAAAAACTGGCTGGATGACAGTTAAACTAGACATGGAAAAAGCATTTGACCTTGTCGATTGGAATTTCTTGCTTTCAGTTTTAACCAATTTCGGATTCTCAGAACGTTTCACAGGATAGATTCGGGAATGCATAACGACGTCTCTTACTCTGTCCTAGTAAACAACGAACCCACTGATCTATTTGCTCCCCAACAAGGGCTTCGACAAGGCGACCCTCTATCCCCATACCTCTTCCTCGTACTATCAGAAGTCTTAGCGCGTGGACTACTTAAGGAATCCTCAGTCCCCGGTAGTCACCTAGGCATAACGATCACGCGAAATGGAACAAGAATACCATTCTTGGCTTTTGCGGATGACATAGTCATATTTGCGTCGGCAACTAAAACTGGTTGTGACCAAATAAACAAAATTCTTCGGGAATTCTCTTCCCTTTCTGGGCAAAGGGTAAACAGACATAAATCACATTTCCAAATGACTCCTAACATGACGACGACTCAAAAAAATGCAATACACAACGAATTGGAGATCCCCTACACTACCAACTTAGGCCCTTACCTAGGTTGCCCAATCATTTGTGGTAGAGCTAGCAAGGTGATCATGCACATTTAGGTAGTGTTAATATAGGCATTTAGATGTGTTTAGGCAGGGTAAAATGCATGAGTTTAGAGTAGTTTTCGTGTTTTGATCATGTTTCAATTATAGTCGGAATCTACAATTTTTGTGCATGATTTCAGGTGATTCCAAAGAGGTGAAGCTAAGCTCGAGCCGATTCTCAAAGATTTGACGAAAATAGAAGAGCCCGAGAGCCGAGGAGATGAGCTAAACATGTAAAAGATGGGAGCTGTCCAGGTTGGCGACGCTGCACTAAAACAAGTCGTTCGAAGGATGTAGTTGTCGGATTGGGGCGTACTTATACTTGTTGGAAAGAGGATTCGAAGACCTACAACTTTCATGTTTACGACTTTTCCAAATTCGGCCTTGAAAACAGCGAAATCTGGACGTCAATATTGCTGCACACAAATAACTCGGGTGGAGCAAGAACAAACTCGGCCGAGTTTGTTTGGTTTCAGCCCGAGTTATTTAGCGGCTTGCAAGATGTGAACAGCTGTTACTTTATTTCTAATCTTAATTTCAATTAGGACTAGGACATGAAACGTTGGCAAAAGACACGGACAGTAGACCTTAGCATCCATTGTTGGACCTTTGTGATTTCTCCACCATGAACCACTAAACCTCTTTGTTCCGGGAAATTAATCGAAGCTTTAGGTTTTCTATTTCATTGTGAGATTTCTATTCCTAATACTCCTCTTTGAATATCATCAATTCTTTGCGCTGATTGTTTAGGGTTTTCATGAATTTCCGTTAGTCTGATCAACCGATGTCTTTTCATGATAATCTATTGCTAGATATAGGTAATTACTGGTTGAGTTATCTATGTTCTTGAGTAGCAAAATATAAATCTCTGAAACTGGTTGATTTAGGGATTTGTATGAAGAATTGGTTTGCAATTGATGCAATAACTGGTTCTGCGTGTCGATTGCCTTTGTTGATTTTCTTTAGACTTCATCGATTGTTAAATTGAATCTTGATAGTTTCAGGATTGTTTGACAATCCTAGGTTTTCAGGGTCTGGTTGTCCTGTTAACTAAATTTGAAAAGGGATTGGATTCAAAAGACCTAGTCTTTCCACAACAAAGTATTCAAGAGAAAGTTATCTATTTGATTTCGATGATCAATGAACAAACCTGATTGTTGAGATTGATTGACCTGAGCTATTTCTCTCATATTCATTCACTTAATCTGTTTTACTTATTGTTTTGCTTACTATTGTTTCTTAGTTAGTTCAAACCATCAAAATTCCCCCCCTTTGTTTCTTGTTCTTGTTGATACATTCTGACTTGCATACGAATCATAGACTCTCTGTGGGATCGACCCGTACTTGCCAAACTGCATTAGTTAGGTTAGTCGGTTATATTTGATAGGATTTAAGGCGACTAAAAATCCTCTGTCAAATTTGGCGCCGTTGCCGGGGAGTCAAGTTGTTATTTGTGTGTTTGTCTTGTGTGTTAATTTCGCTACTAACTTTTGTTGTGAACCTATCTTACGGTTCACAACACATATGCTACTAACAGTTTAACATGTTGAGACATCGGTTTTGTACCACAAAGGCCGAGGCATGACCCTTACTCTAATAGCTATAATCCTGGCTGGAGAGATCATCCGAACTTTAGGTATGGGAATCCTCAACAGCAGCAGTTTAATCAGCAAGAAGCTCCACCATTCAGACAACAGTATGGACCTAGGCCTCAAGGGCAAAGTTCAAGCTCATCCATGTCAGCTGAGGACATGATCAAAGCTCTGACACATAATGTGACTACAATGCAGAACAACATGGTCCAATTCCAACAGGAAACAAAGTCTAGCATTCAGAACTTGGATAGTCAGGTTGGACAGATTGCTGGAGCTTTGGGCAAACTGGAGGCTAAGGATTCTGGTAAGTTTCCATCTCAGACAGAGTTGAATCCAAAACAGAATGTGAGTGCTATGACTCTAAGGAGTGGTAAGAACTTAGAGAGTCGGGATGAGAACACAGTCCTCATAGATGATGAGGAGGAAGAGATTGTGGTAGAGGACTTTCAAGCTGCAGAGAGCCCTAAAGAATCTCAAGAGAAGGACGAAGAGACCACGAAGGTGGTGAGCAAGCCGGACATGCCTCCACAGAGTTCATACAAACCAAGCCCTCCCTTTTCTGATGCATTGAGAGATACTCGCGGGCCAAAGAGTGAAAAGGAAATCTTCGAAACATTCAGCAAATGTGAGGTAAACATCCCTTTACTTAATCTGATTAAGAGTATTCCTCGCTATGCAAAATTTCTGAAAGAATTGTGTACAATTAAGAGGAATCAAAAATCTAAGGGAAAGCAAAAGATTAGGGTTAGTGAACATGTGTCTGCTGTATTTCAGAAGCGTCTTTCTAAGAAATGCAGCGACCCTGGCATGTTTACTATACCTTGTGTGATAGGTGAAACTCGAATCGAAAGGGCAATGTTGGATTTGGGTGCATCTATCAATGTGTTACCTTACTCTTTGTATGAATCTTTAGGACTTGGTCCTTTGCTTGAAACTAGGGTAGTGATTCAATTGGCTGATCGCTCTAATGTGTACCCTAAAGGAGTGATAGAGGATGTTCTTGTGATGGTGGATAAGATGGTCTTTCCCGCTGATTTTTTCGTCTTGGATATCGGACAAGGTAGTCATGAAACTCCTATTCTTTTAGGAAGACCATTTTTAAGGACCACGAAAACCAAAATTGATGTGTATTCGGGGTCATTAACAATGGAATTTGATGCTGAGATGGTCGAGTATAACATTTATGATGCTATGAAATATCCCTCTGATGATCATTCTTTGTGCTTCGTTGATGTTCTTGAGCCACTAGTGCAAGATATCTTTGAATTGAATTGTGTGGATGATGTTCTAGTTGCTTTAGAAACTCCTCTAGAGGACATTTCTATGGATTATGGATTGTGCACTAACCTGCAGGAAGTTGTGATGGAGTTAGATGCTTATTCTAAGCTACCTCTCTCTCCATTGGGATCAAAACCCATGCTACTAACCTCGCCTAGCGAGAAGCTTTTGCCTCTATTGTTCAGGCACCGGAGGTAGAGCTCAAGCAACTTCCGAGTCATCTCAAGTATGTCTTTCTAGGAGACGGAGAAACACTACCAGTTATCATCTCAAGCAAACTTTCTAAGGAGCAAGAAGGGGAGCTAGTAGCGGTCCTCAAGGAACACAAAGCGGCTATAGGATGGACTATTGCAGACATTAAGGGGATTAGTCCCTCGACATGTATGCATAGGATCTTATTGGAGGACGAAGCAAAGCCATCCAGACAACCTCAAAGGAGGCTCAACCCACCTATGATGGAGGTGGTGAAGAAGGAAGTCCTGAAACTTCTCCAAGCAGGTATGATATACCCTATCTCTGATAGTGCATGGGTGAGTCCCACCCAGGTTGTTCCTAAAAAGGGTGGGATTACCGTCGTTGAGAACCAACAGGGTGAACTAGTTCCCACTAGGACACAAACTGGATGGCGCGTTTGTATAGACTACCGCAAATTGAATGCGGTAACTAGGAAAGATCACTTCCCTTTGCCATTCATTGACCAAATGCTTGAGCGACTTGCTGGTCCTGCTTTCTATTGTTTCCTAGATGGGTATTCAGGTTACTTTCAAGTGGCTATTGCACCAGAAGATCAGGAGAAGACGACGTTTACATGTCCGTTTGGGACATTCGCTTATCGTCGAATGCCATTCGGGTTGTGTAATGCGCCGGCAACATTTCAAAGGTGCATGGTAAGTATTTTCTCTGACTATGTTGAACACTTCATAGAAGTCTTTATGGACGACTTTACAGTCCATGGAGACAGTTTTGAGTCATGCTTAGAACACCTTACACTTGTGCTCAAAAGGTGTGTGGATACCAACCTAGTATTAAACTCTGAAAAGTGCCATTTTATGGTCGAACAGGGTATAGTACTGGGTCATATAGTGTCCGCGAGAGGAATTGAGGTCGATAGGGACAAGGTTGATGTCATTCAGTCCCTACCCTATCCAGTGCGCGAAGTCCGCTCTTTTCTAGGCCATGTAGGTTTTTATCGCAGGTTTATTAAAGATTTCTCCAAGATTTCCTCTCATCTCTGCGAGCTGCTGAATATTTAGGGTTTTCATGAATTTCCGTTAGTCTGATCAACCGATGTCTTTTCATGATAATCTATTGCTAGATATAGGTAATTACTGGTTGAGTTATCTATGTTCTTGAGTAGCAAAGTATAAATCTCTGAAACTGGTTGATTTAGGGATTTGTATAGAGAATTGGTTTGCAATTGATGCAATAACTGGTTCTGCGTGTCGATTGCCTTTGTTGATTTTCTTTAGACTTCATCGATTGTTAAATTGAATCTTGATAGTTTCAGGATTGTTTGACAATCCTAGGTTTTCAGGGTCTGGTTGTCCTGTTAACTAAATTTGAAAAGGGATTGGATTCAAAAGACCTAGTCTTTCCACAACAAAGTATTCAAGAGGAAGTTATCTATTTGATTTCGATGATCAATGAACAAACCTGATTGTTGAGATTGATTGACCTGAGCTATTTCTCTCATATTCATTCACTTAATCTGTTTTACTTATTGTTTTGCTTACTATTGTTTCTTAGTTAGTTCAAACCATCAAAATTCCCCCCCTTTGTTTCTTGTTCTTGTTGATACATTCTGACTTGCATACGAATCATAGACTATCTGTGGGATCGACCCGTACTTGCCAAACTGCATTAGTTAGGTTAGTCGGTTATATTTGATAGGATTTAAGGCGACTAAAAAATCCTCTGTCAAAGTTGGCGCCGTTGCCGGGGAGTCAAGTTGTTATTTGTGTGTTTGTCTTGTGTGTTAATTTCGCTACTAACTTTTGTTGTGAACCTATCTTACGGTTCACAACACATATGCTACTAACAGTTTAACATGTTGAGATTATCGCAGTTCGAAGGTGAAAATGTTCACCTATATCTCACTAGGTTGCAGAGGTGTGTGGACATCCGCAATGTGCGAGGTTTCCACGATAGTTTGCAAGATATGGTTGTCTGCGTTATAGAGGGGATGACTGCTGAGACAAAGGCGCGTGCTATATACATGAGCGGTGGAAGTCTAGCAAGGTTAGGTTTGGCGGGAATTTGGGATCTTATCTGCTAAATGGGTCACCAGGCGTTGCAGGAAGTGTCATTCGCGCTGGAACCTCAACCAATGGATTACTTCATCGCACCTTTTAAGGATCTATCCAAGGCGTCCGAGGAGGAGAATGAGCAGTTGTGTCAGCAGATCATTGAACTAGATGAACGAGTGCACCAAATGGTCCAAGTGGGGAATGAGATACTAGCATGTGAAGCGGGTGAACTACCGTCTCAACCGGTGGTTAACTCGATAGAGAGCCTCACCACGAACACCCTAGGGAGTGACAATGACTTGTTTGTCACACCTGAGGGAAGCTCAGAAAGTCATGAAGATGAAGGTGATTGCGTGCTTCCTATTTCCCCCTCATTGAGTTCATCTGAGTTTACTCCGCTACCTCCCCTACCCTTGAGCTATGAGCATGATAATGTTTTGGCGGAGGAGGACATGTTCGCAGATGATGACAGTTTCTTCAGCGATGAAGAGGAGAGTACATTGCTTCTTGACATGGAGTATCATGAGTCGACACATGAGATTCCATGTGAATGGTTGTCTCCTTCATTCGATGAGATTGTCTCGAGCTCGCCTATCAAGGAACCAAGTCCAGAGCTAATTTCTGTGGCTCATGAGCAAAGAATTGATATCTTCTGCAATGGTGAGAAGTTCGGTGATTATGTCGATCCTTGGGCTCATTGTTTTGACATACCACCAATGGAACTGAATTGGTGGTTCTACATACCTGCGGCGGAGAGTCATGCTTGGGCATATGAGAAGTTGAGGACGTACTTTGACTTCAACTTACTCGTATGTAGTGTCTGCCTACCTAGATGGTGTTCACAAGAGTTTGATTTGCTGCTTAGGGCGCTGACGATGTCCGAATAGGTCTTAAATGGACAACCAAAACGTCGAGCTAACGACCATAACCAAGCGCTTCTTGGGAGGCAACCCAAGGTGAGTAGATTAGTTTTGCATATTTCATAAATTTTTTTTTTAGGTTCTCAAATTCCCTTGCAATTTCAAAAAAAAAAAAAAAAAAAAAAAAAAAAAAAAAAAAACGTCCAAACCCATGGGATTTACAGTAGCAAACTCGGGTAGAGAGCTCGGTCGAGTTTCTAGTCCAAACCGAGTAACGAACAGGGATTACGAGATACTACTCGGGTGGGGAAAAGAACTCGGTCGAGTTATTAATCTCAACCCGAGCTGTATAGCGTCTTCAAAAAAAAAAAAAAGGGAAAGAAAGAAAGAGGAAGCGCGTCTTCGGTCTTGGCCGAGTCTTCAACTCGAGCGCTGCAGCAGCGAGCGTGCCTCCCGCCACTGTAGCCGCCGACGCGAGCCTCCCTCCGACCAGCAGCCATCCCGGCGAGTTCCGAAGCCCTCACGCCTCTCTCCTGTCAACACCGAGCGTTCCGCGCTCCCCCGTCCCAGCCAACCGACCTCGCCAGCGCTCTCCCTTCCAGCCGCCAGCGCCGCCTTCCCGCCTCTGCAGCCACCAGAACGCCGCCGACTTCGTCCAGCCACTTCCGGCCCCGTGTCCGGCCACCACCTCCGGACAGCCTCCCGCCTCTTTCTCTCCTCCATTGAAGGTGTTGAGGTAAGTTTTCAAAAATCCCCAATTTCTAGGTTTTATCAAATTGAATAAATTTGTGTAATTTAGGAGTTGTTTGGGTGAAATTCAACCCTATTTGTGCTATATATGTTGATGGAAGAGGATTGATTTAGGGAAGTTGTCTTGACTTTGTGGATGGTATGTCAAATTGGGTGAATTAGGAACTTATTGATAGAGAAATTCGGGGGTGAATTAGATTGATTGAGGTTTGTGATTTGGATTGGGATTCTTGTGCTTAATTGTTGAATTGCAAATTTGGGAATTATGAGTCTTGAGCATTTGAATTGATCTTGCTTTTTGATATTAAACTTGATAAGAGTTTCTTGTTGAGTTTATCGATTATAGTTTTGATCAATTTATGCTTAATTGTTATCGATTTGCAAATTGTTGATGTTTGTTGCTTTGTTGTGTGTTATTGTAAGTGGTTTGACACCATTGATTATTATTGTGAGTTGTCCTTGCCGGGACAACAAATATTTCTTTGTTGGTGTTGTCTTGTCTCCTGTTTGTATTGTGGTGTCTCCTTGAGGTCAAGACAAGAAAAAATGTTGGCTCGCCTTACTCTTGCGCTTCAATTTTCCATCTCCGCCTCCGCCTGACATGTAGATGACTTTGTAAGTGTTTTCTTACTTTCTCTTGTATTTTTCACATTGAGGACAATGTGTGAATTAAGTGTGGGGAAGGGAACATTTACATGTTTGCATTTAGGTTGCATTGTATATATTTCTTTCTTTGCATTTCATGTTTATTATTCTTAGCTAGTCTTGCATATTTAAAAAAAAAACAGAAAAATCATATAAAAAGAAAAAAAATTCAGCATGCATGACATTCTAGATAACCCCATCTGTACCAATTGTCTTCTTAATCTGATTATAAGTCCCATGATATGCTTGAATTGTTGATCCTCGTCTAGTTTGTTTGATCTATGGGAGCATGAGATAATGGATTGATTGAGCATGTATAACTCTTACATTATAGGTGGCATTGAAATCCAACAAAAATTTACCTTGTGAGTTTTTGTTCGCCTTATTAGGACTATGCTTTATGGATGTCCTCTTTGCTTCTTGTGTGTGATACTCTCCAATGTGACTACCTCTGAAAATTGAGATTGATATCTATGTCAAGGCTGTATATGTTGCTCATTACTTGTGATTTTCGCATGATTGAGGCATGATTGTTACTGAGCCATGATATTCCCTATCTTCCCTTGCATATTTTCCATTGTTTGAAGCCAAACTGAGCCTATTAGCCTATCTTTGTAGCTCCACAAAAATTATCCTTAGCCAATTGTAGCCTGACCTATCCGGGAATTAGGATTTAGAATTGGTGAAATGATGATTTGAGTTGAGTGAGTGCTTTGAGAATGGGATTTATGTATTGTGTTGAATCATTTGGCGCTTATTATGAGGATTGGTTCTATGAATTTATATATATATATATATATATATATATATATATATATATATATATATATATATATATATATATATATATATATATATATATATATATATATATTATATATATATATATACACTCGGGGCCTAAGGAGAATAAAATTCACTTAGGAGTAAAAGTCGAGAAAGAAAAAAAAAAAGAAAAAAAAAAGAAAAGCAAAAGAAAAAAAAAGAGTTACAATAAAAAGAACCATTCTTCATCATCTTTAGAAATGATTTGGGAGTATTGTTTGATCTAAAGAAAGTTCTTGTATTGTGTTATGCTTGAGGCTTAAGTTTGATGGTTGTGATAGCTTTTGGTTGAGCTTGTAATTGGTTACTAGGAGCTTAGTTCCCGGATTATGAGCACCACAAGCCAAAAGCATTCCCTACCTTAATTTTCTTACCGAGCCCCACTACAATCATTGCAAGACCTTATGAAGATTATTGCTTGTAATGTCACCCACGGTGGAGATTTTGATATGGATTTCAATTTTCATGGAGCTTAGTTGCATTGGATTGAGTTTGAGTGGAATTGACTTAGCCTAAACACAAGAGCGATGAGTGAAAAACTTTATGTACCCGGTGAGGTTGGATTGAAATGTGCCTAAGCCTTTGAGTTGCTCAAATACATGTGATGATGTTGATAATTGTCTTGTGTCTCCTACTTGATTTTGGATTTTATCGTTGACGAGATGAATGCATGAAGGGTGTATTTGTGGGATGTGTGATTGGATTGGTTTTGTTTTCTTGAGGACAAGAAAGGTTCAAGTGTGGGGGAGTTTGATCATGCACACAGTGGCGGCCGCAGGACTCTCTGAAAGGTGGGGCGGAATTTTGCAGGGTCGTTCAATCGATTTTGGAGGCCCTGTACAATTATTAAAATGAGGCCTACGATATTATAGCCATTCTTACAAATGAATATTATTAATTTATTATGTACAAAAAAGCACTTGAATTCTTATACAAATTAATATTATTATTTATGTAAGGGTATTTGAATTCTTACAACACTAAATTAATTCTCATAACTTTAAAATATTTCTGGTTATAAAGTTCATTGTAGAGATTTTTTACAATAAAAAGTTTATATTTATGTCATTATTGTCATATGATATAGTACAAATAGTATAGATCATTTTACAATTTGAAATATTTTTTTCTACAAAGGTTTCAATGAATTATAAGTCTCTTTTTATTATAATTTTTTTAATTAGCCTATTTTATGGGTTCTAATTAATTTTAAGTAAATTTAATTTGTTTAATAGGATGTTGAAATTTTGAATGCTTTTGTAGAGTATAAAATATTAATTTATGAAATCTTATATATTACTAAAGTTGAGAAAAATAACTTGAAATGTCATCATCCTATAATTTAAATAAAGAAAAGGATAACAAAAACATTGAGGAAGCACAACACAAGTAAAAAAAAAAAAAGTGGGATAAAAAATTCAAACAAGAAATAAAAGGGGAGCAGTGAGGAATCGAACCCAGGCCGTTTGATGTCATTTAACTTTCTTTCCTTTCCATTTACCAACTGAGCTAATTGGATTAATTGATTCAATTTCCATTCTAATTTTACTTATTACAAAAATACAATATATATAAATAAAATATTTTTTTTTCTAAACACCGGGGTTCGTGGGTCGAAGGGTGGGGCGGCCGCGTACACGCGCCCCACCCTGGGGCCGCCCCTGCATGCACATTTAGGTAGTGTTAATATAGGCATTTAGATGTGTTTAGGCAGGGTAAAATGCATGAGTTTAGAGTAGTTTTCGTGTTTTGATCATGTTTCAATTATAGTCGGAATCTACAATTTTTGTGCATGATTTCAGGTGATTCCAAAGAGGTGAAGCTAAGCTCGAGCCAATTCTCAAAGATTTGACGAAAATAGAAGAGCCCGAGAGCCGAGGAGATGAGCTAAACATGTAAAAGATGGGAGCTGTCCAGGTTGGCGACGCTGCACTAAAACAAGTCGTTCGAAGGCTGTAGTTGTCGGATTGGGGCGTACTTATACTTGTTGGAAAGAGGATTCGAAGACCTACAACTTTCATGTTTACGACTTTTCCAAATTCGGCCTTGAAAATAGCGAAATCTGGACGTCAATATTACTGCAGACAAATAACTCGGGTGGAGCAAGAACAAACTCGGCCGAGTTTGTTTGGTTTCAGCCCGAGTTATTTAGCGGCTTGCAAGATGTGAACAGCTGTTACTTTATTTCTAATCTTAATTTCAATTAGGACTAGGACATGAAACGTTGGCTAAAGAAACGAACAGTAGACCTTAGCATCCATTGTTGGACCTTTGTGATTTCTCCACCATGAACCACTAAACCTCTTTGTTCGGGGAAATTAATCGAAGCTTCAGGTTTTCTATTTCATTGTGAGATTTCTATTCCTAATACTCCTCTTTGAATATCACCAATTCTTTGCGCTGATTGTTTAGGGTTTTCGTGAATTTCCGTTAGTCTGATCAACTGATGCCTTTTCAGGATAATCTATAGCTAGATATAGGTAATTTCTGGTTGAATTATCTATATTATTGTGTAGCAAAATATAAATCTCTGAAACTGGTTGATTTAGGGATTTGTATGAAGAATTGGTTTGCAATTGATGCAATAACTGGTTGTGCGTGTCGATTGCCTTTGTTGATTTTCTTTAGACTTCATCGATTGTTAAATTGAATCTTGATAGTTTCAGGATTGTTTGACAATTAGGGTTTTCAGGGTCTGGTTGTCCTGTTAACTAAATTTGAAAAGGGATTGGATTCAAAAGACCTAGTCTTTCCACAACAAAGTATTCAAGAGAAAGTTATCTATTTGATTTCGATGATCAATGAACAAACCTGATTGTTGAGATTGATTGACCTGAGCTATTTCTCTCATATTCATTCACTTAATCTGTTTTACTTATTGTTTTGCTTACTATTGTTTCTTAGTTAGTTCAAACCATCAAAATTCCCCCCCCCCCTTTGTTTCTTGTTCTTGTTGATACATTCTGACTTGCATACGAATCATAGACTCTCTATGGGATCGACCCGTACTTGCCAAACTGCATTAGTTAGGTTAGTCGGTTATATTTGATAGTAGGATTTAAGGCGACTAAAAATCCTCTGTCACAAGGGCACTTTTAATGACCTACTAATCACAACCAAATCACAAATGCACAAATGGAAAGCCAATTGTCTGTCTCAGGCAGGTCGATGTACCTTAATTAAAACCACTCTATCGGCGAAACCACTACATCTCATGCAGTGTTTTTTGCTACCAAAATCTATACACACGGAACTGGACAGAATCAATCGGAATTTCCTTTGGAATAAGGGGTCAAGCCATAAGCCACTTATTAGCTGGTATGAAGTTTGCAAGGAAAAAGACAGTGGCGGATTAGGACTACGTAACTCAGAGGATATGAACAAGGCCTTGCAACTAAAACTATTATTGAAAATACTGGCTAAGCCCAGGAATCCATGGGTAACACTAATCACAGAATAATATCTACGGCAACAACACATACTAAACTACCGCAAAAAGGGAACCGCCTCCTGGCAATGTGCACAACTCACTAAATGAAATACCCCACAGTATTTCATGTTATTTAAATTGGATAAATTTAAATAAAAGTATATTGTGATAATTTGGGATGTATGAGAATAGGGAATTGTTTATTCTCTATCTTGAATATTTAAATAAAAGTGTCTCTTGACATTTTGAGAATTTTGAACCCAAAGGATATATTTAATTTTACCTTATGATATTTTTATAAAGTTAAATAAATACTTATTTAATTTTATAATATTATTTAAGGGTATAAAATATAACCCGTAAGTTTAGGTATATAAATATATATACTATAACGGAAGTTCGTACATATAGTATATATTATATATACGGATGTATACATATGTATGTTATATTATATATTATATCTAATATATATATGTACATATGTTACTTAAAATATATGTATATATATATATATATATATATATATATATATATATATATATATACACACACACGTTACTTCCTTGAAAAATTAGATAGGCAAAGGCCCATCACACTATTTTGTTTACATGTATATACATAGTATAATAATAATATGTATATCCGTAAGTCAGGTATATTAATGTATATATACACTACGTTAGTTCTTAAAGAAAAGTCAGCTGGGCCAGGACCCAATTTCCTCTCCATCCCAGCCCAACAGCTCACTCTCCCTTGGGTCAAGGTTGACCGGGTTAACCGAGTTGACTCGGTCGAGTGGAGTGAGTCAACTCCGTCTTCAAGCTTTGGAAGGCTGAATTCAAGCTTGTAATTCATCGAAGGTTTCGCCCCAATAATTGGGGGAATCAATGCCCATTGACTGCCATAGATAAGAACGTTGTGCTGGAAGCTCCAATCGATAGAATCCCATTGATTTCGCCGTTGAATCATTAACGTCATTTCCCCACGTTTCGCGAAGTTTTCGGTCGTAACGGTCGAGTTAATGGACGAATTACACCGCAATAATCAGTGCAATTGATCTGGGTAGTTAATTCGGACATGATTGCGTCGTTAATTGGTGTTTATCCGCTCCGAGTGAGCTCGGTATAAAAGGGGAGCACCCTCTACCTTTCCGAGTGCAATTCATCCGTCTCACTCACGATCTGAGCTCTTCTCCTATTCCATTGTGTTCCTTACATCCCCAGAAGCAATTCTATTTCAACAATTTGTTAAAATACATTCAAAATCCAAAACCCCCAAATTTGCTCCGCCCTCTTCGCCGTCGTCGGACCACCGGTACGCCGCCTTGCCACCAACGTGTCGATCGGAGTTCCACCGCCTGAGTTCGGAGCCAACACCCACGGAAGTCGGAGCCACCGAGCCACAGCGAGCCAGTTGCGTCGAGCCACCGTGGTTTCCTTCCAGTAGCAGGTGAGGTTTACAAATGGCCGCCACGATTCGGTGAAGAAGAAGCACTTATTACACAAACTAACCCCTACTTTCTGCTTCTATAATAATTGCCCTTTTCTAAGTTATAAAAATTACAGATTATGGCTGTAATTTTTATTTGGATTAACTAGTTGATTAATATCTTTATTCCTTTGAATCGCAGCCTTTCACCAACCTCCTTACCCGCACACTCCAACGCAAGTCTTTCAAGAAGGCAAGTGACAATCCGAGCATTTCCGCTCACTTGGTACCTTCATGTCTTGTTGTTTTCTTTCCTTGACATGCATGCCAAGTCGACTAAAAATAAATTACAACCACTTGCTTTGTGTAATTTATTTATCTGTTCTTTTGGAATTGGCATGTGACCGGGTAATGTTATTATTTGACCTTATTATAAAATAATAACGTAGATACCCGCTTTATAAAAATGCATGATTTATTCTTTACTCTTTCATGCAATTTATTAGGTATGTAAAATGCCTTTATTTATGTTCCATGCATTTTATTTATGGTCTTGGCATCCATTTTACTTTTATTAAAATGGATTAATTTTCATGCGTGATCACCTAGGTTGGCCTTAATCACTAGTTAACAATGTGTTGGAATAGTAGTACGTGGAACTCAATTGCATCAAGAGTAAATACAAATAAAAGCTATGTAGTATAATGCGAGGTCGGGGCCGTTATTCCCCGGTCTAAAAGTTTCATGAAACTAACACATTCCGAATGCGCACATATACATATCATTTAATCGGAATGTTACACTACCAAATAAAAAGGTTTTAGGTCGTGGCCACTTTAGTAAGTGGGGCCGGTATCATTATTCAAAATTGTGTTTCTTTATAAAGAAATAATGTTAAGCTATGCAATGTGAGATAGTGAGTGAATAATATTTACTCATTTGGCCAAAGTTTTTGTTTAGACTTGATATCGGGGGACACGAAGTCAACCCTCTTCCCACTCCTAATAGTAGGCTCTCCCTAACGTCTGGGTAACTACTAGCGGGACGGATTTGGGCCACATGGAGTACCTCATAATCCGATATCGAGTCCGAACTTAATAAGAAAAATGTTTTCATGGTGATCATAAAACGCATTTCTAAAGCTATATCATATCTCATCCGTAATCGGGATATGGTTCCTATGATGCTCGTCACCTACTTCACTTTCTCATTCAACCCTTCGGAGTTATCCGTGTCCTAGAAGTCGTGTCATTAATTCACCAACCCACTAAAATACTCTAATAATCGCATTTGGATTTAAATTCACACCATTAAAGGTCAATGGATTTAAATCCGAAGAAGTCCCAGTTTTGAGCCGTCATTTGCTAGTTCTCACGAACTAACCGTCCTTTCTTTTGGATGGCTGGTATCCCTCGGATATCAGGCCATGACCCGCAGGTCTAGGGTAAGCGTGTTGTCATCGAAGGTTGGGCACTTGGATCCGGAATCATCTTCTTTTATGACTTTACTTTCTTAGTCGTTTGTATAGGATGTTTTAATAATGTAAAAGAAATGAATTCCGCTGGTTTGGTTTATGAACTTTTTATTTCTAAGACTTGGTTTACTATTTTGATGTAATAAATTATGGTTTGATGAATCTTTTTATAAAGACTTCCACTACTATATTTTATACTTGTATCATCTCGTTTATGGGAGCATGGTAACATGTCCTTATAAGCCTAAGGTAGTTATGAGGGCATTTCCGTCCAAATAACTACTGGCGATGTATCATCCTCTAGTTTTAAAAAGGGGGTGTTACACTAAACTCATACCTCTTTTCAAGGATGGTCTACGATGGTCAATTGGTAATGGAAAAAGCATAAACTTCTGGCTTGATCACTGGTTTGGCAGCTCACCACTAATAACAATGATGCCGGCTGACATGCAGGTTGACACAGAACTCACCATTCAAAACTTTTTGACAGATGATAACCAGTGGAACTTGGAACTTCTTAGATCTAACCTTCAACAGATCCTACCAACAGAATTAATAGACCTAATATCCACATACCCAATACCCAAAAACATACACACGGACAGATTATACTGGAAATGGAGCAAAAATGGATGGTTTAACACTAGCTCAGCAATTCAAATGATTAACTGCCACAAACAACACCAGAAATCGGACCTAAGATGGATTTGGAATTTAGATCTACCATCAAAAGTGAAAACACTACTTTGGAAAATAACGAAGAATGACGTGCCCACTTCGGTTAAACTTGCCTCTCGTGGAATTGGGGTACCTACATCATGCCCTCACTGTGATTCTAACTATGAAGATCTGCCCTATCTTTTTTGGGACTGTCCGATAACAAAAGCAACAATAGCAAAAGCAGACCCTACCTTGGCAAATATTCTACATACCTGCTTTACACAAGGGTTAGACATAAATAGCTGCCTTTGCTACATTAAAGACAAAGCTGGGAGTCAAAAATTCAATACTCTCTCGTTCTGCTGGTGGAGCATCTGGTACTCTAGGAACATGGCTCTCTTTGGCAACAACAAGCCAAATACAAGAACCATACTTTCGTTTGCAAGAGATCAACAAGTAAGCTGGAATGCCTCGACTCGGTCAGACGATAGCAGAGATGACCAGTGTCGGCAAACCCAAAACCCAATGACACATACCCAATCTACCAAATCAAGGAAAACCTGTAAATGGAAGGCCCCAAGAATTGGATACCACAAACTAAACTTTGACGGAGCCCTATCCAATTTCTCTATGGGCTCATATGGCTTCGTCATCAGAAACCATATGGGCTCGCCCATTTTCTGCGGTTCCGGGCCTTCGAGTATTTCCTCGGTTTCTGGTGCTGAGGCCTTGGGACTCTAGAATGGAATCAATGCTGCTAGAGAACTTAACATAAGAAATTTGATAATAGAAGGGGACAACCTGACTATTATTAACAGCCTTAAGGGCTGGGGGAAACCTTCTGGGGACTCTGAAATGATTGTCTCGGACAGTCTAGTCTCCCTAGGTTTCTTTCATTCAGTAGAGATTCGTCATGTTTTTAGAGAGGCTAATCGAGTTGCCGACCGTCTTTCGCACCTCAATTTCGTCTTCTCTGACAGTTCCATACCTGACGACTCAGTTCTGCGTAATTTCGTCCGTCTGGACGCACTTGGTATTTAAGGATCCTTAATGCCAAATTATTTCCGGTTCAAAAAAAAATGTCAAAAATTACATTTACAAAAAAAATTATACATTTGCCACCTACAATTAATATCTGTCCTCCATTTGTCCGGCATCCATTCCTCCCCTTTGATTAATTAAGCCACCCACGGCACGACACGTGGTCTCCACCTTCAGATTTTTGCAAAATGAAACGCAGCGTTTTGCCTCCATTTGATTCCGAGTGACGTCGTTTCGCGCCTGGACATCCGAAAATTTCAAATGCTACGAAGGCCTGGCACGGGATGCATTAAGTTTCGGCTAGTTTCGATACTCCAGAAATATCGCTCTAGTATCGACTCCCCTACTATTTCAATTTTTAATATTAAAATTGCTAGTATCTCGCACAGTAAAAGCACCGATAAAATTGCCTTAAAGTAAATGAAAGTCCAAGGAGGAAAAAAAGAAGGTAAAAGAGGCAAGGAAAAAGACAATATTCACTTTTTTAAGAGAAAATTTGTGAAATAGGCACTTGTTTCGGCCTAATTGGCGGAATGTCCAAGGTTTGGGACAAATTGGAGAAATATCCATAACCCTAAATTAGACAAAATTGGGGATCGGTGCTTCATCTTCTTCATCGGTCCTCTCCGCTTCCAAAGCACATCATACTTCATCTTCTTCAATGTGATGCTTCGGTGCGGCCTTCTTCATCGGCCTCCCGCCGCCGACGCAATCGGTTCGCATCTCTCTCGACCGGCCCCTCTCCCCTTCGGCATCGGTTAGAGATTCAGATCTGAGGCACACCCCTCGTCAAACAGCCATGGTTGTGAGCCTCGCCACCGGAAGACGAATTCAAGTCGAATTGATTCGGTCGCAATCGATTGACGGAGATCTGAAGTCGAATTGATTCCAGTCAATTAGTCGAATTCGACTAATTGATTCTGAAGTCGAATTCCAGTTGCAATTGATTGACGGAGATCTAGAGGATTGACGGGAGGAGAGGCGTGAGCGTCGGCGACCGAGAGTGCTCGAGACGGAGATCGAGAGTACCGGAGCGAGGTCGAGCGAGCCCAGGACGAAGGTTGAAGGACTTTTTATTAAATTACAAAACTTACCCCATAAATATGGAAATTGAAAAAAAAAACTATCTATATTTTATTATGTGATCCATAATCTATATTTTTATTTTTATTTTTGCACAACAAAATGTTATACTTGTACAACATATGGTATATTTGCACAACATACTCTTATATTTGCACGACAAAATGTTAAAAAAATAAATAAATAAAATCTAGACTTGGGTCATATTTGCACAACTAACGGTTATATTTGCACAACGTACTCTTATATTTTCACAACAAAATGTTAAAAAAAATAAAAAATAAAATAAAAATAAAATAAAAAACAAAAAAACAAAAAAAAAAACTAGACTTGAGTCATATTTGCACAACATACTTACATACGGTTATATTTGCACATGCACAATATACTCTTATTTTTGCACGACAAAATGTTAAAGAAAAAAAATAGACTTGGGTCATATTTTCACATGCACAACATACTCTTATTCTTGCACGGCAAAATGTAAAAAAAAATGAGGCTATAGACAAGATGATAAAATTGATATTGCCAAGATAGACACTCCACCGATTTGTCCAAAAATGTGAACAATTCATCAATTATGACAACTTTTTTTGACATTTCACAAACTCCCCTTTTTTACGCGTCCTCTAATTCCACCACAAAAGATTTGGGGTGGGCACTCAAAAGGGCTTTGTACTTCCGTGCCTTGAAAACGGAAAGGTAAATGGAAAGTTAATTTATGCCTTTCGTTTTTAAAACACGGGAGTTCAAAATATAATTTGTACTTCCGTGTTTGAAAAACGACAGTAAAACTTTTAGTTTTGCCTTCCGTTTTTAAAACTCGAGAGTTATAAAACTGAGTTGTACTCTCGTATTTAAAAAACGGAAGTACAAATTTAATTACACCTCCCATTTTTTAAACACGGGAGTACAACTATGTTATAACTCCCGTTTTCTAAACACGGGAGTACAATTTTAAAAGTATTTTGAAAAGACATGAGTTTGATTTTAACTTATTTTTAAAAAAAAAAAATAGAAACACACATAACTTTAAAAATAAATTGTAACGGTTACCCACGCCCTTCCGCGTTTTGTTAATAAATTATATTTTAGTATATCATATAAGAGTAAGTACTCTTCTTTACATACTGTTTAATATTTTTTCACTTATTTATCCAGTAAAGAGTAAATAACCAAATTACATAATAAGTTAATAACTAAAATAAATATTTGATATCCTTTAATATAATGTTACATTTTGATATCCTTTAATATAATGTTTTATAAATATTTGATTTTTTTTTATGAAAATTTGTTAATATAATTAATAAAAAAAATCAAATAATAATATAAAATAAATAATAACTAAAATATAATAAAATCCATAAAATTCAATTAGTTACATTTTGATAATGATTTGTGATACTTTACAATAACATATATATTGATCCAAACAAACTCAACCAAAATTATGTTAAACTTGTATAAAAATATATGTGAGATAAATCGATATATTCTCAAACAATTAACTTAAACAGAACATAAAAACAAAATAATTTAGAGGTCGTATAAAATAATGGGGATTCAATTTGGCTCACTAACTTAAAGTCATGGTACTGAGGAAGAAAAATAAATATAAATAAAACAAATCAAAACTTTAATTTTAAATGAAATTCAAAACTTATCGTTGAATGCAAAAGAAAGGGTTATTGACTTTTTGCGAACCAACATTCAAAACTTTTGAACCATATTTATATCATTAAACTCAACGATCAACAATACTAAACCATATTTATATCATTTCATTTCATCGACATAACAAACTTACTCCCAAATACAGTAGCAACAGCATTGATAAGAGCACCATCGTTATCAATCACTATCACCCATGGACGGTTTTGACACCATCCTTCCACTTGTCGCATCACCCAATTGTATTTATTTTCAGTTTCATCACCCAAGAATACAAATCCCATATTAAACGTCATCTCAATGCTTGTTAGCCCAACTATCTCAAACAACAGCAAATCGTATCTAGATCATAGTCATTTTCTAAATTATATGATTAAATCACAAACAATAAAAATAGAATATTGTCTACATTATCAAAACTTAAGCTTACCTGTTGGTCTTATAGGTTGCGTCCATAATCATGACGTATGAGAATTTCTTTCACAACTCTAGTGAATCCTTATGAGCAAATGCTAAGTCTTGCAAAGATCCATCGGGACGAAGCCTGTGACTGAAAGTGAATTTTCGATATGCGAACATATTGTGGAGGTGTTGCATTGGGGTCATATTTTGCATCTCATTCTTCTTGATTCTCACCCTTGCATTATAAATTTATTTTCTCGTGCTCAAATTCTCGTTGAAAATATTTTTCATTGTCGCAAGAAGGGGAATTGGCTTTACCCCTCCAAATGTCAAATCTTTCACTAGTTGTATCTTCTCATTCGTCAATTGTCCCACCATTTGATGACCTTGCAATCTAGGAGGCAACTTATGGTTAATTATGCATACCACACTCCACTTTCAGCCGCCATACATTTCTTTCGACTTCCCAACCATACAACAAAAATAGACAATTTTTTTTAAGACCTTCCATCCTGCGGGACTATTACTGGTACATCAACACCTCTAATTTTCTTCTTACGATTTCTATTTTCTCCATATTTTTCACATCCAAGATATACTGATCCATATCGGGTTGACGAGCTATTCTAAGATTTTACAATTGTGAGAACAAAGTTGTTCACAAAAGCAATCTGCCGAGCCCATTCTAACATCGATTTTCTATCCCTCCAGTAATAATTATTCGCAAAACAAGGCGAATAATGAAATCCAACAATGTTCATTCTATCAAACTGAAAACAATTGAAATAGAGTTGAAAATAATCAAATTTCACGAATTGAATCAATATTATCATTAAATTCTACTATAAAAGTTCATAAATACCTGAATATTATTGTTGACTCCTTCGTTACCATTGGATGTGTGGTTTGACATTCTTCTATGGAGTTCGGCGCAACTAGGGCAAAGTACCCGTTATCGAGCATATTCGTCATAGTCATACCCTTTTTGACCAAAAAAAAATAAAAATCGTACCCTTCCGTATTCTAAACACGGAAGGCAAACTATTTTGAACTTCCGTATTTCAAACACGGAAGGCAAAAAGTAGTTTGTCCTTTCGATTTTAAAAAACGGAAGGCAAAAAGTAGATTTTTCCTTTCAGTTTTTAAAAACGGAAGGCAAAAAGTAGTTTTCTTCTCTCGTGTTTTAAAAACGGAAGGTATAAAGTTGATTTGACCTTCCGTTTTTTAAACACGGAAGTTTTGTATTATATTTTGCAAAAAATAAAAACAAACAAATAATTAATATAGCACAACTTCCGTTTTTAAAATACGGAAGTGTATTTTTTTTTTGGGTGCCCCACCAATTTTTTTGTGGTGCGGTTAACAACACCCCTTTTTTAATGCATTTGAAAAACTATTCACTTTAACTGAATATAGTAGAATAACTATTCACTCAAATTGAATAACCACTGCAAGTTAACTACCATCAATGTAGTTGTTGAATAACTATTGTAATTGAATATTTACCAATTGCAACTAAACAATTACTCTCTATTGAAGAATATGGGATACATGTTGGCATAATATTTCCTTAAATTGCACCAAAACAATTGTACACGAGTAAGACAAATTATTTGATTCACTTACATATAAAGTTTTTTTTTTCCTAGTATAGTTTGATCGAGCTTAACCGCTATATATTTAGATCAAGTATGATATCAGGGTGTCGATTCCATATATAAAGTTAACACTGTCTTTTTTAATGGAAATTATTGTCGTTCTAGATTAAAGATCGATCAAACTATTTGATCCTCCCACTCACAACCGTCTCCATGTTTTCACGAGGATTCGAATTTCGAACCTCGAGGCATGGGATGTAGCCTCATAACCACTACACCAACTTGTGATCGGTGGAATACTATTAATTAATATGCTCTTTTTGGATGAATTATTTTGACGTCTTCTCAAACGCTTAATTACCTCGTCAAGTCACATCCGTACACAATCGAGGACTAATTCCCCCACATCATGAAGGACCGGTTAAAATAGACATATATTACAGTATACTATAATGAAGGACCGGTTCAAATAAAACACAAAGGGAGCTACAGTTGCTTCAATTCAAGCACTATAAATACCGGATTATGAATATCAACCCATTTCACTTCAAGAGCTCATATATATTGAAACAACAACACCTTTAGCCTTCAACTCTCTCTTCAAACTTCTCCGAAAATGGCTGCTTGTTCACTCGCTTTTATCGCGCTCTTAGCTCTAACATCGCTCGTGGTCAACGCTTCTGATCCAACCCAGCTCCAGGACTTCTGCATCGCCACCAATGATCCCAAAAATGCACGTAAGGATAAAATTATTTTACATCAAATTTGTTATATATTATGCTACTAAGAGCATTAATATCTTCTTCAACAACTTTTCGAAATTTTAAAAATTGTAATTTATAATTTTTTGTTGTAATAGATTTTCGGTTTAAAATTTCTCTAAAATAAAGAACATGATAAGAGAGAAAAACATTATGTATATAAAATAACAATGTGTCATTTGTATTTGCTCGTTTTCAGTGTTTGTGAACGGAAGGTTCTGCAAGAACCCAACGCAAGTTACGCCAGAAGACTTCCTCTTTAGGGGCCTAAACATCCGCGGAGACACCAACAACAGGGTCGGGTCCAAAGTCACCCTAATCAACGTGGACAAGCTGGCGGCGCTCAACACGCTCGGCATCGCTATGGCCCGCGTGGACTACGATGCGTACGGCCTGAACGCACCCCACATCCACCCACGAGCCACGGAGGTCCTCACCCTCATTAAGGGCACCCTCTACGCGGGGTTCGTGACCTCCAACGACGCCAACGGCCGCAACAAGTTCTTCACCAAGGTCTTGCATCCGGGAGACGTGTTCGTCTTCCCGCAGGGTCTCATCCACTTCCAGTTCAACATTGGTGACTTGCCGGCGATGGCCATCTCCGGCCTGAGTAGCCAGAACCCCGGAACGATCACCATCGCTAACGCCACCTTCGGGGCGACGCCGCCGATCTCCCCCGACGTTCTCTCCAAGGCGTTCCAGCTCGACAAGGGCATCATCAAATATCTCCAATCGGCCTTTTCCATCTAAATTAACTCTAGATTGATTAATCGATGTGTGATTCACACATCAGGTTCACAAATATATACTACATTTCTATTATATGCATTTATTTCATTTAAATTCTTTGGTTCGTGTAATGTCGTATTTTGGTTAATTTTTATGCATTAAGATTATTGTGGAATCAGTTTATGAGGGAAAAATAATGCAATAAATACTCGTTTGATTTGGTTTATTCTTTTGTCAATTTTTTTTTGAACCGAAAATAATTTGGCAAAATTGATGGTTGCTTTGCTACCTTGTGTTAATTATTTCAAGAAATTAATCAGTGAACTTCGGGGATATTATATGGAAGTTTTTTTTTTGAAATATTTAAGAAAAATAAATATTTACGGATAAATTCACGAAATTAAAGTATTTACACAAATATTTAAAAATTGCAGGGTTTTCAGAGACACGCGGTCTCAATCCGCGTTTTATTCATAAGCAATATCTCACTCCCGGAAAAATTTGATCAAAGTTAAAGTTGTTATAAAAACGCGGTTTCAACCCACGTCTTTATTGTGTTTTAATTTTCAAATTAAAAAAATACGAAATTGATTAGTAAAACGTGGAACCAGTCCGCGTTTTACCTTATAAAATTAAAAAAAAAGGAAGAAGAAGAAGAAGGGGAAAGGGGGGAGGCGGTGATCCAAAACCGGAGTTGTAGAAGCCTCGTCCACCGCCGACAGCGCGGAGCCAGGAGCCTATTCCCATCGACTTTCCTCGTCGCCGTCAACTCCCCGTCGGGAGTCAGGAGCCTCTTTCCGAAGCCAGGAGATGGGGAAACGATGCATCTTCTTCCCCTGGAGTCGAGCGGCCCAGCCCTTTGGATCGGAGGAGGAGTCGCTCCCAATCACCGCCGGTCGTCCCTCTTCACCGACGGGCTTCAGATCCCCAAATCTACCTCGTCACCGGCATCCTCGTGAGCAGAGCCCTCACCAGCTGCTGAGTCACCGACGACCTTCATTGAACGGCGCCACCCAACACCACCTGCGAGACCTTGGCCATCGGAGTTGAACGCCGCCTCCGTCGTCGTCGTCATCACCGACACCATCTTCGCCACCACCATCTCCGCCCACTGGCCCCACCATCTTCGCCTCCTGAGTTGAACGCCAGCTTTCCGCCTAGACTCCTCCGCCCACTGTCTCCACCACCTTCTCCGGAGCTCCTCCGCCGAAATCGAGGCCTCCTATGACTAGAAGAAAGGAACCAGCCCACGTTGGCTCCCCACCTCCCATCCCTTGGATTTTTTTTAGAATTAGCCAAAAAACCGAAAAAATTTAGAAAACTAGCCAAAATAACAAACTATTTTGAGATTTAGCCAAAACGGAGCTAAGTCGATCGTTGTTTGAAACAGCGACTTTAGTTCCAATTTAAAAAAAATAAAATAAAATAATAAAGTCATGGTTTTAAACCGCGACTTATCTATGTCTTCTTTTTTTCAGGTAAAAAAAAAATCAACAGTCTAGGTTACTAACCGCGACTTGTGTTTTGCAGTTACTTTCACTTTTTCAACTTTCTACACTCTCTCCCCCTTTACATTTTACAATAAGCAACAATCCCCCTCTCTCTCACTTGACATGTAGCACACCCACCCCTCTAATTTTCTAAACAACCCATCTCTCTCCTTTTTTCTACTTTCTACATTTAAAAAAAAAAAAACAAAGTCCTAATGAAACCGCTACTCTTTGGTATTTTTTTAAACTCTTTTAAATTAAATAAATGTCTACTTTTATTTAAAAAAAATACTAATAAGTCGCGGTTTTAAACCGCGACATTATTATTTTATTATTTATTTAAATCGGAGCTAAAGTCGCTGGCGACTTAGTCCCGTTTTGATTAATTCCCAAAATAGTTTGTCATTTTGCCTAATTTCCTAAAAAAATTCGGTTTGTTTTTACTAATTCCAAAAAAAATTCCATCCCCTGCTCTTTTCCCTTCTTCTCCTTCTTCCTTTTTTTAAAATTTTATAAGGTAAAACGCGGACTGGTTCCGCGTTTTAATAATCAATTTCGTTTTTTTTAAGAGGGAATGATAGGAAATAACCCTTGACCCGAAAAACTTTGCTAGCCTAACCCCTGCAAAAAAAAAATTTGCAAAGGGTCATCACCTCTGCCGGTAAAGAACGGATTGTAGCTGGTGGAGAGAGAAAAAGTAACAGGCATTTATTGCCCGTCCCTTTCACCTACCTAAACCCCTTTCTCTCCTCCTTCAATCTCTGAAATCCAAAACGTTGGACCTTCCCACATCTTGAGATAAAGAAGAAGATGGAAGAAGCGCAGTGATGGGGCTGAATTGAAGGACAAAGGCGGATCTCATGACTTTTGTTGGATCCGACGAGGCTAGGGGTTCTAAAATGCGGGGCTTGGCGGCCGCCAAGACGGTAGATAGAAGATGGCCTGGTTTCCAATTCTTCCTCCTTACAGGTAGATCTCTATCGATTTTCAGAATCTATTTCATTGCATTTACATTCTCTATCTTCCGTTTCGAGGTTGAATTGAGCTCGAGATTCGCAGTTTTTGTTTTTAAATCTAGAAATTGGAAGGAAGTGGAACTGAAATTCGATATGAATTGTACGTGTGGCTGATCTGTTTAAAATGATGGAATTATATATGATACAGAAGAGCCCTTGTTATGCGGGCGTGGCGAAGAATCAACGTTTTTCGTTGATGGATTAAGGTTCATCGAGACTTTGGTTACTGCCCACAGGTGATGAATTGAGCATTTGAGCTTCATTCACGGTGCCTCTATTTTAAGAAATTCACTCCTAGATTGCATCTTATTTATTGGGAATTTATGGAGATCGAAATTGAGCAAATTTTCTCTTATCTACTATTTGATGAATCGCCCTATTTGTGTATGAATTTCATGTCTAAACTTGATTAAATAAGAAGACATAACCAATTTCAGACAACACTTTGCTTGAAAGTAACCCATTTTTCATTATACTCTACCTATCCAATTCAGTTGCATTGTTCATGTATTATATAATCATCTTATTTAACTCATTATCAGCATACAATAGGGGTCTGGGCGCAGAGTGCTTCTCTCCGACGACTTGCTAAGGGAGTCGGCGGTGTGCTGGATAGGCTAGGATTGCTGTTAAAGGGTGGAAATGGTGAGGCAATTCAACGATGGGCTTACGGCATAGAAGCTATATGGACGGCGAGGAACAAACGGGTTTTCGAGGGAATCGAGATGAAACCGATGGAGCTGGGTAGATTGGTTGAGCAGAGGGTGTCCGATTACAATAGGAGCAAGGAGGTAGGGTGCAACCGACAGGTGGTTCCCAAGGGAGAAGCCTCCGACGGAGTTTGTTAAGGTCAACACCGATGCAGCCGTGGAAGAGATTAAGGGGAGTGGGATCGGATGTGTTGCGCGTGACCACACGGGGAAGGTGCTGTTTGCAGCAACAAAGAGAGTCCAGGACTCAGACACGGCGGAGCTGGTGGAGGCCGAGGGGATTGTGTGGGCTATGGAGTTGTGCTTACAACGAGGGCTGCCGAGAATTTGGATCGAAAGTGACTGTCTGCGAGCTTTAAATATGCTCCGGAGTAATGCGGCTCCGAGGGGGGAGATGGGGCATATGCTAAGGAGGATTCACCGGCTGGCGAGCAGGTTCATTGAGTATCGATGGAGTCACATCCGTCGGGAAGCTAATATACCGGCTGATTTCCTAGCTAAGCTAAGACCTGATAGTGTAGTTTTAAATCTCGATCAAGCGTTTCTGTCTTCTAGTTTTGAATTTCTCTGTATGGATGATTTAAGGTAATGCAGCTTCAAGTTTTGCTCAAAAAAAAAAAGCATACAATGGGGGAAATCCTGTATTTACTTTGTTCCATTTCACTAATTTTCACAAGGAACAGTTCAATTGAGAGATGAATTCTTGAAAGCTCTCTTTGTCACAACTCACAAGGAATTGTTAGGCCTCCCATACATGTCATGTAAAAACAACTCATCTGTCATGTAAAACAATTGACCAGTCAAGTAAATAATTGACGTGTTAAGTAAATAATTCACGTGTCAAGTAAAAAAATCCATGTGTCAAGTAAAATACATTATGTGTCATGTAAATCTGGTATGGGTGAGATGCAAATTCAATATGGGTGACGGGTAATTATATGCTAATCCGGACCTTTCTAATTGACATACCTAATGTCTTGAATTCCTTCTGAATTGACATGCCTAATGTATTGAAAATCATGTTTGGATGAACTTTAGCATTGTAAAGCTTGGTATTTTATTGAATTTAAAATTTGGCTTAAGTTTTAGTAAAAGCGAATGATATATTTAGTGCATCTTTTCTATTGAACTTGTGTAATGGAAGTAACAAGGTTAACCGACTGTAAATAGGCTAACATTGTGATGCTATTAATGAAAGAAAATAACATGACAGGTAATGCTATTAACATGACAGCTTATATTCTTTAACATGACTGGTCATAACCTTTAACATGACAGGTAATGCGAATCGATCATCTTCTCCTTAATGAAAGAAAATAACATGACAGGTAATGCTATTAACATGACAACTTATACCCTTTAACATGACAGGTTATTTACTGTTCTGCAATCTATAAGCTTATTCGGTAAAAGAAAGACATTGTCCGAGTTAAAGTAGACAATGATTAAGATGGAAAGCAAGTCTCATTTGAAGAGGGTTTTTAACCTGGAATTCATCTTCCATGTGTGTTGAATTCATCATAAGCGTTTGTTTGACGACACTAATTTAATTATTAGCTTGTTCTTTTGCCGTTGGTTTATTTATAATATAATCACTTAATTATTATTATACCACACTTTTCGTCTATGAATGACAAGTTCGAATTTGCCATAATTACAAAATGTGCGAACCACATACTCAATTCCTCGTTATGTAGCATAAGCGTTTTCAAGTGCATCATAAGTGACACAAAAACGCACCGGTCAGTCGACCAAGACACACATAGAGCATTGTCATGTCAAAACTATCAATTATCATGTCAAAGGTATTACCTGACATGTTAATAGCATTACATGTCATGTACATCATCGTTGGTTGACATGTTCGAATTTCCCATAAGTACAAAATGTGTTAACTACATATTGAATTACAAAAGTCGGAGCATAAGCGTCTCCAGGTGCATCATACTTGACACCAAAAGACACCGGTCATTCGACCAACACGGACATGGGTCGTGAAGAACACGGAAGGGGGGATGATCGAAGAGCTATTCACACTGCACTTACCATTTTTTAGAGAGAAATTCATGCAGTGTATTTGCCCATTACACTAGCAAGATTGACAAAGATTATTCAATGGCACACACACAGGATTCATGGAAAATCCTAATTACACTAGCAAGATAGAGATTACAAATTCATGCGATCGCCTAAAGGGAACCAACCCCTAATCTTCAAATTCTAATGATTTTCCTCATCAAGAATTGAATAACCAAATTCGCCAAATGAATCGAAAAATGCGATTACAACAACGCACTTCATAAGGTCCGTTAGGTAAAACAACTCCATATGTATTTTACATGACACACAATGTATTATACATGACGCCTAGACGATTTTACATGCCACATAAATTGTTTTACTTGACAGACCTCATGACCAAGCACTTGATCAAACACAATCCTCATAAGTTTAAAGAGAAGTAGGTGGACAGTGGAGAATGATTACATCATTCAATCCTCATATGGTTTCATTTATTAATTTTTTTTATATCCATTAGACGGACGGGTAGTGATCAAAAGCTATAAATGAGAGGACATCTACTCGAATGACTTTTTTTTAATAGAGTTAAAAATTATTCATTTATTAATTTGCTTGTTATTTCTCGTTGTCTTGCTCTAAGTTTAGATAAAGTAGTGAAAATTGACCCAATAACTATAATGGATGAATGATGAAAGTAGAGAAAATCTCACTAGTGGCAAGTAAATATGAACTAGTGTCATGTACAAACGGTGAGGCTAGAATGTTGACATAAACGGGTGACATGTATAAAAGCTGTTGGCAAAACGTGAGTTGCTTTTTCTGAAAAAGTAAGTTGTTTTTTCTCTCTCATTATCTCAGCACTTTCTGAAAAAGTGGTTTGCTTTTTGATTAGGTAAAAATTCGAGCTCAGACAAGCCTGAAGCTCGAGAGGCCGACGAATCGGCATACGGACTAACCGTCAACATACAACCATAAGCAACACAAATCAACAAGGAAGAAAGAAAAACCTCAACAACCCATAAAAGACGTCGATCAGCATAGAAGTCGATGAAGATCCAAGACGAGCCACGAATGCCGAGAACACGGGCGAGTGCAACGACTCACACAGCATCTCGACGCCGAGAAGGCGGAGAACAGTAACCCACCACCGGAAAGAGCGAATCCTGGGGATGTGCGGACCACCGACGTTGCCCCCACCTAAATGAGGGATCTTCGAAGACCACGAACACAGCCACGATCCTCTCGATCATACAGGACGCCCGATACTGCAACCCAACCCGGAACTAAACGCAACCACACCAAGGCAGCGACTCGAAGCTAAACAACGAAGTAAAATACGGGCCAAAACAAGGAAGATCAATCATCCGACGAAAATTTGTGAGCAGAACTCCCGGGACCCATAATAAAGTTTGGAAAAATTTATTATTACTTGTTAATATTAATATTTTCGAAGCCCTTTCGGAATTTATTCAACCCTTTCGGGATTTTAGACAAACCCTTTTAGGAATTTACTAGTTTTTATTTTATTATAGTTTAACTATTATTAATATATATAACGAAATAATTAAACTAGAAATCCAACCTTGCCGTGTAAGGTTGGATAGATTTGAAAGGTGGTGTGACAAGGCACTGCACAAAGCAATAACACCTTTTACCTTTTCTTTTTGGGGGATTTTGCAAAATAGCCACCAAAATGGGCTGAATTTGCGAAATATCCGCGTTTTGGGACAATTTTGTAAAATGGTCTAAATATAAACCCTTCCATTTCTTATACGCGCTCTCTCTCCTCCTCTCCTAAGCGCGCTCTCCTCTCCGGCGATTACGCGCTCTCCTCTTCGGCGATTCATGAATCCATCTCTTCCGTCCATCTTCCTCCATCTCCGGCGCATCGTCGCGCCGTCCCCGGCCACTTCCTTCTCTATTGTCGCCGGAGATCTCCTCTGAGATGCTGGATCTGAGAATCGGAGCGAGCGAGGGAGCGAGCGAGCGGTGGCGCTGTGCAAATCCGGCCGGTGTCTCTCCTCCACTGTGCTGAATGTTGATGTGCTTCCTTCCATCAAGAACAAGGTTCCTTCTTCTTTCTTTGCATATATCTTCAATTACTGCTTTTCTTTTCCCAATTGGAGCTAGGGTTTGTTCTTTAGTTGATTTGCGTAGATTATTCAGCTTCCTGGCTACCTTATCAAGCGATTCTTCGATTTTAGACAATTGAATCTAATAATCAGTTCATATATTTCAAAAAATTTGCGCCGAAGGCGCAAATTTTCTTCGATTTTTGAAGTGTTGAAGACGATTTTGAAGTCTGCAGTGATTACTGCAATGGAATCACATAAAATTTGCGCCGAAGGCGCAAATTTTCTTTGATTTTTGATGTATCGGATAAAATTTTGAAGTCTCCATTCGAATCTGTGATTTTTGATGTATCGGATACAATTTTGAAGTCTCCATTTAAATTTGTTTGATCTGGGCTGGTGTTCACTCTGGGATGGTGTTTTGCTTTGCTGTTACTGATTCTTGATCCTTCCTGCATTGCTGTAACATGATCGGTATGCCATTTATACTGTGATGTTGTTGTGTAATGCCTGCTTAGCATCTTTAGAGGCACATAATTCTGTTAGTTACAATTGAGTTTATTCTTTTCTTTTTCTCTAGACATGGACACTTAAGTTCAGTATTAAGTTTGCACATTTATGCTTTTGATTAGCTGTATGCATCTATGCTGAAGGCAAGTAGTCATAGCATGTGACATTTGATATGTTTTAAGTGAGAATTATAAGGTCAGTACATTGTCAACACTTTCTAAAAATGCAAGTATTTTATTGCCTCAAATTTAAGACACTGGAAAGGCCAGTACATTTGCTAACCGTTTGAGATGTTGATCCTTCTTTATTATTGCCTCAAATTTAAGATTTCATTCAGCAATTGTAGCTACATATATAATATATACATGAATTTGCTTACAACTAATTTTCTTCATTCCCTTGACTTGTTGTGATAGAAGGAACGGTTTAGAGTGATGTGTATTTGTCTAAATGAAGGTTTAGCAGTTGTATCTATTAATATGAATGTGCACCCCATACCATATGTGATATGTCTAAATGAAGGTTTAGCAGTTGCTAATGCTTGCATCATTGTACATCTGGATGTAGTTGTTTGCACCATAAATTCCAGATTTCATGTTTAAGCTTTGGTATTTTCTTTGGTATTCTCAGTTAATTAGATCGATCTTTGCTTCCAAATGTTTTCCTTAGAGTTGCACAACTCGAGCTTAGAGTTGCACAACTCGAGCCTAGAGTTGCACAACTCGAGCATAGAGTTGCACAACTCGACCTTAGAGTTGCACAACTCGAGCTTAGAGTTGCACAACTCGAGCTTAGAGTTGCACAACTCGAGCTTAGAGTTGTACAACTCGAACCTAGTTATATGTATTTTTATTTATATGTATTGTATGAGTATCATATTATCACTGATGGTTGGCCTTAATCTTTTCAGAGAGATATCTAAATTGCTGGCTCATTCGTTTTTCATGGCGCTTTCCCCTTACAATTCTGGCACTGCTCGCTAGGATCAGGCTTTTGGTTCAGCAAGTAAGTTCTCGGAATACATTTCTAGTGAAGTACTTGAACCTAGTAATGTACATGCACTCTTTGTCTTTTTTCATTCTTGATGAAGCACGTTGTTAATGCTTTAGTGTGCAAATATGATGTGTATTAGTTAATAGTGAACAAAAACAATGGCATAAATCTCAATGGCCTTGAGCTGCTAGCCTTTTCGTTCACGTTCAATGCTTTCATGTGCATAGTATGGCACTCCTCTTCAACTTTCCTGTCATGGTTGCAAGCTGTCATGGGTGATTTGTGATGTTGATGCATGATTAGTAAGGGCTCTTCATTTAGGCTTTGTATGTATCCCAGAGTTCTTTTGAGTTTAGTTAGATTTGATTCTTTTTAGCATGACATCCTTAATTACGATAGTACATGGTATGATTCTGACTTGGAGAAAAAACATTAGTTTGATGGGGTTCGGTTTGAGGATGATTGAACTTGTACATATGAACCATCAGTTTTTGAAGCTTGTTCTCTTCGGTTGGCGGAGGTTTTTTTCATCAACATCAATATGCTACTGGGCATCGTTTTCATGTTCAACATAGTCTCTTATATTGCTCAAAAGAAGCAGTCGATTAAAATAAATCAGGATGGAATAGAGGTACTTTTTCCTAAAACTAACATGTCTCATTCATTCATTTTCTTACTATTTCTTCAAGAAAGCATTTCAAGTATGCATCTGACCTTGAGTTTGTGTGATTGTTAGAGGAGGCTGGATTTGGCTTGAGAAATGGCTGGATTTGAAGTTAAGGCTCTTCAAAACTGGTGCTGGAAGAAGATTTTTTGCCATTGTTAAGTTTGTTACTGAGGATAATGCTAGACAACTTCTTACTTTACTTGCTTGCGCCATTTGGTATGGTTCTAACTATTTAAAGATTAGAGAGATGGAAAAAGACATAATTCCAATACTGAGAGCTTATAAGCAAAGAATGCAGTGCATAGAGCTGAATTTTGGATGTCAAGTGTCAGCGGACAAATTTTTGGTCCTTGTTTGTCTTTGTTTAATTTGGTATGGTTCCAAATTGAACCTTCTTTGTCTTTGTTTAATTTCCACTTCCTGCATTCAGATCGTATAAATTCAGCTTCAACTCATTCCATCTGATCATCCAAGAATCCATGTGTATATTTACTCTACCTTTGCTTCTCGACAATCAAAACATCTTGGAAGGCAAAATTGACTGGCTTTTCTGATCTGCTGTAATACAATTGCAGGTTGCTGAAGAGTACAGGCTTGTTCCAGACACATTATACTTGGCGGTGAACTACATAGATCGGTATCTTTCCGGCAACTCTGTCAACAGACAATGATTACAAATTGCTAGGCATCGCGTGCATGATGATTGCGGCGTGTGTTATTACAGCTCAAATCCTTCCTTTGATGCTTTTCTAGTAGATTATATATATCTGTAAATAACACGAATGATGCCATCAACTCACAGGAAATACGAAGAGATCTGTGCACCTCAGGTGGAAGAGTATTCCTATATCACAGATAACACATATGTGAAGGAGAAGGTTAGTGTCCTGTCATATTGTCATTGTCCTAAATCACATTAATGGTGGAATATTAAATGAAAAACTGAAATCTCTTTGACAGGTGCTACAAATGGAATCAGCAGTTTTGAACTACTTGAAATTTGAGATGACTGCACCAACAACCAAATGCTTCCTAAGGCGCTTTGTCCGCGCTGCTCAAGCCTGCAGCGAAGTACGCAAAAATCTCTCCAAGATATTTTGTACCAAGTGTTGAGCTTCCTTTACTGATGTACTGTTTTCCATTTTACAGGAGTCTCCATTGCAACTTGAGTGCTTGGCCAACTACAATGCAGAATTATCATCGTTGGAGTACCATATGCTTCGGTATTCCCCATCAATTACCGCAGCATCAGCGGTATTTTTGTACAGCTGGAGTACCATATCCTCGAAAGCGTGTCTATTCAAAGGTTTTGTTTGTACGACTTACATAGATTTCGAAACAGGGGAGGGCATGTTGGAGAGGGCGAAACAGCTATAGGAGAGGCTCCTAGATAGAACAAAGCACTTGAAGGTGTGGGTGAGCTATGCAAGGTTTGAGGCACTTGCCGTTAAACAGAACAAGTCATGTGTTGAAAATGTTAGAGGTAAGGAACCTATTAATCTAAATTCCCTTTGTCTTGTTTTGTCCAGAAACCCTTTTATTTAGACATGAACATGGTGTTGTCTAAGATGCGTAAGAAGCTCAAGAGGAAGAGGCTAATTGTCGCGGAGGAGGGCGTCCCTGCCGGGTCTGAGGAGTACATAGACTGCTACATATTCCCAGAGGAAGAGCAGCTACCTATCTATAAGATCCTCCATAAAGCACTTGAATGGAAGAGACGGGCGTCTAATTAGTCTTACACTTACTGAGTACTCGTTGGAGGGGTTACTTAAGCAAGCAAACCATTAGATACTAGTTAGTTTGTTAACATCAAAGCATATATATGCAGTCGACAACTATGTATATGTACATCGATAGAAAGCTTGTGAATTATATATACTACGAAATCGATTATTCATACACATCATTTGGACAATGTTAGCAAGGAGTGGATAAGGAGGGTGGAGAAGAGGGCCATGAACAAGCTGAAAAATGAAGAGAACAGGAGGAATCTGAGGCATTACATTGACCTCTAGTGTACAAAAAAAAAACGCAAACCAAAAGATCGGTTTGAGCACATACATACCAAATTTGTATTCTATCTATAACTTATCTTAGTTTTATATATACATATATATACACTGAATAAGCCAAGGTAATTCGCGATAGATATAGGTATACTAGCACTCAATAAGCCAAATTTGTATTCTATCTATAACTTTTCTTATTTAGAACCACTTACTCCATAGGCCAAAAATTAATTATCGAAAATTTCGCGAGGCACCCTTATGGTATAAAATAAGATCATGTTGAACACAATTTCACAAGTTTCTATTGTTGTGAAAATTTCGCGAGATGTGCAAGTGCAACTCTTACAACAGAGTCGTGCAACTCTTAAAACAGAGACGTGCAACTCTTACAACAGAGTCGTGCAACTCTTAAAACACAGTCGTGCAACTCTTAAAACACAGTCGTGCAACTCTTACACCAGAGTCATGCAAATTTTCACCACTAATTGTAACTAATATCAGTGTCAGCACTAATTGTAATTAATATCAGTGTCAGCACTAATTGTAACTAATATCAGTGTCAGCACTAATTTTCACCACTAGTTGTGCAAAAATAAAGTATTGATGAGCAAAAATAGGAGCATGTTGTGCAATAATTTATTGAGAAAGAATGAAATTATATTGAGAGAAAATAAGATTATGTTGGGAACAAATTCACAAGTCTCGATTGTTGAGCAAAAATAACCTATAGTTGAGCAAAAATAAGATGATGTTGTGCAATAGTTTATTGAGAAAGTATGAAATTATATTGAGAGAAAATAAAATAAAATCATGTTGAGCACAATTTCACAAGTCTCGATTGTTGTGCAAAAATAACCTATTAGTGAGCAAAAATAAGATGATGCTGAGCAAAATTTCACCAATCCCCCATGTTGTGCAATTTTACTCTATTGATGAGCAAAAATAAGACCGTGTTGTGCAATAATCTATTAAAAAAGTATAAAATTATATTTACAAAAAATAAGATTATGTGGAGACACAATTTCACAAGTCTTGATTGTTGTGCAAAAATGAAGAATTGTTGAGCAAAAATAAGAGCATTTTGTGCAAATATAACCGTAAGTTGTGCAAATATGAATCAAATCTAATTTTTTTTATTTATTTTTTTTAACATTTTGTCGTGCAAATATAAGAGTCGTGCAACTCTTACAACAGAGTCGTGCAACTCTTAAAACACAGTCGTGCAACTCTTACAACAGAGTCGTGCAACTCTTACAACAGAGTCGTGCAACTCTTAAAACAAGAGTCGTGCAACTCTTACAAGAGAGTCGTGCAACTCTTAAAACAGAGTCGTGCAACTCTTACAAGAGAGTCGTGCAACTCTTACAAGATAGTCGTGCAACTTAACTCTTACAAGAGATTCGTGCAACTCTTAAAACAAGAGTCGTGCAACTCTTACAAGAGAGTCGTGCAACTCTTAAAACAAGAGTCGTGCAACTCTTAAAACAGATTCGTGCAACTCTTACAACAGCGTCGTGCAACTCTAAAATTTCATAGTGTTATTCATGAAATTTATAGTTTTATTCATACAAACTAAAATCTAATTTGATTCTTCTTAAACTAAAAATTTAATTTGGGCACATTATAATATTCTTCTTGCGCTTTTTATTCTAATTTGTGCACTTTTTATTCTATTTGTGTCAACACTTTTTTAAAATAATTTTTTTTTCGCGTCAGTACTTTTTTAAAGTTTTTTTTCTTTTTTTTTTTGTCAATTGAGAGGGCTAAAAGCCCTGTTTTATTATAGGAAACTTAGCAAATAGCCCCATTAGGGGGAGGGGGATATATAGCCCCTGCAATACAATCTGGGATAGTAGTAAATTGAATAAATGACTCATTCAGAGTAACTCCCATCTTAGCTAATATGTCTGCTTCCGTATTTGCCCGTCTATTGATGTAATTGACCTTGAAATCCCAAGGACTGCTGCTAAGAAGCTCCCTGCACTGGTCAGCCAGTCACCCCAAAATTGCACAACTGTATTGTATAATTGCACAACTACACGTTAAAGTTGCACAACAAATCTGGTTCACTAGTCACCCCAAAATTGAACCGGTTTTGTGCACAAAAGTTTGAGCCATGTTTTGCTCAAAGCAAGATTGAGAAATCACTTGAAAGAAATAGCTATACAGGATGTGGCTCCATCACAGTGGGATCAAACTTTGCCTGGGCGATAACACTAAAGCAACTGCTGTAACCAAGGGCAGCTTTCAACGTCCTTGTCCAACTCGGTTTTCATTGTGCGAACCCTCTGCAATGCCTCTTTTATGTCCATCTGGTGTAGCGGAAGCTCGGCGAACTCCTTCAAGAACCGATGAGCTCGGGCTGCACCTTGAGATGCGTCATCAGGATCAAAGTTGGTTCTGTTGCTGGGATATAACTGCCCTTGGCAGCAACCCACTGCGAGCAACCGCCGCTTGTCTTGCTTCTTCTGAACCATCACTCTCTGGTTTAGGCTGTTGGGGTCTACCCCACATTAGCTTCAACCGCAGGCCCTTGATGACAAGCTTGTTGGAGAGCTCATCAGCAGCCTTCTCAGCAGCATCTCGAGTTGTGTATGTTACAAAAGCACATGCTTGCTGGAGTACCATTCTAATGGATTCAATTTCATCGTGGGCATAGAAGTGGTCCCTTAGGTCTTGCTCGTTGATTCTTGCATCAAGCCCACCTACATATAGAGTCTTGATGCTCTCATCATCGGGAGGTTGTAATGAGGACATTTCCCCAGCTTTGTTGAGCAGCTTTAATGCAATGGGATCATTCACTCTGTTAAGAAACAACATGAAAATTTCAGCAAGCAAGAATGAACGAGGCATCATCAGGGAGAAAAAAAATGAACCATTCAAACATGCTAAAGAAAAGAGCAGAAAAGGGACTAGGCAGAGCTAGCCAAAAATATGGCTGACTGAAACAATTAAACCTTGCCATCTCAGAGGAAGATCTGAAAGTACTTCAATATACTGATATGATAATTTTTCAACCTTTCCAAAACTAAGTTCTCAGAGAATGTTAGACCAAGTTTATAGTCTACCGCGTTGCACCGATGCAGAAGAAATTTCCAGCTCTTAAAACAGAACACCATGTTTATATTATATATTATTAAAAACATAACAACTCAACTATTCCAATGTGTCTTATTTCCTATTACTGCCCTTCCAAACAAAAATCAATGAGTCAATTCCTTGAAATTTAGAAAATTCCTAGGTCATGAAAAACTAACATTGAAATCTATCAGTTAAAACACATAAATATGGCCATCTGTACTTGTAATTGAACAAGGAAGCAAACTTTGGTCTATTCATACGAATTTTCCAATAATTTAAAACTAAACAGACACTTGTACTGGGACAAAAGGAGTAGAAAAATATAAAATCCATGATGAGCAACATAAACACTTCCAATGTCCAGGTAAACAAGTTATCTATTGCCGAACAAATATGTTCAAAAGAATAGCTCAACCAAATAGACAAACAGAAATAGATAAAAGTTAAATCTGACTGGAATTTTATCCAGAAGCCGAAGTACGAAGAAAAAACAGCATGCATCATGGTCAATCTAATTTAATATTCTTGGATCAGAAAGTTAAGATGAGAAAGTGCATAAAGCAAAAGCAGTTTGTGTTGTATGGACAGAGCTTCAAAAGCAAAAGAGCTTTGAATTAATTTCAGTCTGTTGCTCTTATTACACCATCAAACTCTATACTTATCCTTTCTCACCAAAAGCAGTTGTATAATCCAAGAAGCTTCTGCATGAGTGATCAAACAGAAGTAGATATATTGTTTCTTTTTGATATTTCAATGGCATGGCAAGCTATTTCAGTTTAACCATTTGCATAATTCGGTTTGTTTGAAACTAAAACTCCACCCTTCATTTACCAAACCATTGGTTTAATATTGCTAACTGAATCACAGAGCTTGTCCGATTAACAAACATATCCTCTTTGAATTTTATTATCACATAATTTCATGATTTAATTCTAGATAAAAGATGGAAAGCCTCAACAGCAGACACAAAGGCTTCATACAGAAACATAATTGTTCAGATCAATCAAATGAACTAAAGGAAAACCTAAACCACAAACAGCCTAAAAGTACATCCATAGAAGGGCAGATGTATTATTAGTGGTATAGACATATGAAAATAGCAATCAGAAATCCAAAACTCAAACTAAAGAAAGAAGTAACCTTTTCCAGCAGTATCACACTTGAGCAAATCAACAAATTTGAGCAAATTCAGAAGTCTCACACTTGAGCAAATCAGAAGTAACCTTTTCCAGCAGTAACATTTGTTGATTCACTTCCACACTTGACACTGGCGACATTGTTTTTCTGGATCATAGCCCCATCCACAAGTATCACACTTGAGCAAATCAACAAATTTGCTCAAATTCAGAAGCAAGGCAACCAAAATCCAGCAAAATCATCAACTCACAAAAACACCGTACCTTATCTTATGCTCGATTGCCGGAGACGGAGACGAGGCGAGGAGGAGGTGGAGAGGAGGAGCGATGCAGTGGCGGAGACGAGGCGAGGGGGAGGTGCGAGTCGCCGGAGAACAAGAAGGGGAGAGGCGGAGCGAATCGCCAGCGGCTTCAAGGGTTCGAGCGGCTAGGGTTCGAGCGAGGGCAAGGGGGAAAGTGGCAACGAGCAAGGGCGATGAGGACTGGAGACCGGCAGCGAGCGAGTGAGGGCGGCTGCGAGCGAGTGGAGGTCCGGCGAATAGGAGGAAGATGGAGGTCCGGCGACTCGCCACCATCGGAGCCGGATCCGGCGTCGAGAGAGAGAAAACAGATCGAGAGGGCGAGAGGATTTGGGAGAGAGGAAAAAAATATCCGTACAACCGAGAATAAGAATATATAGTGACCATTTTGCTAAATTGTCCAAAAACGCGACTATTTTGCAAATACGTCCAAATAAAGTGCCTATTTTGCAAATTTTTTCTTTCTTTTTTTCTTTTCTTTTTTTGCCCTTATCGTGGACAACAGATCCCAAATCGGATATGCAGAGGCCGGAAACCAGCGCATGAAGACGCCAATCCACCGGAGTCCAAGCACTCTAGCAAGATCCAATCACAACGAGGACGACGAATCGTCGGATTGACCACTCAGCCACACGACCGGACCCAAACAAAGAACGTAGGCGGCCAGGGATTTATGGAGCACCAAAGGGATTTTGTGTCTTACATGGAGATGATCAAAGATTAGTTTAGAATCGGCACTGCACAAACACGAAATAGAACAAATAGCAGCCCGGAAAGAGAACGTCATGGCGGAGCCGTAGTGATGATGGGAGATTGGGAGTTTGAGAGGATGGTGGCTTAGAGAGACAACCATGGGTGGATACAGTGGGTTACGCCGAAGGCGGACGAAGCCGGATTGAGGTAGCCAGGTGGGTGAAGCCCGGTGTTAGGCGGCCCGCGGTCGAAGCCAGATTGAGGTGGCCGAAGACTGGTGTTAGGCGGCCGAAGCCGAGTTGAGGCGGCCGAAGCCGGGTTGAGGTGGCCGAAGCCCAATGTTAGGCGGCCGAAGCCGGGTTGAGGTGGCCGAAGCCTGGTGTTTAGCGGCCGAAGCCTGAAGTTTAGGTGGCCGAATCCTTGTTCCCATCTCTCTCAAATGAGAGAGTTTTTTTTTCCTCTCAAATTCATAAAATATACCCCTCTGAGTAGTTGTACTTTTTAATTCCCTCTCTCACATGCTTTTCTTTTTCTTTTTCATTCCTCTCTCAGTTCTCTCTCTATCAGCTTTGTTGTCCAGTTGTCTCCCACTGTATGACCTGCTACCGGCTACACTTGCAAGCGGATATCCGCTTTTGTGAAATTTTTTTCCAGATTGGATCATTCATGCAAACCTTCCGGATATGAGGGTCATTTTAGCAAATTTCCCTTTTTTAATTTGAAAATAAAAAAACAATAAAGACGCGGGTTGAAACTGCGTTTTTATAACAACTTCAACTTTGACCAAATTTTTCCGAGGGTGAGATATTGCTTATGAATAAAACGCGGATTGAGACCGCGTGTCTCTGAAAACCCTGCAATTTTTTAATATTTATGTAAATACTTTAATTTCGTGAATTTATCTGCAAATATTTATTTTTTCTTAAATATTTTTAAAAAATTCTATTATATGATCTGAGTCGTCCGAGCTTCTCGATAAAAGGTCCACTCGAGTTTGTTTATTTACTTAACGAGTTGAGTATAAACATATGATCGAGTTAATTAGCTCAAGCTAGCCTCGAACTCGTTCATTTAGTAAATGATTTGAGTATGAGTCCATTTTATTTTAGAGTTTAAATTTAAGGAATTTTTTTTCAAAATATTCATGAAAAAATAAATAATTACAAAAATATTCCAGGTTTGAAAATATTTACAAAAATATTCTTTTTTTGCACAGTTGTCAGAAAAACGCGGTTTCATACCGCGTTTTATTCAGGAGGTGAAAAATTTGAAATTAGAATAAAAGCCCAGGAAAAAATAAATAAAAAAACGCGGTCTTAGACCGCGTTTTTATTTATTTATTTTATTTTGGGTTAGTTTATGTAATTAGGTAGAAAAATTACCCTAGAGACGCGGTTCCAAACCGCGTCTCTTGTTTTTTTTTTTTTTTTCCCCGGAAAAATCATGCCCGAACCTTCCTTCTCCCTCCCCTCTCCCACGGTCTCCGGCCGCCCCACCCTTGCAGCACCCACACCACCGCCCCCCCTGAGCCGATCCTCGCAGCAGCAGATCCGACCCCCCTGCCCCCCCCCCCCCGAGCCCATCCTCGCTGCACCCACACCACCGCCGCCCCACCCTTGCAGCACCACCGCCCACCAGATCCGACCAGCAGCAATCGTCGCGAGTCGAAGTCGCCAGCAGCACCTCCCTTCTCCCTCCCCTCTCCCACGGTCTCCGGCCGTTGCTTCCACCGCCAAACCACCGCCGCCCCATCCCAGCAGCAGATCCGACCCGCCCTGCCCCCCCTAGCCCATCCTCGCAGCACCCACACCACCATCGCCCCCTCCCCTCCCCGCTCACCCTCGCTCTGCCCGACCTCCCTCTTTCTGCTCGACCTCCGCTGCCACCAGCGCCGACCACCCTCGCCGCTGCCATTGCCACTCAATTTCGGCCTGATTTCGGATTCAGAGCAACCGCCTCCTTCAATTTCGGCCTGATTGGCCTCCTCCCTCAATTCCGGCCTGATTGGCCTCCTCCCTCAATTCCCGTTTTTTTTTTAAAAAAAAAGAGAGACGCGGGATTAGCCCGCGTTTCTATTGTAAAAAAAATTGAAAAATTACCTAATTTATCCCAAATAAAATCAACAATAGAAACGCGGTTTCAAACCGCGTTTCTTTTGTTAATTTTTTCTCAACTTTTTCTCCAATTTCACATTTTTTTGTTTGTGAATAAAACGCGGTTTAAGGCCGCGTTTTTCTGACATGTCTGCAAAAAATGAATATTTCCGTAAATAGTTTAAAGTAGTGAATAAATATGTAATTATTTATTTTTTAATGAATATTTTGAAAAAAAATCAAATTTAAGGATCAAACTTAGCGCATTTATAAACAAACTAACTATGAGAAACCAATATTTAACTCTTTTTCCTCGAATAACCACACGCCCTATATATCGACACTCATTAATCTTACTCTATCGGTTAATTAAAATAGGTCATTCTAGCAATTTACACACTTTTTTAAGAAACAAAACAAAAATACTCTTATACCCCTAATTATTATTATTATTTCACTTTTGAAAAGTGAACATCAAAATGCCTAAAATTAATGACATTATTAGACCATTCACAATGGTTTTGGTTAAAATATACATATTTACACAAGATCGGTAAAAATACACATCACTTTTGAATAATTTGCTCAATTTGTGAAATGTGCATTTTTTACACACCATTCAAATATAATTCAATTAAAATATAAAAAAAAAAGAAAAATAAAATCATAAGTCATAACCAAATAAACCAATGAAAATGTCATACTTTTTGTAAAATTTTATACACATGGGAGAGGTTGTGTCCTCAAATTTACATATCACAAGCTCAAATATATACATGTGCACAAATCCAAAACAACCAATGGAGCTAAAAAAATATCTTAAAATACACATTTACATATTTGCACACCTTCATTATGGATGATCTTACAAGAGTACGTAGTTTTGGAAAGTGTACCTAAAATGATTTTTTTTGTAATAATAATGATTTTTTTGTAATAATATTAATTTTTATAAGGGTGTTGTTAGATACACCGCAAATCTCCTCCTTAACGTGCACGTTAGTCTTTTTCAATTAATTAGCACGTTTTTCCACTTAATTAGTTCACTTCAACCTTTCGACGTGCAAGATTTGTGATATATTTAGAGCTTGGGTTTTCATAAACGACTATTTTTCTTAACCGATGAATATTTTATTGTTAAAAAGCTATGAATATTTACTCATTTAGACCCTTGCATCGCCGGATCGCCCTGAAAAAGGATTTGGGCCTAATGGAAGGGCCAAAAGGCCCATAATATATGGGCTGGGTAGCCCATTTAAATCCGCTACTATAAAAACCCCATCTTCCACCAGCCCTCTTTCCAAGTGACACTGCCACAGTATATTTCAGAGGTGTTGAATCGTTGATGATTGACCGTCAAAATCTCTTGAATTAGGGCTTCTGTGTCTTACTACGAGCTCAGTAGAAATTCAGCTATGGAAGACGATCTCAACGGCTCGGCCCGGCGCGTGTCAGGCCGAACACGAAAGGTCGCCTCAAAAATGGTGGCGGCGCTTGCCAGCGCCGACAATCGGAACCAGGTAAACCGATAGTAATTAGGAAGAAGTTCATAGACTGGGGATTGTTAGATTGTGCGAATTGATTGTTTAAGCTTGGAAGCATATCTTAGGCGGCTTTGGCTCGCCTGGAAGCTTTGGAGAACGACAATGCCGCAGCGGAAGCTATTGAAGTTAACGAGGACGATGATGCCTCTCTTGATGAAGATGATCAAGGTTTTTCTTCTTCTCTTCTAGTTTTGTATTATTGCCTTTTATTCCTTTTAAAGGTTTAACCTTGAGTGGATTAATGAATTTCCCCCATCATCTGCATTGCAATTTTCCATAGAAAGGGGGAAATGGCTCTATTGGATCTCACTTGCTCATCCTTTAAACCTATCTAAGTTGTGTGTCCGGATGAAAAGTGGATGAAATCTCTCAGTTCAGATTCGAAATTATCATCAATGTATGTAACTAAAAGCATATGCATAGAACTGAGCAAATATATGTTGAAAGAATGGCTTTTGGATTTGCGTAGTGTACATACAGAAGAAGCAATCATCGAACATGAAGAGGAAAACCAGGCAGGGAAAGGCGCGTGAAAATGCAAAGAAGGCTCCAAGGACATTTCTTGAGCTCTTACAAGACGTGAGAAGTGAAGATATTCATTCACTTTTGCTTCGTCCAAAGATTTCAGTTTTTTAAACTAACCATTGAGGTGTTTATTGTTCTTTTGAACACAGGCAAATTTGGAGTCCTTGCCCCCTCATGTCCCAAGTTACTTGAGGGCTGCAGTGGGACCGCCTAGCTCTACCTCTCGCCGAAACTTCTGTACAGTTTGCGGATTCACCGCCAACTACACGTGTGTCAGATGTGGGGTAAAATTTTGTTGTATCCGGTGCCAGAATATACACAATGATACTCGTTGTCTCAAGTTTGTTGCGTAATTCTACAGTGCAATTTGGTGGGTGCTGAACTTTGTAATCCAAGTAAGTTTGAGAGAAATGATTCTTATTTTTATCTCAAACGTGATATAGGAATTATGTAGTACTTGTTTAGGTTTTCATGGGTTAATTTCTATTTTGTGAACATTAACAAGTTCTGTAATTGAAAGCTCTAGCTGTTTCATCAATGAAGCACAACTTACATCATAAACTTGATTAAGAAAGAGAAACCAAACCAACCTGATCACCTCTCAATGGAGTGATCTTTGATACACTGATTACAATAATAAGTAATAAGTTTAGCACATAAATCTATAACTTGTGTGACCAAAAAAAAAATTATAGCATGATTCTGTGTGGTGTTTTGGTTTGAGGATAGAGCGATCTGAGGTTGCTTCACCCTTCAAGGGTGTCTTGCTGGATTTAGCACTGAGGCAGATCTGCTGGTGGAGACTCAATAGTCTCATTTTCTCCAACACCATTCTCTACTAAGAAGCTCATTGCCAGGCCCCAAGATATATGAACATCCAAGTGGCAGTGCATTAGCCATACCCCTGTTCATACAGGTAAATAAAGCTACTGAACAAATAGACTTTTGATGTATATGGTCATGTAATTTATTCACATGTCATGCATACTAGTATTTTATATGGCATGAATGTTATTGTTAATGATTTGAGATATGTGGATTACCTGGATTATCAGCCACAAATCGGATGGCTACCCATCCACCTGGGGGTGTGCCAATGGTGTTTCTGTAGGGTGGATCAACGAGATTGAAGTTGGCTGGATCCCTCCGTGGATTAAAGTTTCCAAATCCTTGACCAACAACATAAAAATGATAACCATGGAGATGCATTGGGTGCTCCTCAATCCTAAAGATACTTGTGCCCTGTAAGACTATTTGTACTGTTGATCCATACTTCAATCTATAGAGTTTAGTCCCTGGCACTGGTTGCCACAGTCCACGGCTCACATTGCCAGTGTAGTCAAACTGTAAAGGTGGAGATGCTGGGAAGTCTGTTGTGAACACACCACGAGCATTTTGGTATGCAGCTTGTAGTAGGGAAGTCCTTCTTGGAAACACAAAAGATATGTTGTTCATACTCGCAGTGAACCTAGTATTATTGGGACCTTGGCAATTGAAACTCGGGCGTGAACAATTGATCAGTCCTAACCCAATTGTGAAAAACAAGTTCTCATCAATTTCAATTGGGACATCCACCTTGGAAGGACTCTTCACCTGGCGAGTGAATGCAGTTGCAGAGTTTGTATCATTGAAGGCTGGTAGCTGTGGGAGCGCCAGTCTTGGTAGATTTCCCTGTCCTCTTCCTGTACGGGAACCTGCAGATTGATACTCAAAGATGGCAGTGGTTGTAGTATTATCAAAGGGCAGACCAGGAGCGCTTGCATATGCGTGTGCTGCCATATAGTACCGAGCTGATGGCTGATCTGCAGTGATCAGGACATCAGTTGTCTGACCGGGTCCAATCATTATGTAATTAGTTGTGAAAGGTTTGGTGTAGGCAGCATCAGCTCCAACCACCGTCATCCTGTGGTTGTCTATCGCGAAGAATAATTGTTGATTGAGTGCAGCGTTGATTATTCTCAGAAGAATCGTCTCTCGGGCAATTACTGGGAATACTACTGTCCCTGCATAGTTCCGAATCCAAACATGTGAGCATCAATTTCTTTTATTAATCTCACACCTGCATTGGTGAAAATCGTACCTTTGCTGGAACATCTGTACAAGTCACCAGGTTGCCCATTGATTGTAAATGCGTTAGACACATTTGGAGCTGCTCCAGTTATAGTTGCTTGCCTCAAAACATCCATCGGGTCTCTGTTCCACCACTCCCCTGTTGATTACAGTGTTCTATCATCAAAACCTAAAGTATGTAATATATTCAATCATCAATCTTTCATTTCAACCATTGAATTTGGCACACCTAGAAGGACAGGAAACTCCTGTGCAGGCCTTTTGAAAGGGTATGAAGCACCGAGCCTTGGGTAGATAATCAAAGCGCCGTAAACTGTGGCCCTCAACCACTTACTGTGAGCATGCCACCAAAGAGTTCCTTCTTGCTGTTCGATGGTGAACCTGTATGTGTAGCTTTGCCCCGGTCTTATAGGGCACTGTGTCACGTACTCTGGTCCATCTGCCCATGGTGTCCTCATTTGACGAATCCCATGCCTAGTCAATCCGCAGATAAGAAGTTAGGTACACAGCCCCTCAATAGCAACCTGATCAATTGCAAGTTTTACAAGAGTCTGCATTTTACCAGTGAATAGTGACATTGTATTTGCCACGATTGGTTACTTTGACGACAAGGGTGTCGCCTTCTCTTACTTCTATGTTTGGTCCAGGATACTGGCCATTCACTGTCATGACATTAACAGTTCTGCACAGCCTCGTCACTGGAGCTGGTTGAACCTGTCAACAGTCAATCCGAGGGGATAACAAACAAGGTGAGCGATTGCTAAACTGGATCAACATAGAAGAAAGGCGAGAGATTTTGGCGGAAAAGCTGAAGAATAACATACAACAAATTCATGATACTGAGTTTCGGCATTTGCCAAAGAAGCTATGAACCCAATAACCAGCAATGTGGAGAGTGACAAGCAGCACCTGACTTTGAGCAACTTCATTGTTGCTCCTGGTGTTGCTTTCTGTTAAAAAACGTTTGCTTCAGCTGAAGCTTGTGGTGATCTGAGTATCGCTGGAGTCGATATATATATAGTTCGAGAACAAAGACTGTGGAAGGCACTCTTTGGTTACTTTATGAAAAAGATGCTTTCATCAACTGCACATTGAAGAAAAAATTGGCGGATTAGGTTTATCAGTTCAAAGAAGAGCAAAATTAGTCTAACTAATAAGAGGATTTGGTTCACCCACTGGATAGCCCTGTCAAATTTTCTCACAACTTTTTGTTCTATGGAAGGTATGGTGATATAATATACATATTTTTTTCACCAGTCACCAACTATAGAGACACATGTGATGTGAGAAAATAGTTTTATGATTAGTTAGTTGACATTGGCTTGATCTTTCCAGGTGGTATTTGTCTATTTGGTGAATGAAACAGTCCAATTCAACCATAGTTGAATGCTTACAATGTAGATTCATTTAAGCAAAAGTACAGGTTTGAAAGTTGAAACCCATCTGAAGGGGAGGGATGCAGCTCTCCCTCAATCATGAAATGTGTGATCAAGTAAAGTGATGTATTGTATTGACAAAAGAGCAAGATGAGTTGGTAAGAGTTTCTCATCTCTTGATTAGCGGTATCGGGTTTGAGCCCTAGCAGAACACTTCAAAACCTGCGAGTGTTTTAACAATTATTGAAGTTATGGCGTAGATTGGAATAGGTCATTGGTTTCAATACAACAACAACCCAGTTAGTCCCCCGATGAAGCAGGGTCTCTAAGGGTTGAAATGTACACACCCTTGCCTCCAAACTAGTCGAGAGAACGTTTTCATAAACGCAAACCAAAAGGTGTCAAGACCGAGTAAAGACAATTGTTTTTCATAAAAATAAAAAAAATCGCTACAAGTAGCAAGAACGATGATTTTATTTGTTTTTCATAATTTTGTGTTTTAACGGTAGTTCCTTTTGGAGCCAACTTTGCCTTGTCCACATCTATGATACCCCGAAACTCTATTTCACAGCGGTTTTGCGTTTCTACATATGAAGAAACTCCGAGGAAACATCTCAGAAACTTTGACCGTTTCGTTGACCAAAAAAATCATAAACTTTGACTGTTTCCGTTTGGTCATAAAAGTTTCTGACTTGCCAGATAACGTTTCCACAAATTTTATAGTTAAAAAAATAAAAAAATCAAACCCTAAATCATACTTCCCCTACGTCCCGTTTAAAACTCTTGTTACCCTCTATCCTTACCGCATACTTCTCCTCCATTTTCGGTAAACCCTAAGCTCAGTGCTTTCTCCCTCTAAGCTCTCTTATGGTAAACCCTTAGTTGTAGAACTTTCTCTTGATAAGCCAGAACCTCACTTGTAGAACTTTCTCTTGATAAGCCAGAACTTAGCTAAGTAGAAGATTCCTCTAAGCTCTCTTCTGATAAACTCTCACTTGTAGAACTTTCTCTTGATAAGCCAGAACCTCACTTTCTTCTGGTAAACCCTCACTTGTAGAACTTTCTCTTGATAAGCCAGAACCTCACTTGTAGAACTTTCTCTTGATAAGCCAGAACTTAGCTAAGTAGAAGATTGATGTTGGATTTGTTTTTTTTTTGGTGACGTGGGGGGTTCCGAGGTTGTCGACTAATCCCCCACGGGTCCGGTAAACCCTCATTTGTAGAACTTTCTCTTGATAAGCCAAAGCTTAGCAAAGTAGAAGATTGATGTTGGATTTTTTTTTTGGGGTGACGTGGGGCAGGGGCGGATCTCAGTGGCGGCAATCCCAACTACTGCTGAGTAGAAACTTGAAGGTTAGGCTACGATAAAAAAAAATTGCTGGGCTAAAATTAGGGAAAAGCTAAGGGTACCTATAAGCCCAAAAAATTGTTGTTGGACTTAGTTTTTTTACAGACTTTAAATAAACCCAAATATATCTTTACCTTCACATCTTGACTCTAATTCTATTCTGTATTGTTTTAATTTTTTTTCATAACAAAAAAAATATAAATAAAAAAAATCATCAACCATTTGGCTTTCGTCCTCTTAGTTAATTAGAATCTCCATTAGAGGTTAGAGCCTTCAAATCTTAAATATCTTGATCACCAATAAGTTATTTCTCTTGATTGACTCTCTTTTTATTCTATATTACTTTTTTTTTCTACAATGATTATATTCCTAAATTTCATAATTAGGGTTTTAAATTGTATGGTAATTCGTAAGAACTAGGGTTTTGAGTTGTATTACTTATTTAATTGTGTAATAAAGAGTTGTTTTAATCTAATTTTTACTTGTTCAATCGAACATAAATGACTAATTAAATTATCAATTTTGGTTATGTATGTCCTTATGCTTTCAGCTTTTGGTCCATAATTACATCCCTCTCTTTTGGCTAACAATATTTTCATTACAAATGGTATAAAAAACTTTTGTAATTGATAAATCATAGTTTAAATATTGTTTTGGATTCTTAATACCGTACGCTTTGGATTCTTAATATCTATATTGCCTTTGATGGATTTTTTGTCTCTTATGGAAATATTTTTCCGCTCACCTAAATTTGAAATATTAGATCCGCCACTGACGTAGGGGTTTCGAGGTTGTCGACTAATCCCTCACGGGTCCGAGCCCTAGCCTGCAAAGGACACGAACCGAGTAAGCCAGGCGGCAAGCCACCAGGCAGGCTCACCCAAGCCAATGAAGGCTTGAGCACCTATTAATAATTACACAATGGTGTAAATAAAGGGATTTGAACCCTTTGACCTGTTGCAAGAGTTACCTCTCCCTTACCAATAGGGCAAGGGATCATTGGTGAAGATTGATGTTGGATTGATTACTTTGTGTTGTTCTTTATTATGTTGTTATTTTAAAACTAAGTTAGTTTATTTTGTTGGTTTGCAAGACATTTAATATATTTGACATGTTTGTATTGATTTCTGTTAAGGAGTAAGGATATTGTTTATCACGGTTTTGAACATTTCAATTTGTAGTCTTAATGATGCATTCTATGCGTATCGTTTGGTGATGTGTTTATTCCTCTTATTTAGACCTTTAAATGAACATATAATTCATATTTCTGTTTCCTCGGCGTTTCCGTTTCCTACAAAATTTGGATTGTCGTTTCCCCGTTTCCGTTTCCCTTCCGGTTTCCGTTTCTGTTTCCGTGTAACATAGGTCACATTCACCAAAATTATACTCATTCCACCTTCAAATTCACCTCCCTCTCTGTAAAGGGTTTTTTTTTCCGGTTTGATATTCCCATAGTAAATTTTTTTGTTAAATGCACGATCATGACATCTGACCTGAGAAGGCAGTGTCGTGACTTAGCTTACAATATTATAATCGTATATATATATTATATTAACCATGGTGAGATACTAAGATTTGTAAATTTTAGAATACAAGGATTGAAATTTGTGATATCAAGAGACTTTTTCTGTATGAACTCGCATGTGTCCATGGATTTTTTGTAGACCAATGCTGCGGATAAATTATGTTGTAATCCCATTTAATTAACAATGCAAACCCTTCTCTATAAACTGTTATGACTTGTGATTGTGTAAATCCTTGATTAGTAATAAAAGGCGGGTTGGTCGTCGATTATGAGATTTGTTGGTTGTTGAATTATAGGCTTACAACTTTGCTACTCTCTTTTTTAGTTGACCTTCCCTTTTTTATGGGTGATATTAATAGGTGCTTTTATCCACCATTAGGCGTGCACTTTTAATAAGGCAATGTATTTGTGTTCGACATTTAACTACACTTGCTTGTCTATTCTCAAATAACTCTTTTTCTTTAGATTTTTATGTCCAGATGGAAACTATTTGTATATTTATTGATTTAATTGGTACATTAAAGGTAAAACTTGATTACAAACTCATCAAACTATGTTTCTTTGAATTCGAAAATACAAGTTTAGGATTAATTTCCTAGTGGTGTCTGTGTCCTGTATTTTATAGAATTGTCATGTCCTGTATTGCACCCTGTTTGTTATATGTTGGTGTTCATGCTACATGGAGTTACACTAAAAAAAAATGCATTGTCACGTTGTTCATGCCATCTGCACACGAGTGTACTTAAACATAACTCCTAAAGACCGGGTGTAGATATACACACGTTTTATATTCACTTTCTACTGAAGTTCGTTTTTTTTTTTTTTTTTTTGGGTCGAAAAACAGGCCTAAGCCTCACTCCCAGGAGGGAGGTTTTTATTCAGAAACATTCACCCATTAGTTTGTACGCCTTCCAGGTGTCCAACAAAAAAAATACCTAACGGAACTGGACGTCCCAGTCTCTTAGTCTCTACTACGGAAACCTTGGCAAGCGATCACTAGGCTGGCACACGGGTGTGTCGGCTTTGCCGACTTTGATATGAGGTCGAGGGCCATCTTCGAGTCAACCTCGCAAGCTACCTTCCTGAATCCATCGTTGTCCTAGGGTTGTTTCCTCTAATTGACACTTAGACAACGAATCGAGCACCTCATTCTCTTTTTAACTAATCTAGGATCGAGAGCCCGGCTTGTATATCGGACTTGCCTTTGTTCAACACATTTGGTTTCTTCACAACACTTTTGGAAGGATCCCTTGGGTCAGATCATGTTCTTGCATTCTTCTTTTTACACACTACAAAAAAAAATTGAAAATTTGTTCATATTGTGACAATAGGTTATTTTCTTGGGTTGTTAGAGCTTTGAAAAAATTCACTAAGTCAGATACAATCTTTCAACGCCATTAATAATATATAGCCCTGCTGAGAAAATTTGAACCTTGCAAATCAGCAATTCAATCTTTCAACGCCATTAATTTATCAATAAAGCCTCATTAACCTGCACTGATTGCTGAAATTAAGAACTACTAAAGGTATGGAATCTGAATTGCGTTCTCTTTTTTTACCCATAACATAAACAATTTTCCAACCTTTTGACTCCGTGTGATCGAGATCAAAATCTCACATTATTTTAGCAATATAACTTCACGCTCTGCGGATGAGTATAAAACTACAAAACCCATCAAAAACGAACTGTATTTCAAAAGTTTGGACCGCAACACAGCCACCCTTTTTATGTTTAATGTACACACAAACATTTCAAGTAAAAACTGGAAAAAGAAACAGGTGAAGAAAAACTAGGGAGAAAAAATGAGACATGTTTGGTCCAAGAACGAAGTAAACGAGCACGGGTTTGTTGAATTCTGTGCTGAATCTTCAACGCGAGGGACGGTCCAGACACTAGCCATTTGCGGAAAATGGTGCCGACAAAATAAGTCAAGCATGGATTTGGATGGTCAGAAGCTATATCTATTGCTTTAATGAGTCCAGCAGCTTCACTTTAGAGTTACAAATCCGGAGGAGCTCTGAGAGTGTTCGGCGTTGTCCATTTACAACCTTCCTGGCTACTTCAGCTGGATCCCAAGACTTCAATGCCAGTCCAATTCGGTCACCCAGTTCAGATACATTGACAGTAGAGGCGACATTTTTCAGAATCTGGAATGCCTGGCCAGGGCCTTCAGGCTCCCCCGACATTACGGAGGAGAGCAAGGTGTCCATTTGTTGCTCTTCAGTTCTTTCAATCCGTTCGCTTAGCCACTTTGTAACCACTTCTACAGTTCCACGTAAAGACTGGGCTGTATCCCGGATTGCATTTGACAGTAAGGAGTTTGATTGATCTGCAGGCCCGCTTTTCTTTTTCTTTTTTCCAGATGGTAGAGATGAATGAGCGCAGGACTGAAGAACGAGAATATGCCAAGCTAATGATTCCGTGATTAGTTGCACCAATGTTGGAAAATCAGCCCCTGGAGTGCAGTTGAGGAGTCCTGATACTGTAACCTTTTGTGTAATTGAAGTACTGAAAACAGAATTTACCATATGCCAAGCAGGCTGACTCGCTTCTCCTGACAACCCATGATTATTACGACTCAAGCTTAATGCATTGGAAAACACAGCTACATTCACCCAATCTACTATTTCTGAACCAAAAACCTGCACCAAAAAAAGACGAGGTTAATCTTTGCGAAAATGCTAAAATTGATGCAAGATAAGTCTGAGATATCATACTCACTGCTGGCTATCATGCAATTAGAGGCTAACTATGAAATGCCATCTTATGAAGTACCAAAGGAAAATAAAAAGGAAATCACCATAAAAAATGTTGAAAAGGAGTAAAATAAAAGCAAACAGCTAATTGTCACACCTCCATAGTCTTCTGTCCTTTAGAAACATCAACCAGAACATCTACTGCCTTATCTAGAGATACTCCAAGAAACTGTGTGTACTGCTCGAGTAAAGATTTCAGTTCCATGGACAAATTATTATCAGATGCTGAGCCATTGGCTTCAACATTTTCTTTGACAGAAGCAGAAGCACACTGAATGGACAAGTATATCATCCGAGGAAGAAGAGCTCTTTTATTTACAGTATTCTTTGAATTCATTTCCCAGTCATTCTTAAATTGCAGCTGCAGAAACATCAAAGTTAAAGACGTAAGAACAACGTTGTAGACTTATAAGAAGAATAAAGCACATTTATAAGACAGTTAAAAGCACCGAACAGTTCGCACCGTCCTTTCTCCGTGAAAACCAGAAAGTTGCTCAAATGGTCCTGTGGTAAAAAAAAAAGGCTTCAATCAGTACACAACATATGAAAACTGGAGGTTGTACCACCATTGAGAGGGGAAAACACCATCTGAAAGAAAGCAGAGGATGCAGGAATTCTTAACCTGCTAAACAAAAGTGAAAGAATGCACAAAATATTGCTACAAGCAAAAAAACACTAGATGCTACAATCACTTCGTTATCATTCTTAACCACATTCTATTTTCATATACCTAAAAGATAGTTCTTGGACGGTGTAGGTGTCCACCAAGGCCTAGTTTGAAAATCTTCATTGAATGTCAATGGTCTGCATGCAGCTTCATTTGCACATTCAAGAATTTGGGCTCCATGGTTCAAGCTTTCAAAAACAGACTGGAAGAAAATGAATGCTAAGAAATGTACAGTATAAATAGTTCAAAGGAAACTTTAAACATTTAAATAAATAAAAAAGGTCAAACTACCTCTTCCTCCTCGAGGTTATCAGCCTTCTCCTTCAACTGAAGAAGGGACGATTCAACCCTTGCTACCGAATACTGATTAGACTGTTGCAGTCGTTCTTTAAATTGCACAAACTCAATCACCTATAAAGTAGCATCCACAGATAGTAAAAAATCTGCTATGAATGAATCAGGGAGATATCGGATGGATCAGGAAATCATATAAAGCTAACAACATATTAAATAAATAGATTTATATCCTGCTTCTATCAAGGGTTCAGATAATCAATAAAGCCCCATATCATCTAGTGAATTATGTTCTCTAATGTTAGAAACTTAGAATACCCTATTTGATCTTAGCAATTAATATAAAGATCTGACAAGCTACCTTAAAATCCTCATGCTAATTCAAGATATTCCAAACCCATAAATAAAAGCGAAAAAATATAGCAAAACATAACAAGAGGTTACAGTTTGCATCTCTACAGTGTGAGAAGTAACAGTACTCTCATGATTCATAGAAACCTAGGTGAACAGAAAATGAAGCAGCAACATCAACCCACCAATCCCTCCTTTACAAAAGGCCCGCAAAATGGTTTGGAACTCGGGAGAACCAGGATGGACAACTAACCCTCAATTGTGTACATTAAAAAGATGCAAAAAATGTAGCATGGACCAAAAAGGAAGCCTATAACCTTTATAATAAGATTTGGTACATCATAGAGGACACATTTAACTTTGAACCATTCTTCAATATAAGCAGCGATTGCACACTCTACAATCAACACTGTATCGCAAGCTGTTGTAAAATGGGAGTGTGGATCTTCCATTTTATTCACTTTCAAATAGAGGGGTGCTTTCATAGATAAGAGCAATAATTAAAATAAAATAAAAGACAACATAGAATAGCATCTCACGAGAAATAGAAGTAGACGCATACATACTTTCGAGTAATTTCGATGCCGATAAGCAAGAAATGTAAGATCCGCAGATTCTCGAAAATGATCATCCATGAACTTGAGATAGTTTTTTAAGATGTCATGTGCATCTGCCCAAAGAGGAGATAACAACATTTGTGGCAGAATGTGGTGTGGGACAGTCTCTAATAATATATTCTTCACGTCCAAAGTTTTATACCTACAATGATAAAATACCGCTTCATGAATGTGTCCACATACGAAGGAGAAAAAAACAGAAAACCACTTGAGAAAGATGTTAGACATGCAGAAGAACAATAAGATCCTTGTGATTATAAGGAAAAAGAGCTGGAAGGAATCCTGGTTAATGAGCTACTTACCAATCATAAGCCACGGGAATGGCACCCAAATGAGAATACATGTGTATCAATAGTATCTTGTAAGTGAACACATGTCTGAAACCACAAAAAAAAAAACGATTACAAATTATAACAAGCCAATTATCAAATCAGATTATTTGCCTTCAGCTAAAACCTAGTAATGATATGTCATGAGACTAAATCTTATTTAAAGGGGGATTATAAAACAAATAAGAGCAAAACAAAGTTGGATTGTCAAAATATAGTCAAAAGAGAAAGACCTGACCTCCTGATTGTCAAACCAAATTCCAGTATCATAAAAGCCTCTAGCAAATAACCAAGATGTCTGGTACGCCAGTATAACTAAAAGAAGAGTGAAAATAATGGACAATCAGAAACAGGGAAGAAAATTTTCACCAAAAAAAAAGAAACAGGGAAGAAAAGGTGAAGGAGAGGGAGAAGGGGAGAGACAGATTGTCATCAGGATACTCTACTACAACAGAGAAATGATCAAATAGCATCTGTCCTAAATTTTATTTTAATTTTTTTTAAAAACCTACTCAGTCAACTAAGAGATGCATCTGCTGATAATTCAGCTACCCACTCCAAAATTAAAAATTTGGACCCCATAAAGTAGTACATCATACCAAACAAAAAGTTCCTAAAGGTTCTCAAAATCCAAATATCAAGCACTTATCACGGAAACTAAACAAAAAAAAAACTAAATGAGTCCTCATCCCCGTCAATGGAAGAAACATTAACTCAAAAGGTTTACAATTAATAATATAGACATTTCACAAGGGGTTATTTTGGCGATTATTGTGTTAAGTGTTAACTACTTGTAGTTATTTGTGCAACTAAGGTACTTGCAATGTACAAGGAATCACATGCCAAATAAACCTTGGATATTTGGCCCACAACAAGTGAAAACAGAATAGAGCAAAGTTTAGAAACATTGTAGCAATTCGAGGTCTGAATTTGGAATTTTCAATCAAATAGATAAATACCTGAACCAACAAATTTGAAGCTATGGATAAGAGTTCTTCACCGTGCATGTTCTCTTGTGGATCCAGGTCCTTTGAAAGTGCAAGATTTTTGCAGTACAAATCTAGCAGCTTCACAGCAGACTTCACAAGTTCTAGTGATCAATAGGCAGGAAAATCATTTCATTTGTGAACTTAAAAACTCATAAACAACTAACTTATGAAAACAAGACCATCCTATGTACTCAAACTGTAAGTACCAGTTGAAAAGGAAATTTTTACACACCACTATCAGGGAGCTTATAAGTATCACCAATGAGCTCTTGTATCTTTTGGAGTGTTATTGATTGACCAAGGGACTTTATTGGTTCCATTGGTGAGGATGTTGAGCACTCTGTAAATGTTTGGAGCAAATGTGTCTTCTCATCAGGATTTAACACTTCAAGAAAGACTTCAACATCAGAACAGAAGCAAGACAAATGGCCGAATCTGCATATGCACAGGAGCAGCAAAATAAGATAATATTCCATCTGCCAATAAAAAAAAATTAGTGGAAGTTTAGACCACTGAAAACGCTATTTATCATTCAATGTCAGACAGAAGAAATACTGCCAGCACTTTAAAAGACAAAGCAAAATGGATGGTCTCACTAGATTGAGATTCAATGCAATTTTTTGTTCCTGTATACAACTGATCATTTTGTCTTCTTTTCTTATCGAACAAGCCATATATAAAGTGCTAAAATCTAAAATGCTGTCAAATGTTGGGTGATTATATGAAACTGAGCAAAAAAAAAGGAAAAAAAAAAAGAATTAGATCATACATTTCCACCAAGAGTGATATTTTACCCATATAAGGTTTCATGCTGTGTGCAATGATTACTAGACCCAAACTCATGGTACTGCCCAAGAGGCTTACTTTGTGAGGACAATCTTCAGAGCATAGAACAAATAAGAGTAACATATTCCAATGAAACAAGACTATGAACAAGGCATCATGTAGATAACCAGACAAAGGCACCAAATGGATATGGGATATGACTGAACTTAGATATGCTACTAATCAAACCTATGCATTCAATTGTTTCACAAGGGGTCCATAACAAAACCACCTTGAAGTTATACCAAGAGTATGAATAAAGCTATCATTTGATAATGATGATGAAGAATCCGAAGTGAAAAGAGGTAACCTGGAAAAGTAATGGACAAGAGCATCAAGGATTTTCCCCTTGTCACTCTTTCCATGAAAATGCTTCCTCCTCTCAATTTCAAGATTTGCCAAGTATGGGCCCCTGATAGCATCTTTGCTGGTGTCTGCTAGCAGCTTCTGTACAAAATCTGTTGCATCTGATATACGACTGTCCAACTAAAAATCACATGATAACCAAATTATCCAACAAGACAATAGCCATATCTTCCAGGAATATTATAAACCCCTCTCCACAAGTGGAAAGGGAAAAGGATAAGACTTAGGGTAAGTACCGTATCAACTGTGACATGTGACAAGTCACAGGATTTTGGTGGTTTAACTGGTTCACCGACCTGGGCACTGCACCAGCTTCGATGATCCTCAAGCAAGCAGCCAAAGTACTGTAGGAAGCACTCCCAATCATCGGGACTGCCAAAAAAAAAAAAGAAAAATATTGATGGTATTTTTTTGTCAGGATAACAGCAAAAAAATTTAAGAAGTCCCATCACAAGTCACTTCTCCAATGAGGGAATGACACTGAACAGATCCCTGTCGTACATATATACCAAGTGAAATCACAAAAGGTTGTTGATAAAACACAGGCATGTCACTCAAAGATTCTTGATAACGGTGATAACCTCTTTACAAGCCACACCTTGGCCACTCAGACGTGCCAGATGCATTCAAATCCTATCAACCAGGCTTCTATATTCCCTAGTCCCTTAAGTGAGCAGATCTTTTCTAAAATGCTTCAATCTTACTGATCACCCAGAACTAGGATGCTAAATAGCTAGAACATTGGACCAATTCATGGTAAAATGTTTTTACAGGTTAAAACACAACATAATTTACACTTAAGCAACTAGAAGTCCAAATGGTTTATATATTTCTAATGTTTCATCATGTGAACAAGCTGAAAGTAAGAACAAGAATGCTGTCATGGTTCTATCCTTAATAATTCAAGATTTTACATACCGTGATTCCAATATCTTGCGAAATGTACTTGCAGCACCAGCATTATCACCTGCTCGTGCTAGAAGCCTACCCTGCCAGCTTAATGTCAATGAGTAGAAGTCCATAAGAAATCAAAGCAATGTCTTCAGTAATAGAAGTTTTTCCGCCTTACAAAGCATATTCAATATAAAAAGGGTCTTAAGATCTATGCACAAAGGCTACAGAAACTACCTGCAATCGTAGCTGATCAACTTCAATGGACAACAGTGATCCTAAATTTCCTCTAAGAACATCTAAGGCATCCCCATACTTCCCTTGTTGTTCCAATATGGAAAGGTATGTTATAAGAGCTGCAAAAGATTTTTAAGGCTCAGAGCAATGGGAGGCTTTGATAGAGAAAGAAAGAAAGAAAGCATAAATACCAAAATTTTACCTTCTGGCTCGTGTAAACTGTGAGAGTTAATATGCTTCTTGATTAATCCTTCAGCCAAAACTAACAACTTCTCTCCACCATGCCCATGATATACCTGGTCAAATATCAACACAGCATGAAATATTCAGACCAGGGTTGGACAAGAAATAATACTACTAGTATATAACAAACTTCCAATAAGGAGCTTAATTCAATTCAAAAAACATCCTCTTTAGCTCAATTAAATAAGCTTCAACCAGTTGCAAGAGAAAATCGCACTCAACATATCAATGTTAAAACCCTGAGATGAGAGACTAATCAGAGTGCCTAACAGACTCTTGACATCAGATACAAGAACAGCTTGGTTTCGAACCATTTCCAATAAAATTATTACTCTACCGTAGAGTAGAGAAAAGTCACCGATATCCAATTTGAAATACATCAAGCATAAACGGGCAACTATTGTAAACAATAACAGAGAGTAGGTAGAAGAACGATACCTGCAACAGAATGCTACAAATTGCCCACAGCAAAAATCTTTCTTCGCCAACAGTTTTGTACAATTTAAGAGCTGTCTGCCAGAAAAAGGTGAAGAGGGGGAAAATTAACAGAATTGTTTGGAAATTTTAAAAATCCAAACTATTCAACCAAATATCAGGGAGAGAAGTAGAGTATCATCAACCTGTTGTTGTTTGACATATGAGTACTCGCGAACGTAGCAATTAAACAGCCCCATCATTAACTCCATATTGTTGGCCATTTTCCCACAGGCATATTCATAGCAGCTCGTTGCCAAATCCACTGTAATAATCAAACAAAACACCGCTGAGTACAACGGATGAGAACACAACAAGAGTCAACAGACAGGGAACAACAAACTGACATCGATCAAGTCTTTGAAAGACGATCTGCAATGTGCTGAGTGTAAGATCATCCATCAGAAAAGAGTCGTTCTTATGCAACAGCTCTTTCGCACTCAAGGAAATAGACAACGCCTCTCCAGGCTTCCCCATTCTCTCTAGGATCACAGCTTTCAAAGCCTAATCAACAAGTAGCAAGTAATTCATCATTGAACACAATACGCCTAGAATCGGAGAAGCTGAAACTCGAACAACGTCCGGCGAATTGAAGCAACTCGAAAAATCGAAGGAACGGTAGATACAGAAGTAGATAACTTACGAGAGCGTAGGGAGAGTTGGGGTACTTGGTGAGAAGAGATGAAGAGAGCTTGAGAGCGTTCTTGTACTGGCGAGAATCGATGGCGTCCCAAATCTGCCGGACTCTACGCTCAGGTATGCCGCCGGCGACACCGAATTTCGACGCCATTGAATCAGACGATCAGGGCTTTTTCTCGCTATATCGACTGGAGCGTTTGAGGCGATGGCGTTGGGTTAAGGGTTGGAGCTTCGACGGCGCTCGGTGGGGGAAGGAAAAACCTAGCGGCTAGCGCGCGTTCAGAGTGATACCGACTGATGACCTCGTGCGAGTGCCTGTCCCACCGTCCCAGATTTTATTTTATTTTTTATTTTTTTTTGATTGGGTAAGAATTCGGGAGTGTTTAGCTACCCGATAGCATCCTTTCGGATGAGGTCAATAAGGCCTGGATCATTGTAAAACGAAGTATTGGTGGCAACGTGAGCAAGGTGTGCAACCTTATCTGCTACCAAGTTGCCGCTACGAAGAACGTGGGTGAACGAAACTTCGTAGAACCCAGAAATGAGGGTGCTAATATCAGATATTAGAAGATCAATTTCCCAAGGGCATTTTGTCTTGGATTGCATTTGCTCTATGATTGATAATGAGTCTCCTTCAATAATTAAACTAGGAATTCTCAATTCCAGGGCTTTGAGAATTCCTTTTCTTAATGCTAGTGCCTCAGCCATTAGTGGTTTTTGTAACCCAATTCGTTTTCCCCCTATGGCAGTAACGTCCCCCTTATTGTCTCGAATAATGAACCCTATTGAGCTCTGTCTGTTCCCAGATGCTGAGCCGTCGAAATTTAATTTCCACTTCCCCGGTGGTGGTTTTTTCCATTTGACTTTTTGCTTTCTCCTTGATTTATTAGGGGTCCAATTTTCATTATTCCTGATTTCATTAGTATCCCATCCCATAGGACTATCGGCCTTTTTCCATTCTTCGAAGAACGAGTTTACCATTTTTAGGAATCCTTCTATGTTTGGCAGCTTTTGTTGCTGGAAGATTAATTTGTTTCTACATAACCATTGAGACCACCAATGAAACGCAAGTTGCGTTCTTTGCTGGCCATCCAATAGTCCTGCTGTGAACGCCATAAGTGATTCAATGTTTCTTGACTCTCTGATCTTTACACGTATTTTAGATTTTACTGCACTTGACAAACCTGGGCAACACATCGAGTATTTGCACTCAAACAGAAGATGAGCAGTGTCTTCCTCATGATGGTTGCAAACTGCACAGTATGGTGGGATGGCGATTCCTCTTCGAGATAGTCTGGCAGCTGTTGGTAGTCCATTGTGGCAGAATTTCCACATAAAATTCTTTATCTTAGGGGGGACATTGAGCTTCCAAATCCACTCATTGACATCATTTGTTAGGTTTATAGATTTCGTTTGTAGTTTATAAGCACTAGACGTTGTGAACCATCCTTTTCTATCTAGCCACCAATACATACGGTCTTGTATTTGACTAATCGGTAGGGGGATGTTTGCAATTTGTTGTGCCACGTCATTTTCCAAAGTTAATTCTAACCTTTCCTTATTCCAAGCCCATTATTGATATAGTGCTCCACAGTTTCTTCTGGGTTGATTCTTGTTCGGTCGAGGCAGGCCGAATTGATGTTTTTAATTGGAGCCCAATTGTCTTTCCAAAATTTAATTGTTTTTCCATCCCCCACTGACCATGCTAATCCTTCTTTGAATGGCTCAATGATTTTCCTCAGTTGTGTCCATTGCCATGATGCATTTCCTTTCTTATGATGATTCAAAATAGGCTCAGATTTTAAGTATTTGTAGTTAATAATTCTTACCCAACTATTGTCCGGTTCCGCCATGATTTTCCAAATGAGTTTCATCTGGAGAGCTTCATTCATTTCTTTTGTTTTTCGTAATCCCATTCCTTCTTTTGCTTTGGGTCTACATACCCTGTCCCATCCAATTAGTGGTTTATACTGTAGATCTTTGTTCCAAAAGAATGTTCTGTTTACCTTATCTAGAGCCGAGTGTATTGACACTGGAAGCATGAAACTTTGCATTGCAAAAAGTGGCTTGGCTGCTAGATTTGAATTTATTAACACCGATCTGCCATGTTGTGAAAGGGAGTCAGCTTTCCATTTTGTCAGTTGATTTGTTGCTTTTCCAACTAACCCTTCAAATGTTTCTTTATTCACTCTACCATTGACAATCGGGCATCCCAAATACTTGTCAAGTTTCACTTGCTTCGCAATATTGAGACATCCTTCAATTGTAGTAATTCGCGAAGATGGTATTCCCGGGGAGGCTTGGAAAGCAGACTTATTGTAATTCACTTTTTGGCCAGAGAGTTTGCAGTAATCATCAATGATTTTGGTTACTGTTTCACAAGATGTTTGGTTACCTTTGGCAAAGATAATGATATCATCAGCGAAGGCAAGGAAGGGGATTCTTGGTCCTGAATGGACAAATCGGAATCCAACACTAGGATGATTGAGGTTGGATTCAGAATTGAGTTTTCGAGCAAGAATTTCTGCTCCAATAATAAACAGAAATGGAGACATGGGGTCCCCTTGTCTCAGGCCCCGAGAAGGTTTAAACACCTCAGTAGGCCCGTTGTTGACAAGTACTGAGGAGGACACAGTTGTAACACATTCCATGATTAGCTTGATCACTTGGTTGCTAAAACCAAATTTCCTCAGGACAGCCTCTGTAAATGTCCAGTCAACTCTGTCGTAGGCTTTCTCCATATCGAGTTTGATTGCTAATCATCCCTCCGTCCCTTTCCGTGTTTTGAAGGAATGGAAGATCTCATGTGCTATTAGAATATTGTCTTATATGGCTCTGTCAGACGCAAAGGCACCTTGAAAAGGGTGAATAAGTTTACCTATGACCTTTTTGAGTCTCTCGGTAAGAATTCTTGAGATAATCTTATACATTGTGGAACATAGACTAATGGGTCTATAATCAGTAGTCTTGGAGGGATTGTCACATTTAGGTAGTAGCGTTATGAAGGTGTGGTTGATCTGCCTGAGTAGTTTGCCAGAATGGAAAAACGCTTTGACTGCTTTTATGACATCACATCCGACTATATCCCAGTAAGATTTATAGAATTCAGCAGTCATACCATCGGGGCCAGGTGATTTATTTCTGCCCAGTGCCCAAACGGCACCCTTGATTTCACTATTGGTCGGTTGTTGGCTAAGGCTATTATTTTCTTCTTCCGTAATAGTTGTCGGTATTAATTCAAGGTACTCGTTGAGCAAATTTAAATTTATTTGCTCTTTGGAAAATCTCTTGACAAAATCATTTTTAATTTCTTCCTTGATGTTCTCTTCTCCTACGATCAGCGTTCCTGAGTTTGTTTTGATATTTCGGATTATCTTCCTATTTCGTCTTCTCGATGCTATTTTGTGAAAATAGGTTGTGTTGGAGTCTGCTAGCTTAATATGCTTAGATTTCGCCCTCTGTCCCCAATATTCCTTTTGAAATTTTAGCAGTTGTTCTTTTTTCTTAATCAGTTGTTTTTCCACTCTATGCTCTTTGCCAGTTCTTGGAGCTGTGCTGGACTGTATGTTAATGAGCTCTTTCTCTACTTCTTGTATTTGTCGAAAAACATTCCCAAAGGAGTTTCTATTCCATGTTTTGGCTTTATTTTTCAGAAGTTTTGTTTTGTATATTAGTCTGTACATTGCTGACCCCGAGCATCTTACCCTCCAAGTTTGCTTAACGATATTCCTAAAGTCCATCCTATGTAACCACATGTTCTCAAATTTGAATGGAGGTGGTGTAAATTCACGGCCAGAGTTTAGACAAAAAGATATCGGGCAGTGGTCTGAGCCAAAGAATGCCCCATTAAAGGTTGATAAGTCGGGAAAGGAGCAAAGAAACTCATGCTGAACCAGAACACGATCAAGTTTTTCCCATATATTATCTTCCCCTTCCTGTTTCTTTCGCCAGGTGAATTGGTTCCCAAATGACGGTATTTCAGATAGAGCACACTGGTCTTTGAAGTGGTTTAGTCTAGAATATCTATTCACGTTATGTAGCACCCCTCCCATCTTTTCACTGCTGCTGCTTAACTCGTTCATATCCCCAATGACTAAACATGGCAAGGGCTCATTGTTGATTATGTTCCTCAATTCTGACCAGAACGCATCTTTTTCACACTCATGCGGGGGGGGCATAAACAAAGAAAATCATTCCTAAGAAGTTTTTCTCAAGGCACTCATATTTTACGCGAATTACTCTCGGGAGAATCGCCTGTGCTTCTATTGTTTCATTAGCGGAGGCATTGTTGTTCCATAATAGTCCAATCCCTCCCGTTCTGTCTTCCCCTAGTGACCAAATGGCATTATTGAAACCTGTTGATTTCCACACTCTCTCCTGAGGTATTTTGTTTGTTCTAGTTTCTGCAATTGCTAAGAGATTTATGTGTTCATTTATCCTCATTGCCTTTAGATCTAACCAAATATCTCCTCTTCCTAGGCCTCTAATGTTCCAAAATCCGACTTTCATTTTAAACCTGTTTGATCTATTAGAAGCCGGGGGTGTGGAACTCCTAATAGCGATAATAAATTCACGCTTATGGGGACTCTTGATTGCATAGATTCTTTACCTTGTGCACCACATTTCTCTTTCCTAAATTTTATGTCATTTGAAAACAATAAGACAGATTTTCCTAAACAAATTGCACACCAGTTTCTTAATGTGTCATTAGATACAATTTGATTATCCATTATGCCATATAACTGATCATGATATCTGTTACCACAGGGCTTATGGTTGCAGCTACCCTTATCAGAATTTATCCAAACAAACCACCAACTCAGTCCACCCATTAAACAAATAACCATTATAGTTTTATACCAAGGCTGATCAAAGACATACACATCATTATTTAAACAATTTATATAGAGAATGACTACATCCAATTGATAACTAAACACAGAGACAATATCGGTATCACCAAGCATCCTTTGTTTAATAAAAAGGTTTTTTCCTAAAATATTTTTTGTCATAAAAAAATGTAGCAAATGATTTGAACTAAGATTGGGAGCAATCGTAATTGGCTTTGAGATCATAATAATGGGTGTATAATCCATAGGTTGTAATCTAGATCTAGTCAGGACCACCAAGAGTGTCTTACAATTGTCATTAGCCCATTTGAATTCATTGTACCCACAAACGAGAGTGAACAGCCAGAAAATCAGACTCAAATCATTTAGTGGATTAAAAGCAATGCTAATGTTGGTCCACATAGACATAATCAAAGGCAAAGAAGTAGACAAGGAGATGTAAACAAATAAGTTTCCATTCCACCTTCTCCAAGAACTAATCCATTCTGACAGATCAACCACTAGCATACAATCCTCTACTAAATCAAATTTCAATACAAGCCAATAATTTTCCACAAGAAAACGACAGGCACCACCAGAAAAAGATTTCCAAACATACCTTGTTTGCTTCTCGAGTTCTTTGGCTTCCTTAGGTTCTCCATTGATTGTTTCACACAGTCGGGATTGGTTGAGAGCACAGAAGTACTCCTGAACACGACCTTGCAGAGCACAACGTTTCTCCTTGCCGAAGGTACGACACATGAATGATTCCTCAGCATCTTGGTCATCCTTGTAGAGGTGAATCTCCTCAGTGAGTTTAAGGCCCTCCGGCATCCCCTTTCGGGTATTAGTCATTTGAGGGGCAGGATCTTCTACCACCAAAGGATTTTTCCCCTTATCCATTCCAAACGGAGCCATGAAAAATACAAAGACAAAGCACTTGTCACAGAGAATTGATTTTGATAAGCAGAAATTGAAGAGAGGAGGAGAAGAGGTGCGGGAATAGTAGAACCACCTCCCCGCCCACAAACAGAGAACTACATCAGAGAGGAGATGAGAGAAAGGAGTACCGAGAGTACGAACCCTTCCCGAGCAGAAAACCGTACCCCAACGGACAGACTTGTTGCAGCAATCCGCTCCGGCAATCATAATCGGACAGAACAAGGAGCCAATTGTAATCTCCCGTAACCCTAATTTTTTGGCGATCGTACAGATTGGATTTGGCCAAGGAGGGGGACGATCTGGCCAAGCCTGGCTAATCTTTATCAATTGCACTCTCAGACAGCAATATCGGAGGTTTTGCGTAGGGGGATTAGACCAAAGCCTAATCCGAGATGTTACCCAGAGAATCGGGATAACACAATCAACCAAAGAGATTTCGCCATCACAGGGTCTATAGAAGAGATTGAAACTGAGAAATTGGGGGTTTATGGACCAATCAACAAGACAAAGGGAGAGACTCAGATTTTTGATAAGAAGGATCCCCGACAGTAGCTTCTTCATCTCTGAAGAGAGGGCTGCTTTGAGAAGGCTACACCAAAGAGGGGTGGATGGGGGAAGGTATCCAGCGCGTGTAGGCGCGTTCTTCTTGCTCAGGAAGGGTTTTCTTGATGATTGAGATGTCCCAGATTTATTTGTAATCAACAAGAAAATGAAATTTGTGTAATAATCTACATATATTTACTTTTTACAATAAAAAAAAAAGGAAAAACTAATTAAAATACCCCAACTTTTGGTGTATGGTAAAAATATATTCTCAACTTTCAAATGTAATTAAAATATCTCGACCTTTGAGGGTAGTGGTAACCTATGTAGCACGGAAACGCCTAGGTAGGGCACAGTGTCGTGTCGGAAACACGGACACAACACGAAACACCTCGAAAACGCCTGGACACGGTCAAGACACGGTCAAGAAACGGTCAAACTTCGAACACGTATGGAAACGCGATGGAAACGCCTTGGACACGGTTCACAAATAATGGACACGGTTTGGAATTAAAAAAAACCCGGTTCATAATTAAAAGAAAAAAGAAAAAAGCAAACCCGGCTATCAACCTTTGCCCTTTTCTTCTTGAGCCTCCTTTTGCACTAGCCACCGCCGAGCGCTATTCTTCACTAGCCACCGCCGTTCTTCGATCTGCACCAACCACCGTCGATCGCCGGGCTTTCTGAACACAAACGAGTGTCGTTCCTGTCAATCTTCCTTCAACTCTTCTCTCCCTAGCTCACTCCCTCTCTATACCTTGATTTATTTTCAGATTTAGGGTTACATTGATTGAGTGATGTTTGATTTCAATTTATATGAGATTTAGGTGTAGGATCTAGAAAGTGATGATGGTTCAGGCTCACAAACTAATGAAGGTAGCAGATGGGTGTTTCTTTGAAACAGAAGGTGGAGCTGGAGTGGACCACTTTGGGATTATGTTGATAACTTGATATAGTTGGCAGAACAGCGGGAGGGGGGTAACAAGACATGATGGTGGACCACCTCCTCTCTATACTTTGATATATTTTTAGATTTAGCAATGTTTATTTGTATATATTTTGATTTAAAATGTTATATAATTATTTATTTATATCTCATTGGTCTTAACATCTAGGTGACTCTTATTAGTATAAATGTATACATCTTTGCAAGACCTTTAAAATGATATATATATCATATATCTTTGTCGTGTCCGTGTCCTATGTTTTTTGAAATTGCCGTTTCCCCGTGTCTTCCCGTGTCCGTGTCCTGTGTCCGTTTCCGTGCTACATAGGTGGTAACATATTATCACGAGTTTTCTCATGAGTAAAAAATGTTGACAAGGCACCCTACGTTGATTGTGTTTTTTGATAAGGCAGCCTGCGTAGAAGCCTTTTTACAAATTAGTACTAAAATCGGGTTTTCTTAAGCGGTTTCCTTAGGGAAAAATGCACCGAAAACAAAATTAAATCCGAAGAAACGAAATTGATTCAACCAAGCAACTAATCCGGTCAAAAATGCCTCAAACTAACACAACACGACTATTCCTAACACCAAACCGACAACAAAAAACTAAACCGAAAACAACAGCAACAACAAAGAGGGAAAAAAATTTATTCAGCTAAGTCTGTGAACGAATCAAAGAGGAAGAAGATGTGAGAGAGACAGCTCAAGATAGGTGACCACAAGGGAGGAAGACTGTCATTGAAGAGGAACTATGAGTTGCCTAGAAGATCGGAAGACAGCTCAAGAAGCGATCACGAAAGAAGATAGGAGGGAGGAAAAGGCGTGGTGTATGAAGCCGGTCCAACTCTTTATTTTTTTTCCTAAGGAAACCGTTCAAAAAAAACCCTTGTGAAAAATCAACGTAAGGTGTCTTTTCAACATTTTTTACCAGTGAGAAAACTCGTGGTAATATATTTCCACTACTATCAAAGGTTGGAATATTTTTATTACTTTTGAAAGTTGAAGATATATTTTTACCATACCCCCAAAGGTGGGGGTATTTTAATTAGTTTTCCCTAAAAAAATGAATAGTGATAAAGATTAAAAAAAATCATGAAAAACGCCTAACTTTATTCCAAAATCATCAAATCTTCAAAGGATTTCAAATAACAATATAAAAACGCTCTCTTTTGATAGTCCCAACATTCATTCTTAGGGAGTCTAACCCTCCTCTAGGAATCACCATTCCGCCTCCTCTGCACGAAAAATCTCGACTTCGACCGCCTCTTCTCCTCCTCGCTCGACCACCCCTTCTCCTCCTCGTTCGGGTGTGTTGTTCAACCAGTCGTCCTCGGTGGGGATGTACTCCGTCTCCAATGTTCTTGGCACCCTTGGTCCTCTTGAATTTCATCTCCTCTCAAGCTACCGTTTACCCCGGCACCGCCACTGCTGCCTTAACCCAAGTTCGAACCTCGTTATCCTCCTGGCCACCTTTCGTTTCCGACAAAGGTAACCTCTATCCCTAGCTCCGGCCACATGAATCGGTGTTTCTCCGACGACTCTCTCTTTCGATGGTCCCTCTGAACTCCGTTGTCGAATGGTCAATCCTCGATGTGCGTTGTGCACTATCGATCCTCCGTCTTCAACCTTACCCTAACCCTAATTCAATTGGATTTTTTGAGTTCCCTTGGCTTTCTCGGGGTGAGTTTCGAATTTGGGGCTTTCGAGTCTCCCCGGCCTTTCGATTTCCTCTATTCTAAACCCCATCTTCCTCCTCGTTTATAATCTCAGTTCGCCATTCAGCTATTGCAATCTGACCGTCACTACGGGGGATTGTATCCGACTTCATTTTAGGATTCAGATTCACCCTTTTTGGTTGTTGAATTGTTCTTGCAACAAACCAGATATCTGTGACCTTCTTGCCCGGGCTTGGTTTTGGTCAGACCTTTGGTGGTGGGTCGTCGATCACTGCTCTCGAGATCCTTGGCGGATTGGTGTACGGAACCCTTGGCGTGCAAGGCTCACTTTTGGCCTTTCACACCAAGTATTACCATCTAATTAAAAATAAATAAAAGAATTAATATATATATATATATATATATATATATATATATATATATATATATATATATATATAAGCAGGGACGGAGCTAGAAAGTTTTGAGCGGGGGGTCACAATAGTAGTAGACAATAAGATCGAGAAAAAAGTCATAAAAGCCACAACGTGTTCGATAGTACAAACTAGCGCCAAACGATATTACAAACTACTACAAAGATATAAAACGAAAATAATGATATAAAACGAAAATAAAGATATAAAACGTAATAAATAAACATTGTATTCTTAACCTGTAATAATGTATAACTAGATATAAAAATTTAAAACTTGTGTAACTTCTAACCAAATTTGCAAAATAAGTAATATAACCTATGGTTTCGAAGCTCTCGAGATGAATTATAATATCTGAATGTCAATTTAAGTAAAATATAAAAGTATTATAGTCTATTGAAATAAAATTAAAGTGATTAATACACCTACAATTTTCAAACATTCATAACTTTTTACTCAGATGTCAAATTAGGGCGTATTATATATCAAAATGACGCTATCAACGAGGAGAATACACCTATGTAATTTTTCAGATGAGGGGAGGTTCATATAACCCCCCGAGACCCCCTCTAGCTCTACCTCTGTAAGGGAGGGTTCGGGTGAGAAGTACCTCGTTCGATGAGAAGGAGAGAAGCCCTCTGATTGGCTGATACAGATTAAAATAATAATTTTTAAATATGGATAAAATGGCAAGGGCGCCTGGGCGCATGTTAAAAAATGAGGGGCTTTTTTTGTCTTTACGCTTGCCGGATATGTCTTTTCGGCTTTTTTAATTCACCGCGTTCGAGATTTTGTGATAATTACTGATCTTCTTCTCTCTCTTCTTACGCAAACATCTCTCTGTCTTTTTGATTTCCAAATACAAATCTTCCATTATCAAGTTTGAATCGAGCTTTACTGAACTTCTTCTCTATCTTCACAGGCAAGCTCTCTTTATCTTTTCGATTTCTAAATAAAAATCTTCCATTATCGTTGGATTCTAAGTTTTAATCGAAGTTATTTTTGAAGTTTGTTTATGTATATGTTTGCACATATCATCTATTCATCGTTGGTTGCAAGTTGCTTACTGGTGTCATTTTCAATGGGAAAAATCATCATCGACGGTTGTTTATAGTTTTTGTCGTTAAATTTTCTGTTTTTAGAACTTACGTATGGGATATTTTAGATCTTTATGCATGTTTGTGTATTATAAATAAAATGTGTTTGATGGTGTGTGGATGATGTTTTGCAGTGTATTAGTGGTGCATGGTTCATGATGTATCAGATAGTGGGGTTAAAGAGTTTATCTGTGTGTGGTTCGGGGATTCATTTGTTTGTGGCCCATGGATTGATTAAGGGGTTTAGCAGTATAAGGCCCCGTTTGGTACGAATGTAGTAATCGGAATGAGAATGGAAATCGGAATCGGAATAAAAAATGGGAATAAGCCATTACCGAAGCATTCTGTTTGGTATGATTCGGGAATGAAAAATTAACAAATTCAACCTAAAAATACCCAAATTTGACATATCCAATTCAAAAACACAAATTCAATCTATCAAATTAAACTTAAAAATAGACAAATTCAATCTTTCAATTACATAATTCATCATCAAAATACACCATTTTTGCATCAATTACACAATTTGCAGTCGAAAGAGCAGGGAGGTTTGGGCAGTGGTGCGGTGGCGGTGTTCGACTGCAACAAGGATGGAGGGCAAGGGTGGTGATGCCACCATTGACTGTCGATGGAGGGATGATGGTGACGAGGCCGACGATGGCGGATCTGAACGCAGGTGGTGATGGAGGCAATGACGGAGGCGGATCTGGACAAGGGCCAATGGAGGTGATGAGCGCATATTTGAACGGGAGCCTAGAGATGAGCGAAGGTGGCGATGGAGGGAAGACGGAGCAGATCTTGACGGGACCGGGCAGATGCCGACGACGATACTGAGCAGATCTGGACGGGACTGGGCAAATTTGGACGGCGATGACGACAATGATGAGGGCAGATCTGGACGACGGTGACGATGCCGACGGGACTGGGCAGATGAACAACGCCAACCGAAGCAGATCTGGACGGGGCTGTGGAGATGACGATGGCGGAGGAGCGCCGGCGGCGGCCGTCGGTAGAAACGAAGACAGGAGGGAGAGAGAGAGAGAGAGAGAGAGAGAGAGAGCTCGATCGGTGGCCGGAGGAGCAGAAGCGGCCAGAGAAGGTGGTGGAACGGTGGTAGCGACGAAGATAAGAGAAGCGGTGTTGAGTTTGTGGAAAGTGGGAATGGATGATTCCTCACCTTTTGGTGGGGGATCAAAAAGGGTAGAAACGGGGGATAGAAGGATTACCTAGTAATCAATTTAATTCCGGGTTTTGTCCTACCAAACACTAAACCCGTAATCATCCATTCCGATTACTGATTTTTGATTCCCGATAATCGATACCAAACAAGCCCTAACTGTGTGTGGTTCATATGTAATCCAAGATATGAGATTCAAGGGATTTTTTTATTCCTTACTTTGCATTTCTTTAATTTGTTGTTTCTTCCTGTATTCTAAGTTGTTGCCTCAATTTTGCTTGTCGCTTGCCTTTGGTGTTGTTACCTTGTATAGAACTGCTTTGCTTAGTGAATCGTGCCCGAGTCTCCCCTTCTTGAGGCCCCGCGAAGTAGATTCGCCGAAACGCGTCAACAATCCCTTGTGTCTTTTACGTTTCCTCATTGTTACATTTAGATCTATTGTTTTCTCGACTTGCATGTTTTCGAATCGGATCTGTTGAACAAAAATGCGCGATATAATTGTACAACACATTTTATTTAATTTATAATATTTGAGTTCGACCCCTTTTGGTTATCCTCTTGATTCGAAGTCATATCGATACCAAGATTTTGGTGTTTTTGGTGATTTGGGCTGCACCCGAATTTTAGCGGGTTGCCTATGTATCTCTTGAAAGAGAATCAAGCCTCACGTAGTTCAGAGTGTTTGAGTTTGTGTGTTTTACCCCCTTAAAGGTTTTCATGCATCATTGGATCGTATTAGGACCCACCTTCTCGGAAGGGTAGCCCTAACATAAATCACACTATCATATGCATGAGATTTTCTCGTGTATCATCCGAATAAACCGAGCACACCTTCTTGGAAGGGTTTCTCGCCTTAACGGCTATCACTTACACAGAAAATCATGTGTATTAAATTTAGATTTAATTTTTAACCCCATTTTCATTTTAAAAGTGAATTTAGGGAATAGCGAATGTACCCGACATATTTTGAGATTTAATATCGGGTTACCTACGTAGCCGTTTTTACGGCGTCAAGTCTTTACGTAGTTCTTTTTATTTTGAACCCGGTGACTGAATTCGGTGTATTTAAAATTTTCTGCCGAATTTTCTACGTAACTCGTAAAAGAGTATCAAGTCTATACGTAGTTCTGAATTGAAACCGATTTTAATTTGGAAAAATCCGGTTTCAGCTTTTGACTCCGTTTTTTATTGAAGCCGGTTTGAAATTGACCCACTAGAATTAATCGGCAAAGAATATTTAACGAGTTTAATTTTATGTTTTTATGAAACTCGAATTCTTAATTTGTACCAATTATAATTCATATATCTTAGTGGGTGAATTGTGTAATTAAACACATTTTTCTCTAAAGCTTAAGCCGTATACATATCATATACTTATATAATTCATATATCTTAGTGGCCTCGGATTGCTTTTGTGAACATAGCCCAAATTCGTAATTTGTTAACCAGCCCACTTAGCTAACAAGTAAAACTGAGTACATGCTCTTTTCAACAGAGACGATTGTTTTTCTGCTCATCTGCCTCCCGGCGACAGAAAATCACCCTCGTACTCTTCGATAGCGGCGACGCAGCAGCAGAGAGCTCTTAGCTTGGGCGTTCGCAGCAGGGGGAGCGAGGTGCGTCGGGCTTTAACAACCAGAAAAGCGCCATGAGTACTTCACCCCTAGGTATGCTCTAGGGTTTTTTCCTTAGCAATTTTCAAGCCCCAATTTACCATTTGGTTTAAGATATGGATGGTTTGAACTCCAAATTTCAAATTCTCTCTCACATCTACTCCCAAGCAAATGTTCAATTTCGAAATTTGACCGATTTTGGTTTCAATTTCTAGGGTTTTAATTTGTGCCATTTGGGGCGTTTTGGTTGAAGTGATGAAAAGAGGAGGCTGATTTGAGGTTTGGGCGCTGAAAACGAACAAGCCGAGAGGGTACCGATCAACCAAGAACTATCAATTTAGGTATGTGGACTTCTGGGAACTTTTGTCAAAAATTTGTTCTCTGTCGTTTGCTTCTTCTTTTTTTTCGTTGATCGTTTTAGCTAATGCCTGAATTAATCTTGATCAAAGTATCAAGTTTTTTACTTTCATTGGAACTTTTCTATTCGCAACCTTTCATTTTGGCTGGCTCCATAATTGCCTGACTGATTCAGTTTCAATTTTCAGGCTTTAAGATTGTGTTATTTGAGGCGTTTTGGCCTGAGTGATCAAAAGACTAGGCTCAACGGATGCTTGGGGTGACTGAGAACAATAAACTGAATTAATACCAATCAATAGAGAAATTGTCAATTAGGTATGTGAATTTCTGGAGATTTTACTCCAAACTTTAATTCTCTGTTTTTTTGGTTGGTCATTCAGCTTCAATGCCTGTGTTTAACTTGATTAAACTGGCATTTGTTTCCTTGATTGGATGCTGTTTTTCTTTGCAATTTCTTATTTCACCTGGCTTTATACAATTTACCAACTTTATACAATTTTAGGCAAACTTTCAGGAACTTCAGATTTAATATCCTACTCACTGATTTTAGTTCCATTTTGTGAGAATTCATTGACTTCATTTGTTAGAACTTCATTTAGGGAAATTTTAACATATCTTAGCCCTTGATTAGGACAGTTTTACTGTAATTTCAAAGTCTCATGTCTGGCTGGAATTTTTTCTCTGCTTATATGAGATTGCTAGCTGGCCTGTTTAGGAAAATTGGGCAGCCTTTCGCCCTCTTTTAGAGCGATTTACTGATCCCGGAACCCAAACCCTTTCTTAAAGCTCAATGCTTTATAAGAGGGGGTTCCGAGGATCAAATTCCTGCAGCCATTGGGTTTCTTTTGAGCAAAAATCAGCAGCATTTTGCCTTGATTTAGGGCTGTTTGATGATTCTGAAACCCAAACCCTTTCTTAAAGCTCAATGCTTTATAAGAGGGGGCTTCAAGAATCTCATATATGAACAAGACCGGAGGTACATGACTACCTTCTCTTTCTTTCTTGTTGTTTGCTGAAATTTTGTGCTCTCTTTCTCTCTTTTTTCTTTCTGCAGTAAAGCTTCTTTATATGTGAAAACCTCGAAAAAAAAATTGATGCCCCACCTTTGGCTTTTATAGGGGGAAAGTAGCAGCAGTTCCCTAGTCTCATCCATCCTCCCACGTTTCCTTATACAGTTTTTTTTAACTGCAGCAGTTACTGCACAGTTGAGCAGTTACTCAATTTAAGCCTTGCTGGCTTTTCTTCTCTCTTTTTTTTATTTTTTTTCATTTATACATGCCTATATAGCTGTCCTATAGCATGGGCCTATCCCACCATTTCTGTGTCTTTATTTCAGCCCATTATAGTTTAATTTTTATGCATCATTTTAATGACCTTGTGTTTTCTTCACTTGCCTTTTCAGTCGGACACCCCACCTACAACTACCAGAGTTTGCAAACAAGCTACATTTGAAGACCCAACAAGTGACTTTTGTAGAAGTTGGTGAGCCTTGAACATTTGGCATTTGGAAAATGTATTAGCTTTTTACACTCATCATCGAGTCCTGTAAAACAAATGGAATGTTTGAAGTGTAATACATACATTTGTTTGACATATATATAATGACTCGATGCATTTCCCATGAATGAATATGTATTTGTGTTGAATATCCTTGGCATGAAATTTCGTCCCCGAACAGTTTCCCCCGAACTTTGAATTTGTAAGAACTCTGTCAAACATATTCAAAGTTCGTCCGCTTCCTTTGATTTCTAACTTGATGAACACTCTTTTAGGTTCTCAAAATGGATGCTTATGGGAACAGTCAGCCTCAGAGAGCTCTGGGAACTGATGGTCGGGAACTTGATGACGGTCCTATTTATCCTAGGTCCCACTCAATTCGAGAAATTGCTGTTTGTAAACAATTCCCCTCACTGAAGACGTGGACGAGAAAAGAGGACGCTTTTCACGGTAGCTTACGATTCCTTTGTGATGATGATAACGGTTGTGTACAAACCACCAAAGATTTCGGTAAGAGATTTACTGGTATCTTTCTGGATAAAGTTCAGCTTGGCGAGCACCCAACCAAGCTCCCTCTTGATGAGGAGTTTTATCCAGTGCTAAAAACTTTATTGGAGAAGAGTTTTATCCAGTGCTAAAAACTTCATGCCTTGTTTCATGGAATGGACTGAAAAGATGAGAGACCAGCATGAAGGCATATTGCGTCAGGCTGGTATTTATGGCCTTGTAGCAATTTCACGTTTTCCCTACATGCACAACAAAGATGTTTGGAGAGCCTTTTGTGAGCTTTTGAGTCCCTTAACGAACACCTTACATCATGCAAATGGTGAACTTGGGATTTCTCTCCATGATTTGAAGCAGATTGCAGGCTTGCCAATTCTTGGTGAACCCTATAAGGAATTTCTACCACCCAATGAGCAGTTATCCGATAGAGACCAGTTTCCTTGCACGGTTGCAGAGCTTTTGCAGATTCATGCCGATCTTTGCAAACATCATGGCTATGAATGGGTTTCTTGGAAGGACTGGCTGGCTTATTTTTATCGAGGCGAGGAAGTTTATGTCGCCATTAAAGCAGGCTCTGACGTTACTATCAAAGTTAATCCAACTCCACATCCAAGCTCTTTGTCTCATACCAAAGAACTGCGTCGGAAGGGTTTGCTCCCTCTATTAGTAAGTGAACAAGTTGAGCTCGCTGCCTTTTTAGCCCTCCTATTGAGCAGATTTGTTTTGCCACAGTACCCTCGAGCAGTTCGACCTGAAACATTTGTAATGGCCTGTTTGATGGCTCAGGGCACACAGGTCTCATTGGCACCTACGGTTATAGGTCACATCTACCACGGTCTTAATGAAATGGCCACACACCCTACTCATCCTGGAAGGGCAAATCCTAGTTTTGGAATTCACTTCGTAATTGGTTGGTTGTCAGAGTATTTTCCTGGCTTATATCGGAGCAATAGTGATAGTGATTTCCCTAGCGATTTCCCTCTTTTAAAGCGTTGCGCGGGGCTCAACAGTGAGGCACATGGGATTCACAAGGCCAGATACATAATGAGACACGATCAATATGTTCGATACCGCATCATACCATTCGGGGCAAGGGTTAACCTAGATCTGGCCGATGTTGATGGGATTTCAGACACAGACTTTGAGCGTTTAGTTTGCTTACGCTCAGCTGTATTACTGATTCGGGTGGGCCGATCTTCACTCTTGGAGCCTTACTACCCGAATAGGTTTGCTCATCAGTTTGGTTTTGATCAGGGAGTGCCTACTAACAATTTGGCGTTCGGCTTTCATCATAGATCTCAAGGATCTTTGGAGGACATTGCTGATCGCTATGCTCGTCTGTTCAGGAAGAATACTGGTGATCTTTTTCATATACCCCGCTCGAGTTTTCATGGGCAATGTACTTGGTGGTATTGCTCTTGGTGGATTGCAGTTTCGACTCCCTATTTAAGTCAATCGATCACGAAGGTCAATGTGACTTTGACCAAGGGAAATGCTCGCATCAACGATAATGTTTATACTATCGCTGATATTAGAAAGGTGGTTAGCAGATTCAAAGACATTAGGAAGACTTCTGACGCAGCTGAACCTTCCTCCAGTGAACTATTTGGTTCGCCTATCATCAGTTCACCAGTACCGTCGATGGTGGCAAACGAGGACTTAGGAAATCTCCCAATTCCTGAAGATGTGTTGGAGAGTTGCCCAGAACACATCTCAATGTTTGTCGAGGTAGCAGAAGGAAGCCAGCAAAGTCCCCTAGTGCCTGTAAATGTGACAAGGGAAAACTCTAATAGTTCCTCGAGTACTGAGTTACACCCTAAAAGAAAGAAGCCGAGACATAAAAGCCCCATGTTGTTGGAGGATTCAGGCGCTGGAAACGAAGGTGCAACCTTTTACTTCTCACTTTTTTTTTTTCTCTTTTTTTTTTATGCTCTTGACTATTTTTTTAACATCTTTCTTTGATGTTAATGCAGTAAGGAAATTGACTTTTCAGAGTGAGCACTACTCAGACGAAGAGGACTATGATGACAGCGATCCAGAACTTGATTTTGATATTACCGGAGCGACCTCTACCAATTTGGAGATGCTAGCACCATTAACCAATGAAGCTGATGATGGTTTGATTGCTGGGCTACAACAACAGCCTCTTGAGACGATACAAAATTTGCCAGACTCTGCTCCCATTGAGAATGCACCAGCTTCATCTGCTCACATTGAGAATGCACTAGCTTCATCTGCTCCAATTGAGAATGCATTAGCTTCCTCTGCTCCCATTGAGAATGCACTAGCTTCATCTGCTCCCATTGAGAATGCACCGGCCTCCTTGGATAGTCTATTTCCTGACTCGGTGCAGCCCTACCTCCGCACAGCAGTCATGGAAGGTATCAAAGCCATTGCTAAAACTATTCTAGCTTCTCAATCTGCTTTGACTTTGTTGTCTACTCGAGATGAAGTTTTTAACCACTTGGAGGTATTGAAGCTCACTACCAAGGCTGCCAAAGTGGATGATGGTAGTGTTTTTTGGATAGTTTCCCAAGTCAACCATCTTTTTGAGAAGATGGAAAATATAGCTACAGCAGAGAGCACTATCGACTCTACTGCTTTGAATGAGGTATCTACCACTCTTTCTCACTGTAATGAGGATCTTGCCTCTGAAAAGAAGACATTAGCTCAGGTGGAGGAAGACTCTCTTGATATAAAAGGGCAAGAACTTGCTATTAAAGAGCAAGAAAGGGAGGTTTTGCTAGCGGAAGAAAAGCTTCGAACCTTGAAGGATAATTTTGCTAGGAACAAAGAGGCGCTAACAAAGAGAAAATCTGAAGCAGAGCATCGTATCCAGATCACTACAGAGAGACAATGAAGCCTAGAAAAGCTGGAGCGGGAAGGCAAGGCGAAGCTGGAGGATCTCAATTCGAAGAAAGCTCACCTCCAGACTCTAATTGCCACTTTTACTTCATTCGCCTCTAGTTAGTTAGCGGATTTTTTTTATCATCATTTTTTTATATGCTTTAGGAACTTTTGGGCACCTATTTGATTTTGCACATACATTTTTTTTATGAATACATGCGAACACTTTTTTTTTTAGATACAAGAGCTCTACATAACCTAATATCGATAAAACTTGTTGCCATCTTATTAAAATGACAGAATTCACCCTTGCTTCTTAGGTAGGACAAGTATATGCCCATGCATGTATGTTGCATGTATTCAAAACAGTTCTTCTCCATACTGTTCTATCAATAACGCATATTCAACTAAGAAAAATTGGGTTTAACACTCGACATAAAGAGTGATAGCATCCCTTGTATTTTATAAGCCAGGCTCCAGAACTAATTTGTCAAATTCCAACTTGAACTCATTTGATTTAAACAATACCTCAACACCAACGTGATCTTGACCAAAACACTGGTCTACCCTTAAGAGTGGCGCCCTCTTACGAGAAATGTACTCAGGGCAATTGGTATTGTGTTTGTTTTTAGGGCTGCATCTAGCGTTTTTGACTAGCTAGACTGCCTACGTACCATCTTTCTGAGGGATCAAGCCGTTCGTAGTTCTTTCGGGCGCCTATTTTTCACATATGCTCCAGGACGCCTCGAGTTTGGACTAGCTTCAAGTCCGTATTTTTTCATTCACCATTTTTCACCGGGATTTTTTTCTCTTTTTTGTTTCTTTTCCTTTTCTTTTTTTTTACCGCATCACTCGGATTATCTGGGCCCACCTTCTAGGAAGGGTTTCCCAAATGACCCGACTATCATATGCGAACCCGGATTTTTTTTTTTTTGGTGTTCGACTGAATTTGACAAATGATTTTGATGTCAAACGTCCTACGTACTCCTTTTTGGAGATCAAGTCTTAACGTAGTTCTTGACGTTCTGACTCTCAAACTTCATGTGAAAAACTTCTTCACAAATTTTCCGTTCACACATGAATATACCACTTCGCCTTCGGTATTTGAGAGCTCATATGCCCCTTTGGGAAAAACTTTGGTCACCACATAAGGACCTTTCCATTTCGATTCAAACTTTCCTTGCGCTTTTCGATTAATGACAATTGGTCGACGAATGGTAAGAACCAAGTCACCAATAGTGAATGAGTGAAACTTGACCCGCTTGTTGAATGCCCCATCTACTTGAGCCTGGTAGATTTCAAGCTTTTGTTGCGTTGCTAGCCTAAGCTCGTCTAATGCTTCAAGCTCGGCCAAACGGATTTTGACATTCTCTTCGGGGTCGGTAAGTTGAACCGCTACTCTAAGAGATGGCAATTGTATCTCCAGTGGTAAAACAGCTTCGGACCCAAAGACCAAGTTGTATGGTGTACAACCTGTTGATGTTCGGGTTGTAGTCCGGTAAGCCCATAGTGCCTCCGGTAACCGTTGATGCCAATCTCTCTTCGATTTTGAGACCATCTTCTTGAGAATTTTGCATATCACTTTATTAAATGCTTCAGCTTGGCCATTTGATGACGGATTATAGCTAGATGAAAAGATATGCTTAAACCCGAATTTCTCGCTCAACTTCACCAACATTTGATTCTTGAAGTAAAGAGCGTTATCGGAGATGATCTTCGAAGACACTCCATATCGATAAATCAAATGAGTCCTTATGAAATTGGCGACTTCTTTAGCTCCTACCTCCTTCAAAGGTATAGCTTCGGCCCATTTGGAGAAATAATCCGTAGCCGCCAGAATATATTGGTGACCTCGGGAAGAAGATGGCTTTATGCTTCCTACCACATCAAGACCCCATGCATTGAAAGGCCATGATAAAGCAGTAGGATGTAGCATTTGAGGAGGTTGGTGTATGAAGTTGCTGTGAATTTGGCAAGCGTGACAAGCTTTAGCGAAGTCCATAGCATCTTTCATCATAGTAGTCCAATAGTAGCCTAACCGTTTGATTTGATTAGCCAATTTAGGACCTGCTTGATGCGCTCCGCACACTCCAGCATGAGTTTCGGCTAGAATGTATTTAGCTTATTCTTTGGACAAACACCTTAAAAAGATTCCGTCAAATGTTCTTCTATACAAAGTATCATTCTTAAGTAAGAATCTTGATTCTCGTCTTTTAACGTCCACCCTCCTTTTCGCATCATCGGGGAGGACTCCATGACGAAGATATTCAACAAGTGGTTGTCGCCAATCCATTTTTTCCTCAATTTCATAAACGGAAGCGACCTCCACTTCTTCTTTTGGCTCATCTCGCTTCGAGGACGGTACGAGCAGATGACGTTCACCGATGGTAACCTGGATTTCTCTTTCATTTGGTAATGTCAACGATGAAGCTAATTTTGCCAAAGCATCTGCCTTGTCATTCTCACACCTCGATATATGTACCACTTCAATTTGACGGAATTGATGCGTGAGATATTTAGCTCTTTGATGCAAAGGGATCAAGTTTGCGTTTTTGACCTCGTATTGCCCATTTAACTGTCTGATGACTAATTGAGAATCACCAAACACCTTTAAGGGATCAACACGCAATTCAAGAGCTGTCTCCAAGCCGATAATGAGTGCCTCATACTCTGCCACATTATTTGTGCAATTTTCCAAAAAGAGAAAATGAATAAGGCACTATTCCATCGCTTGGGGTAATGAAAACAATACCCACACCAGCCCCTCTTTTTGTTGCAGCGCCATCGAAATATAACTGCCAAGACTTTTCTTCCGTCATGAAGACTTCTTCATCCGGCAAATCATCCGACAACTCCTCATTATCCGGAGTAGGATGGGCTGCTAAGAAATCAGCTATGACTTGCCCCTTTACTGCCTTTTGAGGCACATATTTGATGTCGAAAGGAGCTAAAAGCATAGCCCATTTGGCTAAACGTCCTGACAACACAGTTTTTGATAAGATGTACCGTAGAAGATCGGCTTTGGATATTAATGTGATTTGGTGGGATAAAAGGTAATGTCGTAGCTTTTGGATAGCGAAGATCAACGCTAGACATATCTTCTCCATAGCGGAATAATTTTGTTCTGCCCCCACCATTGTTCGGCTAATGTAGTATAAGGCATTTTCCTTTCCGTCATCATTATTTTGAGCCAACATAGCCCCTAACGATCGCTCAAGACTTGCGATGTACAAAATCAAGGGTCTTCCTTGAACTGGTGCCATAAGAACTGGCGGATCGATCAAATATTTCTTGATGCTCTCAAGGGCATTTTGGCAAGCTTGATCCCAAACGAAAGGAACATCTTTCTTCATCAACCTTAGAAAGGGTTGACATCTCCCCGTTAGGTTCGAAATGAACCGTCGGATATAAGCAAGCCTGCCTTGCAAGCCTCGCAGTTCACGGAGATTCCTCGGAGCTGGCATTTCCATGATCGCCTTAATTTTATCGGGATCAATTTCTATTCCTCGGCCTCGAACCAAGAAACTTTCCCGATGTTACACCAAAGGCGCATTTAAGAGGATTCATTTTCAACTGGTGCTTGCGCAATCTTTCGAAGATAATTTTAAGATCATTTATATGATCCTCCCTCTTCTTCGTTTTCACCACAAGGTCATCTACGTAACACTCAATGGTGTTGTGAAGAAGATCATGAAAGATGATCGTCATGGCTCTTTGATAGGTTGCCCCGGCATTCTTTAACCCAAAAGGCATCACTGTATAGCAATACGTGCCTAATGGTGTACGGAAAGCCGTTAGTTCTTCATCTTCGGGATGCATTTTGATTTGATTGTAGCCCGAAAACCCATCCATAAAGGACAAAGCTTGGAACCCCGTAGTGGAATCAACCAAGAGCTCTGTTATGGGAAGAGGGAACTCATCCTTGGGACATGCTTCATTTAAGTCCCTGAAATCAACACAGATGCGCAGTTGACCATTTTTCTTCTTTACGGGAACAATGTTAGCCAACCATATCGGGTATTGGACCTCCTGAATGAATCCGGCCTCGATGAGCTTATTGACTTCAACTTTGATTTGTATAGTCAACTCGGGCCGAAAACGGAGTTGCGCTTGCTTTACCGACTTCTCTTCTTCTGAGATGGACAACTTATGCATTGCCACCTTTGGATCTAATCCAGGCATGTTTTGGTACCCCCAAGCAAACACATCTCGATATTCATGGAGAAGCTCCTCATATAATCCTTTTTCCTTGTCTGTTAGAAAAGCACTAACAAAAACAGGTTTAGGATTTTCGACACTCTCGAGATTGATCTCTTGAAATTTATCGACCGTGGCTTGACCACCATCCTCCATTTCCGGTGGAGCTGGCTGGATTATGTTAACAAAATCCTGTGAGTCTTCAGCCGATTCACTCTTACCAGAGACCAACACCATGTTCACCTCCTCCATTTGAGTATCCATTGGATCCTCCGGCTTGCAAGTAGGAGCTCTTGACTTCTTTTTCTTAAGCTTCCACTTCTTATTTTTCTTGCCATTGGCCTTCTTGTTCTTGGACACACTGGCTTCTCCAAGTCTCTCAAACACAGAAACTTTTGGAGAACTTACTCCTAGTCTTCCAAAGACCGAGACTCGCGGAGCGTTTGTTGTCTCTTGCAAGAACATACTTTGCTCATGACTTGTAAGAGTCATATGCTCTAAGACTTTGGCCGACAACAATTCACCTTCTTGCGAAAGTTGCAAATCATCCATCGAGATCTTGCTCGGGGGATTTTGTTGGCTTTTGCATTTCCACGAGGGTTTTGTCACCTTAATTTTGACTTTCTTATCAGGCTTTGAAGAGACCTGTTCATCGGGCAACTTAGACGACTCGCCCTTGAACACTACCCTCGTGTCTTCATTTCTTTTCTCTCCGAAATGTCTATGAATGACCAACTTCTTCTTAGGCACCGATTGGTCAATCTTGCGGAGGGGACAAGTGTAACTTGTCATTAAAGAATGCATGGCCTTCTCCGTGGCACTCAACGGCTTTTGACCGGGTTGGCGCTTGTCTTTAGGTGTGTATTTGAACAACACCTTTGGACGAGTCACTTGCACCTCTTTCTTGCAACACAAGAGAGATTTTAGGTGGTGAAGACTCTTTTCGGCCAATCTCTTCTTTTTGAGGGCTTCCACTTCTACTGTCCTCTTTCACCTCCAAACGAGTGCTAGGACTACAATACACCGATTTGTAGAATTTGGCGTCCGCATAGTTAACGCTTTCACCTTGAAAAGGATCACTATCACCTCGGCTAGTCCTCTCATTCCCATTCTCATCGGTGTATTTTAAACACTGATGAAGTGTGGAAGCGATTGATTTGCTGGCATGAAGCCAAGGCCTTCCAAGTAAAGCATTATAAGAAGTTCCGGCTTCAATAACATGGAAAAGCGCATCTTTATAAAGATCATCCAGAACCACTTTTAGGGCGATAGCACCTAATGCCTTTTGCCCCACTTGGTTGAATCCCTGAATAGTGAGTAATGTCGGCGATAGATGATCAACGGATAACCCCATCGCTTCCAAAGCCCGTAAAGGCAATAAGTTCACTGCGGAACCACAATCCAATAGGATTCTATTCAATTTAGTCTCCCCGACCATACCCGTTACATCTAACGATCTGTTATGGTCGTTGCTCCCCAATTGGAGATCTCCATCGGAGAAAGTTATACACGCCATGCAAGAAAGCGCAATGAACTGGAGGAGATGGTGTGACTTCGTCGACCTCTACATGATCAACTTGGTCTTTATAATCTTCCGGATCCATGAGAGCTTGAATTAAAGCCTTCCTTAGGTCGGTCGATATTTGTAGAGCATCATACACACTTAGACATGCTGGAATGCGCTTTAAGTGACCGATAACATCATACTTCACCTTCTCTTTATAAGAAGTTTTTCGAAGTGAAATCGGAACTCGTGGTGCAACATCTTTTGGATTAGATGCCCCAACCTCGTCACTTTGGCTTGGTATGAAAGCTTCTTTATCAACCGCCCCTTCAAAATTTGTCGTCTTTGAGGTCTCACCAGTTGGTGACTCCTTACCCTTTTCTTTTTCATTGTGTTTAGAAGAAGGCAACTTTTTTCCCGACCGAAGAGAAATTTCATCGACCTCTTCTTCCTCGACCATGTCGGACCATGAGGTCATGCAACACTGGACGACTTTACCTTCCCAAAATAATTCTTCATCGGAAGAATCATCGACAACTTCACCTTCCCGAAATAATTCTTCATCGGAAGAGTCATCCTCCAAGAACTCTTTTGGAATGTAATCCATAAGAGTGAACATTTTACGTCCGGGTTGAGTATACTCTTCGTCGGACTTACTTTCGGGCTTCTTATTCTCCTTACCCTTCTTCTTGTTTTTCTTTTCGGGCTTCCTACCGATCATCCTAAAGCCCGTAGGTCCTACTCGTCGGGTGGTCTTTGAGGGAGACTTTTTCCGACTTACACAAACCTGCCACTTGGAACCATTCTCGCCCTCACCATCCGGTGGAAACGATTCTTCGACGTTAGTTTGCATCAATACGTCATATAAAGACATGCCACCTGGCCCGTCTCTTGGCATATCCGGATAGGCCCATACAGTACGCACCTCATTGCGCATTTGAAACTGCACGGGGACGGCCTTCGGAGGCAATGATACTGTAGGAATGGCATCCTCTTTGACAACCTCCGACGAAGGGTTGCTCTCTACCTCTTCCGCTATCGATATAGGATTTGACGAAGCGGTTTGGTTTTTAGAGCTTACTCCCTCGATTTCAATCTCACCCTTGTTAATCATCCTCTCGACGATGTCTTTGAAAACATAGCAGTCTTCGATTGGATGACTAACAATACGGTGATAAGGGCAATACCTCGGATCACCCGTTTTGTTGACTTCATTTGGCCTTTTTGACTCCGGGAGAGATATCATTTTCTCCTTTATCAACTCGCTGAATATACCCCTTACATCTTCATCATCAAAGGGGTATTTCTTTTGCTTCCTCTCCTCGAGAGTTAGCCTTTTAGTAGTCTCTTTGACCTGACCCTTCTCATTTGCCCTAGAAGTACTCTCGGAGGGTTTTCCTTGGGGCTTAATGAAGGTGGCCATCGATTCTCCTTTTTTCGCGGGTTTTCTACCCTCATATTTCCTTACTTCGTTAACTTGAGGCCGACTCGCCCCGATTTTACGCCGAGCCAATTGGCGCTCAACATTGCAGGCCTTCGACACTAAAGCATCGAAAGCTTTAGGTTCTGCACTGCCTACATGCACCGCTAGCTCGGGAATCAAATTGTTAGTGCACATTTGCACACATGCTTCTTCACTCAATTTTTCCGGGCATTGAAGTCGCAAGCTTCTCCACCTTGCAATGAAATCATTTGCAGACTCATTTGGCCTTTGATGAGCATTTGCAAAATCCATGATGGAAACTTTGGCCTTTGAGCTCACAAATTGGGCCAAAAACTCCTTTTGTAGGTCATCCCAGGTATGGATCGACTCGGGCTGAAGCTGCGTATACCATGTAAACGCGGATCCTCTTAACGATTGGACGAACTGCCTTATCAACAATTGATCGCTTAAAGCAGTTTCTCCACACGCAGAGTAAAAATGAGCTAGATGTTCATGAGGTGAACCATGAATGCCGTCAAATTTATCAAAAGTCGGCCTTTGATAGTGCGGAGGGAAAGGAATTGCATCATAATCCGCAAGGTATGGCTTTCTATAGCCAATCACTGGCGGACTTTGGGAGATCTTAAATTCTCGAATCCCTTGAGCAATTAAATCCTTTATCTCTTGGGGAGAGATAGAGGAGCTACTTTCCTCTCGTCTTTGCTCTTGCCTGTTTTCGGAATTTTGCTGTTGCATTTGATCCATGAGGAGTTGTATTTGAGCATCTCTTTCCTCCAACTTTTTCTGCAAATCCTGAAGTTGTTCTTCAACGGTTGAGGCTCCAGTAACTAGCACTGACATGCTTTCAACTTCCTCCTCGGACTCATCATTTGATCCGATACCGCTAACAACTGCCAGCGGAAACTCATCTTCATGAAATAACGAGTTTGAATCTCCATATAAAGGAGAGTTTTGTTTCTTTTTTGTTATAGCTTGCGGACTTGGTGAACGAGTAACTGCGCCGGCATATGACGTGGTCTTAGACCTTGACCTTGTCATTGGCCCCTCGTACCCCTCCATATAAATAGGGAGTGAGGTAGCTTTTCTTGGCACCACTATGCTCTTCCTTTTGTCCTGAGCTTGAAAAGACGCTTGGACATCCTTCTGAGGCTTCGTAGGCTTCAACACTTTGACCTTTGGAGCTTTGGCTTTCCGATCTCTCTTTTTTAAAGATCCTTTTTCGACCTCCCCCTCCGAATAGAAGGTAACCATGACTTGTTCCACATGGTTCATATCCCAAGGAATTGAACCAAAGAAAATATGGCTTGAGCTCGCGGTTTGAGGTGCGATGATAGTCTTGTTTGCCTCAATGAGGTCTTTGGCGGCCTTCCATAGGGTTGCGTTGGCCAGGTCCAACGCCGGGGATGGGGCCAACTTGCGAAGTGTCCCAGCCTTCCTGCGCTGGGAGCCGTACTTTCGCCCCCTTCTCCTCCGGGGCTTGTTCTCCTTCTTGGTCTCAACCACCGGTGGAATGGAGCCCTTCACCGAATTATCATTCTTCTTGATAATTCGAATGATAGGCCCCTGGGAAACAGCACGGGTCGGCTTGCTCTCACTGCTACTGGCCACACTGGCCTCTCCGACTCGGACATAAGCCGACTTCCTCTTGATGAAGACTTTGGTGGGCTACTTGTCACTTTGTCCCGAGGAAGGGACAGATGTTCTTGGGACCCAAGTCTGCACCGCTGCATCCTCCTCGATGGCCTCGAACACATTGCTTGTTGGGATCTCGGCGGAGATGGAGTCCCTAGTCACTTCAAACTGCACCTTGAAGGATCTCTTCCTCAACCAACGACCACCCTCCACGAGGAAAGTCGCGGGTCCCACTGGGCGTGCCAAAAATATGTTGAACAAAAATGCGCGATATAATTGTACAACACATTTTATTTAATTTATAATATTTGAGTTCGACCCCTTTTGGTTATCCTCTTGATTCGAAGTCATATCGATACCAAGATTTTGGTGTTTTTGGTGATTTGGGCTGCACCCGAATTTTAGCGGGTTGCCTACGTATCTCTTGGAAGAGAATCAAGCCTCACGTAGTTCAGAGTGTTTGAGTTTGTGTGTTTGTCCCCTTAAAGGTTTTCATGCATCATTGGATCGTATTGGGACCCACCTTCTCGGAAGGGTAGCCCTAACATAAATCACACTATCATATGCATGAGATTTTCTCGTGTATCATCCGAATAAACCGAGCACACCTTCTTGGAAGAGTTTCTCGCCTTAACGGCTATCACTTATATAGAAAATCATGTGTATTTAATTTAGATTTAATTTTTAACCCCATTTTCATTTTAAAAGTTAATTTAGGGATTAGCTACTGTACCCGACATATTTTGAGATTTAATATCGGGTTACCTACGTAGCCATTTTTACGGCATTAAGTCTTTACGTAGTTCTTTTTATTTTGAGCAAATTTGATTTAATTTGTAACCGGTGACTGAATTCGGTGTATTTAAAATTTTCTACCGAATTTCCTACGTAACTCGTAAAAAAGTATCAAGTCTATACGTAGTTCTGAATTGAAACCGATTTTAATTTGGAAAAATCCGGTTTCAGCTTTTGACTCCGTTTTTTATTGAAGCCGGTTTGAAATTGACCCACTAGAATTAATCGGCAAAGAATATTTAATGAGTTTAATTTTATGTTTTTATGAAACTCGAATTCTTAATTTGTACCAATTATAATTCATATATCTTAGTGGGTGAATTGTGTAATTAAACACATTTTTCTCTAAAGCTTAAGTCGTATACATATCATATACTTATATAATATGTATGTGGATTGCCAGCCTCGGATTGCTTTTGTGAACATAGCCCAACTTCGTAATTTGTTAACCGGCCCACTTAGCTAACAAGTAAAACTGAGTACATGCTCTTTTCAACAGAGACGATTGTTTTTCTGCTCATCTTCCTCCCGGCGACAGAAAATCACCCTCGTACTCTTCGATAGCGGCGACGCAGCAGCAGAGAGCTCTTAGCTCGGGCGTTCGCAGCAGGGGGAGCGAGGTGCATCGGGCTTTAACAACCAGAAAAGCGCCATGAGTACTTCACCCCTAGGTATGCTCTAGGGTTTTTTCCTTAGCAATTTTCAAGCCCCAATTTACCATTTGGTTTAAGATATGGATGGTTTGAACTCCAAATTTCAAATTCTCTCTCACATCTACTCCCAAGAAAATGTTCAATTTCGAAATTTGACCGATTTTGGTTTCAATTTCTAGGGTTTTAATTTGTGCCATTTGGGGCGTTTTGGTTGAAGTGATGAAAAGAGGAGGCTGATTTGAGGTTTGGGCGCTGAAAACGAACAAGCCGAGAGGGTACCGATCAACCAAGAACTATCAATTTAGGTATGTGGACTTCTGGGAACTTTTGTCAAAAATTTGTTCTCTGTCGTTTGCTTCTTCTTTTTTTTCGTTGATCGTTTTAGCTAATGCCTGAATTAATCTTGATCAAAGTATCAAGTTTTTTACTTTCATTGGAACTTTTCTATTCGCAACCTTTCATTTTGGCTGGCTCCATAATTGCCTGACTGATTCAGTTTCAATTTTCAGGCTTTAAGATTGTGTTATTTGAGGCGTTTTGGCCTGAGTGATCAAAAGACTAGGCTCAGCGGATGCTTGGGGTGACTGAGAACAATAAACTGAATTAATACCAATCAATAGAGAAATTGTCAATTAGGTATGTGAATTTCTGGAGATTTTACTCCAAACTTTAATTCTCTGTTTTTTTGGTTGGTCATTCAGCTTCAATGCCTGTGTTTAACTTGATTAAACTGGCATTTGTTTCCTTGATTGGATGCTGTTTTTCTTTGCAATTTCTTATTTCACCTGGCTTTATACAATTTACCAACTTTATACAATTTTAGGCAAACTTTCAGGAACTTCAGATTTAATATCCTGCTCACTGATTTTAGTTCCATTTTGTGAGAATTCATTGACTTCATTTGTTAGAACTTCATTTAGGGAAATTTTAACATATCTTAGCCCTTGATTAGGACAGTTTTACTGTAATTTCAAAGTCTCATGTCTGGCTGGAATTTTTTCTCTGCTTATATGAGATTGCTAGCTGGCCTGTTTAGGAAAATTGGGCAGCCTTTCGCCCTCTTTTAGAGCGATTTACTGATCCCGGAACCCAAACCCTTTCTTAAAGCTCAATGCTTTATAAGAGGGGGTTCCGAGGATCAAATTCCTGCAGCCATTGGGTTTCTTTTGAGCAAAAATCAGCAGCATTTTGCCTTGATTTAGGGCTGTTTGATGATTCTGAAACCCAAACCCTTTCTTAAAGCTCAATGCTTTATAAGAGGGGGCTTCAAGAATCTCATATATGAACAAGACCGGAGGTACATGACTACCTTCTCTTTCTTTCTTGTTGTTTGCTGAAATTTTGTGCTCTCTTTCTCTCTTTTTTCTTTCTGCAGTAAAGCTTCTTTATATGTGAAAACCTCAAAAAAAAAACTGATGCCCCACCTTTGGCTTTTATAGGGGGAAAGTAGCAGCAGTTCCCTAGTCTCATCCATCCTCCCACGTTTCCTTATACAGTTTTTTTTAACTGCAGCAGTTACTGCACAGTTGAGCAGTTACTCAATTTAAGCCTTGCTGGCTTTTCTTCTCTCTTTTTTTTATTTGTTTTCATTTATACATGCCTATATAGCTGTCCTATAGCATGGGCCTATCCCACCATTTCTGTGTCTTTATTTCAGCCCATTATAGTTTAATTTTTATGCATCATTTTAATGACCTTGTGTTTTCTTCACTTGCCTTTTCAGTCGGACACCCCACCTACAACTACCAGAGTTTGCAAACAAGCTACATTTGAAGACCCACCACATGAGCATTTAAAAATCTTTTACAGGGTTTCGCCCCCGAACAGGATCTAATATATGTATTTGTGTTGAATACCCTTGGCATGAAATTTCGCCCCCGAACAGGATCTAATCTTACAATATATGTAGTAGTTCATTTCCCCCACCACATGAGCAAATTTTTTACAGGGTTTCCACCGATCGATCATCATGTTGACATCGACGTCAACTTGCAGCTCATCTGCCATGGATGAGCAATGAGAATTTGTTTTATTGTCAGCTAATTTTTTATTGGTCTTTCTTCAACTGAATCATCTTCCAAAATAATTGATTGATATTCGTGGGATGATCCTCAAGTTCTTCTTATTATTTCTATAGTTTTTTTGTTAGCCGAAACTCATAGATTTACAAGGTGAAAACCCTAAATTGGAGGTGGAATCCAAAATTAAAGGCCATAATTTTCTAAATCAACATGTATTTACAATTGTCAATTCAAAATCCTAAGATTTTGTCTTTGAACAATTGAATTTGAAGTCATTAGTAGACATGGTCATGGGTCACGGGTCGACCCGCCTGACCCGTGACCCGCCAGGTCAGGGTCGAATGGTTGGCTCGGGTTGAAGGTTAGGGTTAGGTTCGAGTGAAATATAACCCTCGACCCGCCGGGTCACAAGGGTTGGCATTTAAAAATCAAGCCGTTTTGGGTAGGCCCCACATGAACAATTTTTTTTTTAAAAAAAAACTAGCAGTTGCTCGGATTGAACATAGGCTCGAGCCTATAAATACGCATCCCCTCCTCTCCAATTCATTTTACTTAAACATCTCATCAATCAAATTACATTTCATTCCCGTCAATCGTCGTAATGGCCGACCGTAGCGGATCCTCGAGCTCCTCGTTGTTCAATCCTCGTTTCGGGGATGTGTGTGTGGTTGCTCGAGATATAATTGAGGTTTTCAAGGTTTTACATGATGCAACCGAAACTTTTAGTCATGCTTACATGCCTACATCTAGTGTTTTCTGTTTTGTCGCTATGAACATTGCCATAGCCTTTCTGGACGAGCTTCAAGTGGAATGCATATCCGACGTTGTTTTCACCATGCGGGAGAAATGGTTGTCTTATTACAAAGTTATTCCTGATATTTTCCTCGTAGCTTGTTGTTTCGATCCTATATACAAATTAATTAGGCTACAAAAGTTTTTAGAAAACTATTTTCCTACGCTCGATGTCCAAGATGATCCTGATTGCAATGTTTCAATTATAGTTGCTAGAGTTAGGGGAATACTTGAAGCATTATATACTCATTTTTCTACGGGCGCTAGAGCACCTAACATTCCTCCTTCTGCGCCTTCCAGCTCGAGCAATTCCTCTTGCACTAGTATTACCGCTCGAACTAAGGCTCTTGCCAGATATATTTTTGGCACAAAGAGGTCGAGGTCCTCGTCGAGCCTGCACTCAGAGCTCGACGAATATTTGTCTACTAACTTTGAATTTCGCAGTGATGAAGATGAAGATTTCGATATCTTATAATGGTAGGGCCGAGTAGAAAGACAACGATTTCCAACCTTGCAGGTGATCGCTCGACAAATACTTGGAGCCCCTTGCTCCACCGTCGCAGTGGAACAATTATTCATCCGAGGGGAAAAAATTCTAAACGAGAAGAGATCAAACTTGCTCCCCGAGAACCTCGAAGCACAAGTATGCCTTGCCGATTGGAAGAAGGCTGAGATGAGAATTCAGAGGAACCTCCTGTCCACCGAAACAAAGCCTGGTGATGAAATGGACTCGGAATCGGTCGGGAGCTCCGTGGACGGTGGAGTCGTCGATACCCAGCGCCAATCCGACACCAACGAATAGCCAAATAGGTAAGCGGGGTTTAGACAATAGGTAAAGAACTATGTGAGCTTTGATTCCTCTCCCCCGGGAGGATACGTAGGCAATTGGGAAACCGATTCAAGCCTTTTTTCCCTCTTTTTTTTCCCCCCGAACTCAAACACCAATAAACACGAAACCATATTACACAAAACCACAAAAACATCACAAGGGCCCGTCCAACCCGGCCCTGACCCCGTGGTTGACCAATTTCCACCCACCAGGTGACCTATCGACCCGCCGACCAATTTCCACCCACCAGTCCGACTCGCCGACCTATCGACCCGCCGGGTGACTCGAACCCGTCGACCTGTCGGAATCCTAGGTTAGAGTTCGGGTCATACCCCCCGGGTTGTCGACCCGGAGGGTCGGACCCGTGGCCATGTCTAGTCATTAGATGTAAATCCTGAATTTAAAGCTATGAGTATCGTCATCGTTGCGACCATCATCCTCGCTCTCACATGAGTGGTCGCCTTTGTATTCTCTCTGACTTCTCTCCCTTCATTTGTTCTCTTAGGTTTTTTTTACTTTGGAAAATAAAAAATGACATGACAAGTTATATTGCGCTACGTGTATTTCTGGCAGCTACATGGCGTAGATGGTCAGAAAAGTCATTGAAAATAACCTAATGTATTATTTTTAGTTAATATAATGTTAATTTATAAATGAAATTATCAATTCTAAAGTTCGTATTATTTAATATCATGATTAATAATTCACACTCCCTCGTCCCTCCGTTAATTAAAACATGTAACTTTATTATTTATGCACGTTTTTTAAGAAATAAAAACTACTCCCTTCGTTCCGAAATACATGATTTTTTACTTTTCGGCACACTTTTTTTAAAAGACCGAAAAACTTTATAAAATGTTATTTTTTAATTAATTTTTATATAATTTGACACTTATTACTTTATTAGTAATAAGTATCAAATTATATAAAAATTAATATTTTATAGATTTTTTTGCTTCTTAATAAGTGTGTTGAAAAAAAAAAGCCCATGTATTTTGGAACGGAGGGAGTATATAAAAACTATATATTTATAATTTCATATTTAATACTAAAAAATATGAAATTATAAAAAATATTTATAAAAAAGTTTATATTTGATATAATTTTTATCATTCTAAAAAAATATGTAAATTGTAAACGACATGTTTTGGTTAACGGATAGAGTATTACTCCATTTTATCATTTTTTCTCATCCACCCCTTATACTTATAATTTCAAAAGCAATGTCTTTGTAAAAGATTGCGTCACGGACTCACGTGTCAATAGTTGAGCAATCCTAAGAAATACAGTTTTCAACCATTCTCACCCATGTTCCATTCCACTCTCTAAAAAACCCTCTCTTTCTCTCTGAACGTCTTCTCATGGCGTCTCATCTCTTTAGAAGCCAAATCTGAAGCTCTCCCATGACATCTCCTACTCGCATATCACTCCGACGATGGATCTGACGAAGCCAAGCCAAGCCCAGGCACCACCTCGAACAACTCTCCATCTCTCTATCGGGTCTCTCTCTCCCTCGACCACAAATTTCATATCCCTTTTCTCGCCGGATTGTCTGACGCCCTAGAGTCGACAACGGAACCAACGATGTCGGGATGCCTCTTCCCGTTCCAATTGATAGTGGAGAACATTCCAGTAACCATCGAACTCGATGACAATGAGGGTGGTGCAAAGAACCCGATGGTGGTGTGCGTGGTGTGAAGAATGTGCGTGCTCGATCTTCAGGTATATTTTTAATTTTGTTTCATTTTAATTCAAAATTTTAGGGTTTAGGGAAGAGATTTAGGGATTTTAGACTATTTATTTATTTATTCTCATCTGAGAATGCAATTTGGTGGAGGAAAGCTAGGTTGATGTTCAACCCAATTTAACCACCAATTATTCACTTTCTATGAATATGCCAGTTTAAATAGCGGAATTCACTCACTTCTCAAAGTTCAAATCTCATGTTAAATTCATCACCCAATTCAATCCGCAAGATGAAGATAAAGCTAGAAAAAGCTATATTTTCTCAATTTCATCTTCTCGATTCGGCTTAAAAATTCACTTTGAAATCGTGATTTTCTATTTGTTTTAAGAGTTTGGGGAAACTAGGGTTTCTCGATTGGCGTCTCGGTCATTCTCGACCTAGCCATAGGTAGGCATGTTTCTTTCATTTTTGTATATACAATTTCTCTTTAACTGTTTTTTTTTTTTTTAAGTTCATTTATGGTTCTCATGGGTCTTAATTTGTTGAATGCATATGTTATACTAAAACAAAGCAAAAACGATGTCCGACTCCTCTGGACAATTTGGCTCAAGCTTTTCTAATGAATCTTTTCTTTGTGCTACTTGAGATTCCCACAAGCCTTTTAATTATATCCTTTCAAACTTTTTTTGATGAATTAGGAACATATATAAGATTCAAGGGATCGAGAAGATTTTTTTGCCCTTTGCAGGCGCTTTAATCATTTTGTTGGTATGAACCCTAAACGGGATTTAGTGCAAGCGTAAAGGCTAAGGCTGACGCGAGAGTGAAAGAACTACATCCAAGCCCTCTTGAGGTGAGCAGCGCCATTGTCGATGAGTAACAGGAGGTGGTAATCCGGTGGATGGCAGAGGACATCGAGTCGGGGAAAGTAGATTCAGCCGGGTACGGTGAGCAGAGGCGATCGAATTAGGCAAGGGGGCTCAGTCGGAGCGGTGGAATCGGTGGTTGGAGGTGGCACTCGATTGCAATCGAAGGTGGGATGCGTGAAATCGAGGTAAACCGCTCTCTGTTCGCCCTTTTCTTAGTAACTGAATCTATATACTAGGCTGATTAAGTTGGAGGATTTAGGGTTAATTTATTGCACACAAAGAGTTCGATTAAATGCTTATTTGGTGAAGTTTTGATTTGTGATTGTTGGTACCTCATGTGAACGTGATTTCATAATCCCGTTTTGAATTTTGTGTTGATTCATCTGAGTTTGTGGATGAGCAAAGGGAGATAGAATTATGTGATGACTTTTATATGATAACTATGGTCAAAATTGTTGCACACACTAAGATGACCAAGTCTAAGTTTATATAGAAATATGTGATGACTTTTAGGGATACATTGCTTAACCTATGTGAATATTACACTTATGTGATGCCTACCTTACTCACTGTGATGTAACCTTCTATAAGTTTGTTATTGGTTTTGACAAGAGAAAGGGTTGCTATATGCCAATTTTGTAGCCGAAATGACAAAGAATTGAAGTTGTTCTAAAATCTCAACTTTGATTTCCTCTTTAATGAATGAAAGTTTTGCATTTAGCAAATGAGAGGTGCTTTGAAATCTCAACTTTGATTCTGAAATTTTGATAAAAGGATATTGGGATGTCTTTGTTATGATTTTTTTTATGTAAATTGAACTAATTTATGAGCCGGTTGAGCTGCTTTCGTGGTTCAGAGTTGCTGTTGTTTTCTTCTTCAATCAATGTGGCGATTGTTCTGATTTTTTTTTGAAAATTGTTGTTGCTTTTGTGGGATGTCTTTGTTATGATTTTTTATGTAAATTGCTGATGTTTTCTTCTTCGATCAATGTGGTGTTTGGTTCCTTTCATTTCCTTTGGATGTTGTTTTGATTTTACTATTGCTTTGTTTTAGTTTTGGGTTCGTTTATTTGTTTCAGCTTGAATTTTCATTTGGATTATTTAGTAAAAACATAGGTAATTTTTGTGTCATTAATGTTTAGTAAATTCAATTTGTTTCCTGAGCAAATGTGGCTGATTTTTGTTTTTCTATTCATATTGTGTTTTGCATCCATCATAAACGAGCACAATCATGAATCAATCATTTTCTTCGGTACTTTTCACTGTCATGGTGTGAAGTATATTATGGCTATGAAAATCAGGTTCAATATCAAATGCAATATGAATTAAAAAAACCAAAAATCGTAAACTTCTGAAAATAAATCATCTAATATAGGTCAACTTAGAATAATTAGATTCCGATCAAAAATACAAATGACCTTAAAATGAGTATGAAAATAAATAATTTATTTTCATCAGTCCAGTTCAAAGGTATGGTATGAAATATATTATGGTGAGTAACATAAGTTTTCAATATTAAATACAATAAGAATAAAAAACAAAAACAAAAAGTCCCATCTGGAAATAAATCGCCTACTATAGGTCAATTTAAAATAATTTGATTTCCATGAAAATACACACAACATTAAAACGAGTAAAAACATAAATCATTCATTTTATTCATCATGATTCACATGCATGGTGTGAAATAAATTATAGCAATGGAAATCAGGCTTGAATATTAAATGCAATAGGAATAACAAACACCAAAAATCACATGCATGTTTGGCACATGGGTTTGTTTATGCTATTTCAAACCCTTAATATATTAGCTAGCTTGGAGTATGACTTAATAACTTAACGATGGATATACTTATGTGTTAGATTAAAGAGTGTAGCTCTCTCAACATTGAACCACAACTTCGAAGCACTAAGATTATCTATCCGGTCATCCTCTTCCATGGTGAGGAGTATGAGTTTTTTTTATGTTGTTTCAGATCCTTAGTGAGTATTGGATTCTTAGACCAAGAACTACAATAGTTTTTTTTCTTTGCTTTCAAGTAGGGTACGTAGATGGTTAGAGAAGTGTATAAGCGGCTGATCTACAATTTTTTTTATCAAATTCGAAGTATCGATCTTTTTTATAAAAGACTTTTCCATGACAACCGAAGATTTTAAAAAACAACACGGGGAGGAGTATGAGCAAAATGGTATGTTATGGAAAAATTGGTGTGGCAGAGTATTTTGTGTGGGGCCTCAAACTCGATCAAAAATATTATGACAAAACCCAAACATGGTTCAGTAAAAGAACTAGTTTATAAAACAACATAAATAAAAGTCAAAATTCATTCATTTAGAAAAAAATATTCATAAAACAATACAGCACTGAAATAAAAGTCAAAATTCATTGTGATTTTTGAAAAATAATACTGTACTGGATTAAAGAAGACCCAACCACCTCCTCCAAGTAGTCCACGTTGGCCGTCCATTTTCCCACTCCCTCTAATTACGCACTTCAAATAACCTAAAAACCTTAACTCAGTATAAAAAACCGCGTTCTCCCGTCTCCCACTCCAAAATTAACATCCAGAAGGAACAATCGTAGAAAAAGAGGATTTTTATTTTTTTTATTTTTTTTTAAGAAAAAAGAAAAATCAATCCTCTATGGTTGAATGTTGATTTGGCTGGCTGGCTCATGGCTGACCGTGAAAACCCTGAGGACAAGCTGATTGAACTGGTCGCCCAAATCGTCACGAACCTCTCCCACTCCGACTCCATTACCGACAACCTCCTCCACACCTTCGCCACCATCGACGGCCGCCTCTCCCGCGAAAAGGTCTCCCAAAAGATGATCCGCCGCGCCTCCGCCCCCGCCCCCTTCGACGACGCCCTCCGCTCCCTCGACCGCCGCATCTCCCGCCTCTCCGCCTCCGACCACTCCATCTGGTCCGATCCCGGCGAGTCCGCCGACTTCCTCGACGCCCTCGACGAGCTCCGCTCCATCCTCGAGTGCTCTCCCATGGCGGATGACAAGCCGGTCGCTGTCGCGCTTGCCCGCGCCGACGATCTCCTCCAGAAGGCCATGTTTCGCCTCGAGGTGGAGTTCAAGATGCTGATTGAACACGGCGGCGAGTCTTTCGATGTTGCGCGCGTCGGTGAGTCAACTCCTGGCTTCTACTCCGAGGATGAGGATGATGAGGAGGAGGTTCATGTCGATGCTGATGGAGAGGCGATTCCGGTGGCGCGGCCTGTTACTGACTACAATATTTTGATCGAGGTGCTCCCGCCGGGGACTATTGGCGATCTACATGAGATCGCGAAGCGGATGGTGATGGTTGGCTATGAAAAGGAGTGCTCTCGTGTCTACAGCGGTTGCCGGAGGGAGTTCTTGGAGGAAAGCATGTCGAGGTTAGGGTTACAGAAGCTAAGCACCGAGGAGGTGCAGAAAATGCAGTGGAGCGAGCTGGAGGACGAGATCGAGAGGTGGACCAAAGCCGCCAACGTTGCGCTCCGGATCCTCTTTCCCAGCGAGCGCCGGCTCTGCGAGCGCGTCTTCTTCGGCTATCCGTCAGCGTCGGACCTGTCCTTCATGGAGGTCTGCAGAGTTTCAACGATTCAGCTGTTGAACTTCGCCGACGCCGTCGCGATCAGCAGCCGCTCGCCAGAACGGCTGTTCAAGGTGCTTGACATGTACGAGACTCTCAGGGATCTGCTGGCCGAGTTTGAGCTCCTGTTTTCGAATCAGTATTGTGTGGCCTTCCGGACGGAAGCCCTTACGATCTGGAAGAGATTGGGAGATTCAATTAGAGGCACATTCATGGAATTGGAAAACCTAATTCGCAGAGATCCTCCTAAACAGGCCTCAACAGCCGGAGGAGTCCATCCAATCACCCGGTACGTCATGAATTACATTCGTGCTGCCTGTAAATCTAGGCATACCCTAGAACAGGTGTTTGAAGAGGGCGTTATTTCTGGAGGAGGCTACAGAAATATGGAAGCTAGGGTTTCAACTTCCTTTTCCGTTCAAATGGTCTGGATAATTGAGCTTTTGGAGAGCAATCTGGAGGCAAAGGCTAGGATCTACAAGGATATAGCTTTGAGTTCTGTGTTCATGATGAACAATGGAAGGTACATTATCCAGAAAGTCAAAGACAGCGAGCTTGGTGATCTTCTTGGGGATGATTGGATCAGGAAGCGCAACGCAAAGGAGCGACAGTTTCTTATGAACTATCAGAGAAGCTCATGGAACAAGGTGCTCGCACCATTGAAGCTGGATGGTGGTTCAGCTGCTTCTGACATGGCTAACATGTCTTTTAGAGATAGGATCAGCGTCTTCAGTACTTCTTTTGATGAGATATGCAGGGCTCAATCTTCCTGGGTCATACCTGATATTGAGTTGAAAGAGGAGCTCAAGTTAGCTTCCACTGGAACCTTGATCCCAGCTTACAGGAACTTCCTCGGGCGATTCCGAAATGCTCCTGAAGTGGGCAGGAACCCTGACAAGTATATAACATATAGCATCAACGAAGTTGAAGCCCGGATCAAGAATGAGCTGTTTCAGGGAAGGGGTGGGAGGCAATGAAATTGATGCTAGACCCATTTATGCATATGTGAATTTAATATGTTGATTGTGAAATTGATTGCTGTTATTATTGTACTGATATATATGTATTAGTGTATGCAGGTACCATGCTAAGTTTTGTTGCTCTACGTAGTTTTGGAATTGATTGAACTGATAATATTCATGACATTAGAGTTGCTCCTATTCATTAATTTTTCTTGGGAATGAAACATGGCAAATTCTTGTGTATTATGGTCTGAAATTTCTTGTTTCTGTGCTTACATATGAAATGAAGAAAATCTGATTTATTTTTTCTGTCAGTTCCAGCACGAGTGATCCTACTAGATATTTGTATACTGTACTGTTAGAACTTAGAACACATCGATAAAATGGTTTGGGCATCTGTACTTTGCAGTGGCACTGTTTCTGTCAATGGTCCAGGAGATTAAGATAATTTGGCTGATTATGTGAACTGATCAATGCTCTTAGATCTTCTGGTGTGTATTTTGAGATCTCAGGTCTCTAAACAAGATTTGCTTATTTGAGAGGTCTTTTAGTGCGGTTCCTGGCTATTGAAATTCGAACTAGTGGTTTTGTTAAGAAAATAACTTCCACATTTGGAGAAGAAAATCATACCGGGGTGTAATGTTGTCGAGGACGTGTTATAGAAGTTGATCATCATTTACTATCCTGTGTTGATATATGATGATTCATAACAGGTTCTAGCTATTACTGTCATACTGTCATGTACCTGTTTGGATACTGCTGTGCAACCTGTGATGCTGATTGTCATGTTTGCTACTTTCTGATGTAGTTTCCATGTTGATTGGAGGGTTGTCTTAGCGGGCTAACGTATGGGCTGGGCCTAACGTAGGCCCATTCCATTTTTTGGTCCGAGGCATTTCTGTCATCTTGGCAATCTGATGTGATTTTTTTTAAACAAGGAAATAAATGTTCTTGTCCTCTTGCCGTGCTCCTTCCTAACGTTCTTCAAAATGAGGACGAAAACCTGGAGTTAGGGTCTGGTTGGCAATGCAGGTCGGTTTTTAGAGCTTTTGGTTTTAATATTCTATAGTTTTAAATAATTTAAATATAAGATTTTAGTTTAATTAAAATTAGATTTTAGTTAAATATTTATTTTTATTAAAGGTGTAATAATCACGATGAGAAGTAAAAAAAACATGAAATTTGGTCTTTTTCAACAACACTAGTGAGCTACCAAAAACAGGTATAATATATGTATCCTGAACACATGAGCATAAAGAAGGCTTTAGAGCTTTTTAATATATGGATTTGGGGCTATTGAAAAGGGATTATGATGGGAGACAACAAAAAAAAAGGGTGGGTGAATGGTTGGGAAACACGAGGGATAGGGGATGTGAATGGGACGAGTGAGTATATCAATTTAAGGGGTGAGAGGTGACGCATCACATGGGTTAGGGCCCCATCACTCCTAAGTCCTACCCTCTCTATCTCTTATCTCATTGCTTTGCCTTTGCATGTGTTCTACTTATTATGTTCAAGGATTGGAATAACTACTGCTACTCCACTGTTACTGACAAGTAAATCAGGCGATTATTATGTTGCTAAATGCAAACATGATTTGACTCGAACTTAACCAACTCGAATTAACTTAACATGAATATACAAAATACCTGACAAATGACTTGACCTGATATTAACCGGATCTGAATAAGTATACCCGAACCAGACTGGATCAAACCGACTGTTACCTCTTGAGTCTTGTCCTCTTGTTTTGTTCGGGTGAGAAAACATAAGAAAAAGTGAGAGAGGAGGAGAACATTTGTGTGACAAACAAGACATGTGTTTGGGGCATAACAGACAGATAGAGAAAGACTATGTTACATAATGCATAATGACAGTGGTAGTGCTACTAATACTTACCCCATCATAGGCCAGTGGCCACCATTCCTACTCTTATGTGTTGTCTTTGGCTTAGGAGATAAATCCAATTTCCCCTTTGTTTGCTTCTCCCAACTCCCAAGTCCCACCTTTATATGAATCACACTCCCAATTTATAGTCTGTAAATATATCAGATAAATAAACAAAATAAACCCATAACCCACAAACATATAATACATGAGAAAGCTGGCATTTTCATACCTTCTCAATCACCCTACAGGAAGAAAAATGTCATTTCTTACAGTGTTCTCCTGAATCATAGTCATAACTATTTCTACCAACAACATGGCCAAAGAGGAAGAAAAATGCCGTTTCTTACAGTGTTCTCCTGAATCATAGTCATAACTATTTCTACCAACAACATGGCCAAAGAGGAAGTGTTGGCCATGGTGCAAAACTCTTCAAGTCTTGTAACCCAATAACGAGAAGGTCTTACGCATGCAGAATCACTATATTCTAAATATTGGATATATCAGCTGATAAATATATCGGTCGACGATATTTGGAATTCGATACGACAAACATTTATTAGTTATAATTTATTAGCCAATGCATAAAAAGTGGCCAAAGCGATATTTAACGATGTACTATCACTGATGTATCGTCAATATTTTGCGATATATCAGTGATATACGGGTGATATTTAAACATTTTGCAATTTAAACATTATTTTTTCAAATTTATTTAAAATTTTTGAAGTATAATATAGTACTTCTTAAATATTTTTTTTGTATAAATGTATAAATAATTCGATAAATCCAACCTATTTCGATATATCATTATTTCTTAATCGATACAACCTCGATAAGCAATATTTAGACCGTTGTGCGTAATAAATCCAACATATAAGCAGTAAGTAAACCGTAAAGGACAGAGGTAAGGATCGAATCCAGACCTCCCATTAACCCTTCACTCCTTATATTGACTCATTGAGACACAAACACCCCATCACAGGTGCAATAAGTTATCTTATCATTCTAATTTAGTTATTATTCCACCGTGCATTGAGCCTGATACTTGTTTATTTCCGACCTGAGATAAGACCCTATATTCCAAAAACAAACCTCACCATTGTGAATTGATTCCATCCCCTTTTGGTATGCATTATTGCAAAGAATGAATGATGAGAGACATAGAAGTAGTAAAGCATATGGAAGAGCAACACTTGACAGGCATGGCAACCCCCAACCCTATGTTCTTTCATCACTTCCGATCCACAGTAGTACAGTACACCCTTAAACTCATCTCCAACTCCATCTCTTTAAATACCCAGTTCCATTGATGATCAGAGATTCAGTATCAGGTACCTGTGTGTGCTTCTGTAATTTCACTGGGTCCTTTCCCCATGGACGGTGTACAGAAGAAGCTTTAATCAGCAACCAACCCATATAGGCCCCAGAAGCTCTCCTGTCACTTGTCACCACACCGCTTATTCTCTCCTTTCTTTTTCACTCCTCTGTCCTTTCTACACTTGTGAGTCTCCTCCTCCAACACCTATTCATAACTCTGCAACTGTATTTCCCTCTAGTGGTTTTTCTCTTCATGTACTATTCTTAAACACTTATCCCTTGTCATCTATCTGCATATCTGTTTTTGTTTTAAGAATCCCTATATACCCATTTATATTAATTGCCTGATTGGTAAGCAATCCGATCCTTTTTATCCTCACATATGTATATATATTGCCAGTTTTGTTTAGTATTTATTTTGAATTTTGAGCCTATAAAAAGTGGTGCTGGTGCATACATATAGTAATTAATTGGATGACTTAGGTGATGCTGATTTGGTCGGGTCGAGTCTTATCAAGTAAGTTGGACCAAATTTTTAGATTAAGTAGCTATTTGGAGTTTATTATTTTGATATTATATAGTTTTAAAAGAAATAAAGATAAGATTTTCGTTTAATTAGCTTTTGAAATCTAGGTAGGTTTTTCATCACCTACCTCGTCAAACATAAACCAAATATAGGTTTGGGTGATTTAGATCCAGTTTTGAAATTTACCAATTGCATAATATCCTAATTTAGGCTTGAAAAATACATAAGGAATTGTCAATTACTCACAAGACTTAATGAGTTTGAAGTTTAGCAATTGGACCCCAAAAAACCAAACCAATCTCCATCACAATTCACTCTTATCTTAATAATGCAAAGGGAACCCCACCAAGATAGCTTCCTCTCATTGAGCTCATCCTTCATTACTATCCCCAACCCCATCTTCCCAAACCAAACCTTTCTTGGTGTAGGTTCCTCTATGTCACTGCATCCTGTTTTTCATGTCAAGTAATAGTTCAGTTCAGTTCAGTTGTTACAACTTCAAGAGACCTCTGTTTCTCAACTGCATTTCAGTCTAACCCGCACGGCTAATCTAGGCCGTCCATTTCCAACAGATCATGGACTCATCCGACGGCCCTCCCAAGCCGTCTCTCCCGCGAGACCCGCGCGGCTCCCTCGAGGTGTTCAACCCGCCCGCTCGAGCGACCAATCCTGTCTTCCGCCCCACGTGGCAGCCCTGGGCGCAGACACGTGGCATACCCGAACAGCGAGACGACGATCCGAATTTGCAAAGCCCCAACCCGAATGAGACGCCCAAGCCCCCGCCCGAGGAGATCACCTCGTGGATGGCCCTCGGGGATAAGCCGTCCCCGCCACCTGCCGCCGCCGTGCTCGCCTCGCAGAGGATATCGGCTCCCGGGGGCGGAGGTGGTGACAAGAAGGACGAGAAGGCCGCGGAGGCGGTGGAGAAGAGGGCGGCCGAGTGGGGGCTGGTGCTCAAGACCGACACCGAGACCGGGAAGCTGCAAGGGGTGAAGGTCCGGACCTCCGACGGGGACGAATCCCGCCCGGCCGATAAATCGGGCGGGTCGGTTCGGAATTCGGGAGACTCGTCGGATGACGGATTGGGTAATAACCCGGCCAGAGGAATCCCACGGATATCCGAAGACCTAAAAGACGCCCTATCGGCGTTCCAGCAAACGTTCGTGGTTTCGGATGCGACCAAAGCGGATTACCCGATTTTGTACGCGAGCGAGGGGTTCTTCCGGATGACCGGGTACAACTCGAGAGAGGTGATCGGCAGGAACTGGTAAGTGACATTAAACTCGTAGATTGATCAATATTGTCTATTGATGTGAATTTTGTTATTGGGATACATGATCGCGACGATTGGAGGTTGATCGGTTTATTTTGTGATGGAGTAGTCGATTTATGCAAGGATCGGATACGGATCCGGAGGAGCTGGCGAAGATAAGAGAGTCGTTGGAGAAAGGGGGAAATTACTGTGGGAGGTTGCTGAATTACAAGAAAGATGGGACTCCCTTTTGGAACCTTCTTACAATTGCACCTATCAAGGATGAATCTGGCAAAGTTCTCAAATTCATTGGGTAAATCTATCTCCATTTCGAATCTCATTCACTACATCTCTCTTTACAATTTCTCATTGATAGCAATATATTACAGTATTGAACAAGTTTTTTTAATTATTTGGTTCCTAATTTAAATTCGGGTCATTATCTTCTTCTTTTATGTGGGGGTGGTTTAAACTCATTATCCCATCATTTAAATACCACCTCTCTAAAAATGAAAATTATACTACATTTATATTGGCCAGGTCATTATCTATCTTCTTAACATAAATTTTCCTTTTAAAAGTTTGATAAAGTATTTCTTAGAATCTCTATTAGATGAATGATGAATCCGAATTATTTATTATGTATATCGGATTTCAAATGGTCATAGGTTATACTTATTTCTTGATTTTTTTTAATTAAGTTTAGTCCCCAGTAAAAAAGAAGTAATTTTGTAATAAAATAGGAAGATTATATAGTGCGTGAATAGTGTGTTAATTAATAATTTAATAGTAGTACTAAGCCTGCCCAAAATGTATTTATACGTTTCTCCTTCTTTCATGACCGTCATTTTATCATCCATCCACTCCCACACTTCATATGTTATTTTCTACGGAGCTATTTTATTTTATTTTTCACCTCACACAATATTTCTTCATAAAATTTCTACATGCTATTATCTCCATCTTAAAATATAGATTAATGGACTTTTAACCTTTTTTTTAAAGAACTAAAAACTATATACTCCATCCGTTCGCGAAAACTTGTCATTTTAGAGGTTCGATTTTGTTCATAAAAACATGTCATTGTAGGTATTTTAGCTTTCACTTTACGAAAATACCCTGACATGATTGATGGGTTGTGAGTTGTAGTTTTCGATAAAGTGAAAAATAAAATAATAAATGAGGGTAAATTAGTAAAAAATTGAGTAAATTATTGAATTTCTTAAAAATGGTGCTAAGAGCTAAAATGACAAGTTTTCGCGAACGGATGGAGTAAAATATTAAATTTTTATATAATTTTTAATTCATTAAAAATCTATCAAAACTTATTATTAATAAATATAATACTTTTAAAAAAATTAATATTTTATATAATTTGATTTGGGAATGCCGAATATTTTATATCAACGATATTTTGAGACAGATAAAATATTTTTTTTTTAATTTTTTCATAGAATGTTATTTTATTTTATTTTATTTTATTTTATACGGCCCTGTTTTATTATTTTTGGAAGCAAACGGCGCTATTTTATTATTTTATATTTCATATCACACGATATTTCTTCATAAAATTTCTATTGGTACACGTGTCATGCGTATGTTAATTCTCTTGGGACAACCCTAAATTCGAGGCCAATTGGGAAAGAACAGTTGGATAAGTGTGTGTTTGTTGGTGGCAATGGCATTGGTGGGGTTGTAAGAGAGAAGGGGAAAAAATTGATTGATCAGGGATTCAGTAATCAGTAGTCGGACTCACTCACCCTAGTTTTGGATCTTCACTCACTGGGATTCCAGCTAGTCCTTGTCCAAACCGAAACGAAAAGATTTCCTCAATTGATTGACGATGGATAGCTGTGGACCTTCACTCGATCTCTTCACTGTTCCAATTGGGGACTGTCGAGCTCGTGGGCCGTGGCCATGGTGTTGTTGTCTGCGAGGTCGACAGCGATGGGTCCAAGAGCCCAGCCAGATTATCCTTTTCTTTGTTGGATCTTTTATGCTGTGTTTTTTTGTGGGAGTGATTTGATGGCTGATGCTGATTTGTCAGAATGCAAGTGGAGGTCAGCAAACACACCGAGGGCTCCAAGGATAAGATGATCCGCCCAAACGGACTACCCGAATCCCTAATTCGCTATGACGGTACACACACGCATCTCCCTCTGTTGTCTGATTCTCGCCCCTTGTTTTCCACGCAAGTTGTTTGATGAAATTACTCTTCCCAAGTTGATTTATGGACTCTTCTGTAAAATGAGTTGGTGACTGTAGTGGCTAACTAGGACTTTGAATAACAATAATTGGGATGCAGATGCTCTAGACAATTTTATACAGTATGATGATGATGATGATGATGATTGTAACGTTTGGGTTAGGGTGACACTGACGGGTGGGAGATCTATGCCTAATTTACTGGATTCACACTGGAGGAAAACAAAACGGAAGAGGTTTTACAATAAGTGAAAATAGACTATGCAATATTGAATTCTGATGCTTCATATTCAAGAGAGGCTTGCCTAGTAGATGGAATCTAAAGATTTTCTAGGGGAGATAAAGAAAGAGTAAAGAAGAGATGCTTGTCTAGTAGTTGGTGAAACAAGTTATGATTGTAACGTTTGGGTTGGGGTTGAGAGTTAAGCAATTTCCGCAAGGATGGAGATGTAGGCTGTAGAGTTTTCAATAACATAGGCCTAATTTACATGAAAAGGCTACACCTTTTATAATTTAGGGTATACACCAATTATTATTTTTTTCCTAGGGTTCACCATTTATAATTTAGGGTATAGTGGGTGATTATTGATATTTTTTAGGGTCCATTCTTTATATATGGGGTATAGTAAAGAGTTAAAGAAAAAATTTATGGTTAATTTTTACAATTTAAAATGTAGTGGATAATTTTAGAAAAATTTACACATGGTGGAGACATACACTCACATGTATGTGTATTATCCTCCTAGTTTACTGGCTTAATAGTAGAGGAAAACAAAATGGAAGAAGATACAAGAGATGAGAAAATCGACTATGCATAATTATCCAAAAGGATGTTTGCCCAGTAGCTGGTTGTATTTGGAGGTTTTCCTAGGCGAAATAAACAAGCAGTGGACAATGACCAAAAAATGTTATGAAATATGTTAACTTTAGAGTAGCTTAAATAGCATTCTTATAATTTTCTCCATGGGAGAACCTGATGTACAAAAATCATAGTCCACAATCAGTTGGGAATGCGCAAATTATATACAATATAGATTTTAATGATCTAACATTGCCTAGATTCAAATGGTAACTGTTGAATGTATTTTCTATAAGATATATAGCATTTGTACTTCAAGATTATCCATGTAAGGTAATGGCTTCAGCTTCTTAGTGTTACATGATAATATGGTATTGACAGTGCTAATATGAAATTTTGCAGCCCGTCAGAAGGATGTGGCAAATAATTCTGTTAATGAGCTCATCCAGGCTGTAAAGAGGCCTCGTGCTCTTAGTGAGTCGACCAATTTGCCTTTCAGGAGGAAATCGGATGGAGGTGGAGAAAAAAAAGGATCAGATTCTAAGATGAGGAGAAAATCGGAAAATGTTTCTGCGCTTAGGCGTAATTCACATGGTGGTACAAGGCCCTCAATGGAACAAATTAGAGAAATGCCAGAAAAGCAACAGAAAAGACAAGGGCGGCGTTCATTCATTGGGTATAATATTCATATCACTTACTTGGTATCGAAAGGAAATAATGTTTTTCAAATTTATTATTATTATTTTTTACCTTCCAACCTTTACTTTGTAGTTATTATTAAATCTAATAGCATCTCAATAATTATTTTCATGCTTTAGGATCTTAAAGAAAAGTGAAACCAAGATGAAAGAGCCAGAGGATGAAGATATCGTCTTTAACGATGAAAGCAGTGATGATGATGAAGACGATGATGATTTGAGGCCTGACAGTATGGATGAGAAAATAAGACGTAAGGAGAAGAGAAAGGGTATTGATCTTGCCACCACGCTTGAACGTATAGAGAAAAATTTTGTCATTACAGATCCTCGCCTTCCCGATAATCCAATTGTGAGACTCTTTGACCTTTCACTGCAATTTGTACTTTAGAAGTTCGCTAATGCTCATCTATATGGGATTATCAGATTTTTGCCTCTGATAGCTTCTTGGAGCTGACAGAGTACAGCCGTGAGGAAATTTTGGGAAGGAATTGCAGGTAATGTGTATCCTTGTGTCTAAGTTTCATCTTAGACCCTGATTACTTTATCTTAAGCATTGCCCAGAATTGGCTGTATATTTACTTTAAAGATGACTTAAACTTATAAACCACATACTGATGCTTTGGATTACTTCATGAACTTTAAACACTATTTATAGCCATTTTTTATTTTTAGGCTATCTGTCAGCATAATGTTCAAGATACTTATTTAGTAGAGAATAATGCAGGTTTCTTCAAGGGCCTGAAACAGATCCAGACACTGTGCGTAAAATTAGAAATGCAATTGATACTGAAACTGAAGTTACTGTGCAGCTCATAAATTACACAAAGACTGGTAAAATTCTTTCCATCCATATTGCCTTCTATGAGTGATGTGTTTATTATGCTTGACATGCCATGGGTGCATTAACTTTAGGATTTTACCCATAGAAAATAGAATAAAAGAGAACTTTTAATTGCATTACCAGAAGTTCCCTTTCTTTTTCTTGTAAGCAAGGAGTCCTGGTGATTGCATCTAAATGCATATTGATTTTAACTCATTTTAGTTTTACACAGCTGTGAATATTACTTCAACTTAAAGTCTCAACTCTCAATCACAATTCACAAGATAATTACCTTCACACCCCTTCTGATTTATACTATTAATGACTTTTCAAATTAACAGGAAAGAAATTCTGGAACGTGTTCCATTTGCAACCGATGCGTGATCAGAAGGTATATTTTTTAGGAACTTCATTCATTCTGTTTTTTGCAAACCGGTGTTTATGGGTAGGACTTGGGAGTTCCATAAACTTCTTTGTACCTTTTTAACCAACAGGGAGAAGTCCAGTATTTCATTGGGGTACAGTTAGATGGTACTCAGCAGGTCGAGCCCCGTCAAAATAGCATTCCAGTGGAAGTTGTGACAGAGAAGGAGAAACTGGTATGTGTTGTCTTTGAATTAATTAGTTCCTTTTTTTCCGTGATCTTGAAACCTTATTTCGCATGCATGTATATCCTTACATTCAGGTGGTTAAGGCTCATTACTGGGATACCTAGTTCTGTCTATTTCTTTTAAATGTTGTTTATATGTTGTATTTGCGCAGGTTAAGGAAACTGCAGGAAATGTTGATGTAGCAGTAAGAGAACTTCCAGATGCCAATAAGGTTGTAGCCTATGAGTTTGGATTTTTCACATGATTCAATATGTGTATATGGATCATTTAACTGTGTCATGATTTACACAGAAACCAGAGGACTTGTGGGCAAACCACTCCAAGGTGGTGCGACCGAAGCCTCACAGGAGGGACAGTCCATCCTGGAAAGCAATTCAAAAGGTGCAGCCTATCTGGTGATTGTCATTTTAGGTGTATTTATTCCTAAAATTGCGCTGTCTTCTTCATTTTGTTGGTTGAAGAAAATCCTTTATACTTGAAATCCAGTCTATTATATATTTTATATTGAAATGATATATTTAGCATCATAATTTTTTAATTACCATCAGTATTAAGAATTTATTCTGTCATTAACAGATTTTAGATAGTGGAGAAGAAATAGGCTTGAAGCATTTCAAACCTGTAAAGCCACTGGGATCTGGTGATACCGGAAGGTCTCTACCTCAGCCTCTTGTTTACTATTCCGTATAATACAACAACAAGTTTTTAAAGTTTCAGCTCAATTAGTTTATGTATCTATAATTGCAGTTCCCCAAAGTAGTTTCCTGAATCCTGTCCTCGTATTTTATTTTGCAGTGTGCATTTGGTTGAACTGTCAGGAACGGGCATGTATTTTGCTATGAAGGCAATGGATAAGAATGTTATGCTGAACCGTAACAAGGTGCTTGAAAGTGAAAAACTTTCTTTTGCTAACTGATAAAATGGCGATTATTGCAATGTCAGGTCCTGATTTTTCAATTTGGCACGATCTTTAAGAAATGGAACTCTTTTCATTATAAAGAAGAAGAAATGGAATACTTTAGTACTCTCATCCTCAGTTCTTAACTACCTAGTCATCGTTTTTCTAGATTGAAAGCTCTAACTGTTGTGGAATAAGGTTGTGTTTAATCTGTCCCTGAGTCTTGATATCCTTTACAGGTGCATAGAGCTTGTGCAGAAAGGGAAATTCTGGACATGATGGATCACCCCTTTCTTCCTGCGTTATATGCTTCTTTTCAGGTCAATTTCTGTAAAATCTTTTATTTAAACTACGTAGTGTGTTAAGTTCAGATTTATTTCTGCAATGATTCCTACACCAAATTAAATCTACCATGCCTATATTGCTTGCAAAAGTAATCAATAATAATCCTTGATAATTTACTAAATTTCTGCATGATATATTCACTTGAGCTTGCTGAGCCATTTAGAATCTAATTTTTGGAAGTTATACAGACCAAAACACACATTTGTTTGGTAACTGATTACTGCCCGGGTGGAGAGCTCTTTATGCTTTTGGACCGACAACCTATGAAGGTGTTGAAGGAAGATGCAGTCAGGTAAATTTTCGAATTGTGTTGTTATGTAATCTGAATGGAAAACCTTATAGCGGAAATCCTACAAGGGTGGAAATCTTTAGAAGTTACTAGATTTTTAATTTGAAAAGTGCCACCCAAATCTCTTTAGAATATCATCTTTGTCTATCAGATGTTTTTGGCACAGACTAATAGGTCATTCTGCATATGATCATTCAAGCTGTTTATGTTTGTGGCTTTACAATGCAAAATTACTGTCCTATGACTAAAAACTCTAAATACCAGCAAGTGAAAAGACTGTATCATTGTACCCTCGAGGCCTCAAGGTGAAAAACGAAACCAAAATACACAGTTGACAGTTTAATGATCTACAATATTATTTTTTGCCTGCTGGAAAGTCTTTTAGCTTCATTGAAGCAAGAGCATTTTTGTACCTAAACCATAACTGGTTATAATTATTGCAGGTTTTACGCAGCAGAGGTTGTAATTGCATTGGAGTACCTTCACTGTCAAGGTAGGGAAAAAAACGTGAATCATATAAGATGATCTGACGATGAAGATCTTTTTTTTTTGGCTAATAAAAAGTTTCCATATTATTTCATGCCTTCTAGATGAACAAGAATCCTATGCTTTTTGTACATGTAGACATCCCTCATTCTATGCAGTTCTGGCTGCCCATATCTCTTTATATCATGCTGCTTCCAAATATAATTCATGTTATTACTGAAGTACCAAATACTTGTATGGTGTGTTTCCATGATTCTAATCCACAGAATCTGATCTAAATGCAATTGGAATTTTTTTAGGAATATCAAATCTAGGATAAGTGATGATATAAATTTTCATGTTGCTTTGCTTTTCAGTATTTATAAATTTCAAAATCTGATTTGTTGTTGAATGACTGTTCTTTCAGGTATAATTTATAGAGACTTGAAGCCCGAAAACATATTGCTCCAAAGCAATGGTCACATGACCTTGACAGATTTTGATCTTTCATGTTTGACATCCTGCAAACCTCAAGTAATTTATTCTTGTGTCATTTTATCATGTTTGGTTCAGCTCTGTGGAAGTATACACTATACAAGGAAACTGATCTTTCCATGCTATGTTGTAGATCCTAATTCCTGAGCCCCTGGAAAAGAAACGCCGAAACAAAGCTCAACAAAGGCAACAAGCTCCTATATTTTTGGCTGAACCAATGCGGGCCTCAAATTCTTTTGTTGGTACTGAGGAATACATAGCTCCGGTTCGTGCACATCTAACATTGCTCTATGAATTGTGAACTCATATGATTTGCTCTATTTTTTGTAGTTGGTTAATATTAGAATCAAACATATAGCATGTTATAATTCTCATTTGGGGTACTGTATTAATTTCATATTGAGCATGTTATAACCACTGGTTGACTGGCGACCTCATTACACAGTTTTTCATTTCTTTTCATCTTCTATATCCCATTAGGTATTTAGATATATCTTCAGCACAACTTTCTAAGGTTTCCCAAATACTGTTTAAATGCATTATCCTGTTTGGATGCTTCTTGAGTCCTGACTTTGCCCTTGTTCGAAGCCATTGATATTGTTATTGTGAATGCAGGAGATCATTAGTGGAGCGGGTCATACTAGTGCAGTGGATTGGTGGGCTTTAGGTAACTATTAATACGGATTCTCCTAGATATCACCGTATCAACTTTGAAATTGAATACACACTATTGATGCTTGCTCAATTTCTGTCAGTACTGATTTATCTCTGACTGTTCTAGGGATCCTTTTATATGAAATGCTATACGGATACACCCCATTTCGTGGCAAGACGAGGCAAAAGACATTCACCAACGTACTTCAAAAGGATCTCAAATACCCGAAAAACAAAGATGTAATAGCTCTACTACAATAACCTCTTACTTGCATTAAATTCCTTCGCATACGCCACATGGCCTATTGTTTCTGTTGTGACCACTGCTCTAGTATCGCCTTGCAGTTAATTTCGCCGTCTATTGAGATCATCTACTTTTATTGTAATGCACTGTTTAACACATTTTATTCATGTTTAATGCCAATGCAGGTAAGTCTTCATGTAAAGCAGCTGATGTACCAGCTTCTACACAAGGACCCAAGAAAAAGGCTGGGAGCATGCGAAGGAGCCAATGAAATTAAGCGGCACCCCTTCTTCCGAGGTGTTAACTGGGCTCTCGTGCGATGCATGGTAGTTTTCTATTTCATCTTTTTCATTCCCCACTTGCTTTTTACATCCTCTGGATCACTGAAGCTTTCAACTCGAATTCCTCAGACACCTCCTGGGCTAGACTCTCCTCTGTTCGCCAAAAAGGAAGACGAGGACCAAGCTATATCTGAAGACCCAGAAATGCTTGAGCTGCAGAACAACATCTTCTGAACATGCCCAGAAAACTGTAGTTTGTCAAACTCACATTTTGAAGCTTCCCATTCCGCGCTTCCGAGTTACGTCACATTCGACATGGTGATGCTAATCATCAACGACCACCTAATGCACCTTGTGGAAGAACAATATCTTGTCTTTGAAAATTTGAAGAATTTGCCTGATATAGTAATTTATCAGTCTGTAATTCTGTACGACAATTGGCCTGTCTATTTATTTTTTTCTTATTTTGTTGTCAATATTTCTTTGTATCTTATTGTGGGTATTGTATGATTGTGTAATGTAATCCAACTCTACTTTTGTAAAGGTTTTGTTTTATAATAAGTTGGTGTTATTTAGGGAAACCATATATATACTAGTATTCTTTAGCTTCAAATGATGGCATGAAGAAATGGAAGCCAGCAGGGCAATGCAAGCAACTCCTGTCTTGAGTTAATTGCTTCATTATTTTGGGGAATTAGTGGCCCACACCTGTCAATCCCCTTAAACTTTACTCCTTTATTGCTTAATTATTTGGGAATATTGCACCAACTTTGTAAATATTGTAAATTACAGGTGTCGGTTGCTTGGATCTTTTTGGAGTCTTGGTGTCTTACCGAGGAGGGAGTTTGCATCTGGGAAAATGAAAAATATTACTGTGCAATACACTGATTACTGAAGTGTGTCACTCAGGCTGTTGCTATACGGTCCGGATCTGCTGTGCCAAATTGGCCTGTCTCCCCCCTATCCCTCTCTCATTCCATCCCATCCTTCACCTTTTTTATAATTTTTTTAGATTTTAATTATTTTATTTTATTTTTTTATTTGGGGGTGAGGAGGGACATTCACGGGGCAGAGTTTTTGGGTACAGGTGATCTCAGCCGGTTGCTATATGCACTCATGAGAACGAATCTCTAAGTTTAATTGACTATTTTATTTTTTGGTGGGCAGTTTAACTTGACACGAATTTAACAGTAAATATGTCTAATATTACAACAAAAAAGGTAACAGATGGATTTGATCCGATCCGTTCGTGTTAAGAGTTGAAACTTAAATTTTTATAAAAAAACATACAATTGAATGGGGCAATTAATTTTTTTTTCAGAAAAAATTGTAAGATTGCCCTTTTTATTAAAAAAAACACACAACTGATCTTTAATCCTATTACTTTTTTAATATTAGATATATTTAATGCTGGACACGTGTCAGACTAAGGGTCAAACAAATTTAGGATCAGTTCGTGTTGAGTGCGTATAGCAGCTCAGCACCTGTGCTCGGTGCATATAGTCTTTCGTTTTAGAGAAATTCCGTTTGGTGTCCCTGAGTTTATGTCAATTCCGATTGGTGTTTCACACTTTTTTTTTGTTCGGATGGTACACCTGAGTTTTGTCAAAAGTTCGGCTCATGCCCAAAACTCATACTTTCTCCTTTTTAATGAATAAAATCACCCTTTATTTTTTATTTTTTCATAAAAAAAGCGCATTTGCTTTTTTTTTTTGGATTAAGTAAGAATTCGACGCACCGGACAGGCCCGGTGGGTCGAGAGGCCGAATAAATCGACGACGGATAAACCATCAAATAAGTGGGAGACATCAAACAACAAAAGACAGAATCGCTAAATTACAAGGGTGTAGTTATAGGCGAAGACTAGCATAACTGATGCAAGAACAGGAGCAGTGTGCAGCAACTCATCCGTCAGATGGTAGAGGCAACGCAGGGAATCCCTGGGGAACTAAGTGGAAACCTCAGATTTGGACTCTGTCAACGAGCCTTCAGGTTTCGTTCACGTCCACGACCTCTCGCGTGCCGACACATAAGAAGAAACACCACTCAACAAACTGCTAGACTCGAGAGCCACACAACCCCAACACCAAGCAACTCAGCAACCCGCCAAACAACAGATCAAATCCAAATTTTACTCTTTCTAATTTTCCTTTTTTTTCCTCCTTGCTTTAGGCTCAAGGATAAGCCTTTGGTCCAAAGAAAATGACCCGGCCCAAACTTCGGGCCACTAGGGCTCAATAGACAACCGAAGGCCAGATTTGCAAGGGAAGAGATGCGACCATCCGATCAACCCACGCAGCAGACCAGACGCCAGCCAGACAGCAGCACCTATGGATGGAGGCGGGCACGACCAGGAGCAGATCGGGAGGGAGGAGACACCAATGGACGCCAGCGGCGAAATGACACAAGTCGATATCGAGAAGGCGCCAATCACTGGAAACCACGAGCGAAGAGGAGGAAGGTACTGAAGCACCAAGTGGGAGACGATATCGATTGGGGAAGGAGGAGGCCACAACGCCGGCGAGACCAGAAACGACCAAGCCGAGGCGGCGTCGAACACTCGAACGCGAGGGCAACAACGAGAGTCAAGCGCACCCCGAACCCCAAATCGACAACCGAATCAGAGAGAACGGGAAACGGGAACTCAAAATCAACCAAACGCAAGGTCGATTGAAGCACGAGAAAGGTGGATTGAAGAGGATAGATCCGCCATTAGAGGCTGGATTCTCAATTGGGTTTCACATTTGGGGATTTCACAGTTAGGGTTTTCATAATTGGGGATTTCACAAGCGAGAGTTTCTCTCTCTAGGAGAGAGAAACTCCGTGAACTGTATATTCCCTCGATGAGCACTGCACGCCCATTTGCTTTTATTAATATTGAACAAAAATTCCATCTTATTTAACTAAATTCAACACAAAAGTGACAAAATTACCTTTTAATTTAAAAAACGAACAAAATTATACATTATTGCCAAAGTTTTAGCAAAAAATACCCATTGTTTCCATTTTTTTTTGAAGAAAATCAATCATTATTTTTAACATTACACAAAAGATCCCTTTATATATTTTTCATAGTTTGTAAAAAACAAAGCTCGTTATTTGTCAAACATTGCATGTACATAATCATCCATTATTTACAAAAAATTTGCACAAATACGTCATCTTATTATGCGAACAAATATAATTAACCTATGAATTACAAAAAAATACTTCATAAAATCATACTTTTCGTAAAAGCACCCTTTATGCTTTAAAAAATGCACAAAATAAAGTGTTATTCATTTCTTTTGTTTTGAATACATAAAACCTAATAAGATAAGAATGATTAATGTTTTATTATATATTTCTTTTATAAGAGAAGAAAATGAAACAAATAAACTTTACTTTTCTTTTTCAATAAAATTCTAATCGATTATTTGGTTAAATTGATCAATCACATTTACAAATGTTTAAAGTTAGTGAGATATAGGTTAAATATTGTTTTGGAAAATAATAGGTGTTAATAAATATTGTTTTGGAAAATAATAGGTGTTATATATTGTTTTGGAAAATAATTAGTGTCTTTTTGTTTTTTTGCAAATTATGGAAAAAATAGATTTTTTGTACAATTTTAAAAATCGTAGTGATTTTGTTCTAATTTTTTTTGGAAACAAGGATAATTTACGATAAATTTTGGAAATAATATGTGATTTGGTACAATTTTAAAAATAAAGGTAGGTTTCTCACTTTTGTATTGAATTTAGTCAAATAATAGGGAGATTTTTGGAAACAAGGGTGATTTTGTTCTAATTTTTTTTTTGGAAACAAGGGTGATTTTACGATAAAATTTTTGGAAATAAATGTGATTTTGTACAATTTTAAAAATAAAGGTGGGTTTCTCACTTTTGTATTGAATTTAGTCAAATAATAGGTAGTTTTGTTCAATGTCAAAAGTAAAAAGGTTTTTTGTGAAAAAAATATTAATAAAGGGTTGTTTTATTCATTAAAAGGGTGAAAATATGAGTTTTGTACATGAGCCGAACTTTTGACAAAATTCAGGAATACCATCCGGACAAAAAAAAAGTGTGAAACACCAACCAAAATTGACATAAACTGAGGTACACCAAATAAAATTTTCATTCGTTTTATTAAAGTTTACCCAATTACCCCCCTTTTTGGCATTAATGTTAAGAAAAATGTTTCACTTTACAAAGTGTTTTACCCTTGACCACTTTATATAGCAGTTCAATACTTTACTTACGACTGGTCTTTCTATGTTTAAATAGTTCAGGAATGGGTAGTCAATATACCCAAAAATTGGGCCTAAGGGTGTGTTTGGCAAAATGGTAGCTGTTGGAGGAGCTGAAGCTGTTGGGTAGCTGAAGCTGTTGGATTATTTGAGTTAAATATATGTTAATAAGCTAGTACAGTGTTTGATAAACCTAGCTGTTAGGGTAGCTGTTAAAAACTTGTGAATAAAAAACCAAAAGCTCCGAAAAGCTTGGGTGAATAGCTGTTGAAAAGCTTAGATTTCAAAAGCTTTCAAAAGCTAATTAAACTAAAATCTTATATTTATTTCATTTAATACTATAGAATATCAAAACCAAAAGCTCTGAAAAGCTACTTGCTTTTGCCAAACATACCCTAAGTTGAGTTTTCATATTTTCTTAAGGAGCGTGGTTGTTTAAACTTTAAAGGAAAAAAAGATGGTTTTGTTCATTTTTTTTATTTGACTGGTTAGTTTGATGCAAATTGCATCGCTGTGAGGGATGAGCTTGTGGTGTCAAATCAATTGAGATGACGAAAGTTAAGGCTTGGTATGATTGGCAATTTGGCATTATTGGATTTCTTTGTACTACACCAGTTGATTAAAGGTTTAATTTAGTGAATGTTCATAAACATTGTCATAATTAAGTAAATATAAACTTTTTAAATAAATTAAGTAAATGTGCATTTTTTATATTTCACCCTTCCTTTTTTTTTTTTTTTTTTTGTTGAACCGGAAAAAATTTGACTGTTGACAGAGCCAACTAGCCAAGAGCATCCTTACGAATGATACTGCACAAGACAACGTCAGGGGGAAAGGTCAAGCCAGAGAACGCAAAATCTAGATGAGATAGTCGATCAACAGCTTGATTGCCTTCCCTAAATACATGTGAAACCTCAAATTCTGGAATCATATTTAGTGCGCATAGAGAGTCGGATAGAAGCATCTCTATTTCGCCACTACAAGACATACCTGCCTTGAGGCTTTTGATAATACTAAGATTATCACCTTCAATGCAGATACGCGAGATTTTTAATTCAACAGCTTTGAGAACGCCTTTCCACAAGCCAAAGCATTCAGATCCAATTGCAGAAGCGAGTGGGGAAGAGCCGGATTCAACATATCTTGTACTACCCTGACAATCCCTGATAATGAATCCATAAGTTCCTAGATTGTCAGAAGAAAAGGCTCCATCAAAATTTAGTTTGCACCAGTTTTCTCTAGGTTTTTTCCATTTTATGACTCTTTTCCTGGTCTTTGCTGGTTTAATTTTGTTTCCTGTATCCTTATCCATGCTTAAGTCATCCATTTTTGTTTTTTCCCAGTTAGTTAATTGCTCTTTTATAAATGCTGCTATTGTTTTTGGGTTGGCTTTGATTTTATCAAAAAGGGCCTTGTTTCTGAAATACCATAAGCACCACCAGGTAGTGGCAAGAAATGAGAATTCTGGTTTACTTAAAGAAGCATGGAGAGCGCACAGTATTTCGGTTATGTTGTGAGTGGTGTTGTAAACTCTTTGGAGGGTGTTGTAGATTTTAGGGAATAGATGTTGTAGTGTAATTGATGTTGTTGGGCAATGGAATAATAAATGGTCGATATCTTCGAAGTTCATTCCACATGAAGGGCAGTCAGTGGGTATACCCACACCACGGCAGGCTAGTTTAGCGGATGTTGGTAGGCCATTTTTGGAGATGCGCCACACGAAATCTTTGATTTTTGGGGACACATCCAACTTCCATATCCAAAAGAGCTCCGAAACTGAGTGGTTTTTTGTTTTGTTTATTAGTTCCAAGGCTGAGGCCGTTGAGAACCATCCGTTTTTACTGGGGGCCCAGTATAGCCGATCTTGCTGGATGTGTTTTGGGATTGGCGTTTGTGTTATGTTTGTCAACATTTCTCTACTGATCTGGTTGTTTAAGGTGGTCTATAGTTTACTTATGTCCCAAGTTTGATTCTCAAGAATAAAGTTTCCAACTAAAAGGTTCGTGTCAATTGAATCTGTTGTTGTAGCTTGTGCCAGTAGGGGGGAGTCCCCCGTCCACTGATCTTTCCAGAAATTTATGGATTTTCCATTATCTATTCCCCATCGTAGCCCTGTTTTAAAGAGGGGAATTAGGGAGGTCAGTTTTGACCATTGCCAAGATACATTTCCTTTTTTCTCATAATTGAGAATTTGTGTATCTTTTAAATATTTTTGGGTTACAAGTTTAACCCATGGGTTTTCTGGCTCCGCTAGTAATTTCCAGAGGAGTTTGAGTTGGAGTGCTTTATTCATGTCTTCTGATAGGCGAAGACCTAGGCCCCCATTAGATCGAGATTTACAAATCTCGAACCAGTTAATAAGGGGCCTGTGTTTAGGGCCTTTGTTCCATAAGAAATTCCTATTGATCTTATCTAGTTCTTTATGTATATATGATGGGAGAAGGAAGCACTGCATAATATGTAAGGGCTTAGCGGCAAGATTGGATTTGATAAGTGTACATCTTCCTGCTTGCGAGAGATTGTTTGCTGTCCATTTTGTTAGTTGGGCTCTGCTAGATTTTGTGATATCTTCAAAGGTTGAATTGGAGACTTTGCCAGTGATGACCGGACATCCTAGGTAGATTCCCAAATTAGCCGCGTAAGGAATCTGGAGTTCATTCTTTATTGTGTTTTTTATTACATTCTCCACATTTTCTGTTGTGAAGAAAGCAGACTTGTGGTAGTTTATACGTTGTCCCGAATGGTAGCAGAAATTCTGGGTGATAGCATTGATTTGGTCACAGGCAGTTTTGGTGGCAGATGCAAAGATGATTATGTCGTCGGCAAATGCCAGAAAAGGTACCTTAAAGCAGGATCGTTTGATTGAGATTCCAAGATGACTACGTTGCTGGTCCATTTCGGATTGTAGTCCACGGGCAAGGACTTCAGAGACCAGTAGAAATAGATACGGTGACAACAGGTCTCCTTGACGAAGGCCCTTTGATGGATTGAATAGGTTAGTTGGTTCATTGTTGACCAGAACCGAGTAGGATACGGTTGTAATACATTCCTTAATCCAACAACAGAATTTGTTGCAGAAACCGAATTTCTCCAGAATGGTGAGCAAAAATTCCCAACGAACCATGTCAAAGGCCTTTTCCATGTCTAGTTTGACTGCCATCCAACCGGATTTCCCTTTTTTGTGTTGAAATGAGTGAAATATTTCATTGGCAATCAGGATGTTATCTTGGATTGATCGCCTTGCGATGAATGCACTTTGTAGCGGGTGAATAAGTTTTGGTAGGATTTGTTTTAGCCTATTCGCTAGAATCTTGGATATTATTTTGTATATGGTTGAACAGAGGCTTATGGGCCTGAAGTTGTTTGTAGTTTGTGGATTATCACATTTGGGAATTAGTGTGATAAAGGTGTGGTTGATTTGTTTGAGGATTCTCCCACTCGAAAAGAATCCCTTAGTGGCCTTTATGACAGAAGGACCAACTATGTGCCAGTAGGTGCGGAAAAAACCTGCAGGATAGCCATCCGGGCCCGGTGATTTGTCTCTAGCAAGAGAAAAGACGGCACACTTGACCTCTGAATTCGAGATTGGTTGTGTTAGCCAGTCATTGTCAGTTGTGGTTAATGCGGGTGATATGTTATCCAAGAGGCTACAAGAACCTTGGGGCTGGGAGGTGGCCGAGTATCGCCCTTCGAAGTCTTTCTTGATTTCATCTCGAATTAACGGAACAGAGTCTAAGGCAGTGCCATCCTTGGTGATAAGGTTTTTTATTATGTTTCTGTTTCTTCGTCCCGTGGCAACACGATGGAAATACTTGGAATTAGTATCCAGATTTTTAATGTGGATTCTTTTCGCTCTTTGTCCCCAATATGTCTTTTGGAAGTTTATCAAGTTGTTGTATTTGTTTAGAAGACGCTGATGCCTCCTCTCTATATTTTCATCATACTTTGTGAGCAACTGTGTTTGTAGCCGTAACATTTCTGATTCCGTGGTGGCAATTTGTGCGAACACGTTTCCAAAGGTTTTCTTACTCCAGACTTTACTTTTCTTTTTAAGCTCTTGGAGTCGTTTAATTAGTTTGAAGAGATGTGAGCCCGGGGGATTTAACCGCCAAGCTTGCTGTACTATCTTCTCGTATTCTTTGTGTTTTGTCCAGGCTAATTCGAACTTGAAGGGCTGCATTATTGGTAGTTCATTAGGCAATAGCTCAAGGGTTATTTGAGAGTGATCTGATGTTGTGAACGCATGATTCTTGGTGGTTAAGTACTGGAGGATTGCATATATGTTTTTATGAACCAGAAAACGGTCCAGTTTTTCATAAGTGTTGTTTTCAGCGTGTGAACTTTTGCGCCAAGTGAACTGGTTCCCAGTTGTTGGAAGATCTATTAAATCATGTTTTAGTATGAAGTCGGTGAGTCTAGAGCATCTAGCCATTATGGGGGTTGCCCCTCCAGATTTGTCAGAAGGTCATAGGATATCGTTTAGATCACCAGCTATAATGCATGGATAGGAGCTGGCTTGAATTAGAGAAGATATTTCATCCCAAAAGGCTGATTTTTTATGTTGGTGTGGTGGTGCATAGATAAATAGTATTGTGAATGTTATGTTTTGGTTAGCACTATGGTATTCAGATAGGATATATCTGTCACCTGATGATATGATTGTAAATGTATCTTTATTTAGGTGAGATGATTTCCAGAGTAGGCAAAGGCCACCCGAGAGGCCTTGAGACGGACAAAAGCGAAGGTTGTCAAAGCCAATACTACGCCAGTGAGAATCTTTAGGGGGGGTTTGGAGCTTAGTTTCTGCTAAAGCTAGGATTTGAATGTGTTCGGCTTTACATGTTGATTCTATCTGAGTCCATACGTTTTTCCGAGCTAGGCCCCGTATATTCCAATAGCTGACTTTCATGTAATTATCTTATTTTGAATCTGGGTAGCTAGGAGGTATTGCTTTCGCAAAAGAGTTAGCCCTATAGCCAGGACCAGGATCCAATAAAAGCATATGAGAAGCCTTGTCATATGCTTGTTCAATTGAATTGGTTGATTGCATCCTACCTTAGGAGAAGACGAGCCTGTTACTAATCGTTTAGTTTTCCTTAATGGTTTGTGTGTGTGGACAGGAATTGTTAAGAAATCCCATTCATGGAGGCGCTTGCATGTTTGTTTCGGATCCTGTGGGTTAGTAGCAACCATAGAATGAGTTGCTTCAGACACCTTGATAATAGCAAAATTCCCAAACAAAGAACGTTTGTAATGCTTTAATAATAAAGTAGTGACATGTGAAAGAGCTAACTTTATACAAATTTTATAATTTGAAGAGTAGAAGGTATGTATACAAGCTTGTAGCTGATACAAAAGTTTTGATGAGCTGAGCCAAGTAGCAGCCAACCAAGAGAGTCGAAACAAAAAGTTAGAATCTTCACATTTGAGAGAGCTGTAGGAGGGCTGAAGTTGAGCTTGACGTCGAGGAAGCATCCCCTCAATTGGTAATTTGAATCTGATAAGCGAGGCTATCTGTTGATGAGTGAATAAGAGTACCTCGGATAAACACATTGGGGTTAGTAGTTGCATGTATGTTTTTTGCAACAAGACCCAATAGGGCATTAGCATTAGATTGATCATATAATACAAGGGCTTCATGAGCCGATCAGTTTGGTCCATAATATTGCAAAAACATAAGGAGCCCTAAAGAGCCTATCAAACAGGATGCGATCAGACTGAGCCATAGCTGTGGTTTTGAATTTGGTGAGCTGAGTATCAAAGGCGTGAATGTTAATTCTTCCCTTTCCCATGCCTTTATTAGAAGGCTTGGAGGGAGTGAGGTTCGGTTGGGTGTTACCCGAGGGTGTCTCAGTTAGTGATGAGCATGAGTGGGTGTCACCCGAAGGTTTCCCAGTGGGTAAGGGGTGAGATTGGGTGTAATCCAAAGGATTCCCAGTAGCAATCCTTCTCTGAAATGGTAAAGAGGTTGGTTTATAAATTCCAATTTGAGAGATGTACCAAAAAATGAAGTAACACCACGGGTGAAGGAGAGAGGTCCATAGATCTTTCCATTGGGATGAGTTGTCCAGTCTTGTTTCTGACAAAAAGAACACAAACAAGGGAACATGTGCTCGGGAGTTGAGAACCCGACTGTTGATTAGTTTATAACACGAACTAGAATGATTGAAGAATGTAGTAATCATATTATTTGGGTATGGGATATTCTTAAAGAAAGTAGACAGCAGCCAGATATTTGATGCAACAGTAGAGTAGTAGATGTTAATACGGGTAATCAAGTAAGCAAGCATAGAATGTAGAGAAGCTTTTGGATTTAGCACAATCAGATAGTTAGTGGATAACATAAACAAATAAGCAAGCATAGGATATTTAGCATGTATACACATGTTGAAGATTTGATACCGAAACATTTTTAATAAAGCAAGAAAGTTATTTAATGTAGTGGATTTCAAGAACATGAAAAGGGAGTATATAGGAGCTTTGAAAAACCAACTCATGTTCAAAGGGATATAATACTGTTGTGAGCTGAATCTGCCATGTTTTACACTTAAGTTTATATCAATTTCTGCATACATTTCATTCATTTGGGCTAAGATAGTACAGAATCTGTGTAGTTGATGTTTATTTGGCAAATTATGGAATCTACACCAGTTTCTGTTTAAATTCGCAGAATTCGAGGCATTTTTCAGCAATTCTAAGGAAGGTCGGAAAAGCTCGGAAATCCACTACAGAAGTCCAAGGTCAAAGGAAGCAGCGGAACCGGTCGAATCAAGCTGATAGCCAAGGTTACTCGATCTCGAGTAGACCTTACTCTATCTCGACGAACATGTCCGAGCACAGGCCTTGTCGACTGAGAGCAAGCCGAGAACCAGATCAACCCGACTCCGGGAGCCTACTCGATCTCGAGTACCACTAGTCGAGATCGACTACACCTCAGCACCACACCCGGAGTCGATGAAGTTGTGCCAAGCCGAGGACGAAGATGCCGAGCAACTCTACTCGATCTCGACGAGCCCTTGTCGAAGTCGAGTAGCCCAGAGCGCTAGTCCGAGTCCATGCCGAGGAGGAGTCCTCGACATCACCAGAGAGCCATCTTCGACCACACCCCTAGTCGATCTCGAGGAGCCCTAGTCGAGATCGACGAGCGCCAGGAGCCCAGATCCGAGCCTGTCGAGCAGAGTCACCCGAGAAGTCCAGTCGACGATGAATTCTAGTCGAGATCGACAAGCCCTTGTCGAGATCGAGTAGACCAGATTCCAGAAACGCGTCGACGTGAGCAGTCCGAGTAGACTTGGAGTTGCTTGGGCACGAAGGAAGTCGAGTTGGCCGAGATTCTATCCAAAATTGATCAAGTCTATCGATGGAAGGGAGATCTATCAAGACATGAAGACTTACCTAGTTTAGATTTATCTTTTTCCTTTTAGATTTATTTCCCTTAAGCATTTTATTTATCATTAAGGCTTTTAGATATAATTTTAGATATAGATAGGAGATTCTATCCTTGATTAGCAAGGAATAGAAGGCTATAAATAAAGCCCTAGGGGCTGGTTTTTCATTCATTCCAATTCACAATCAATTCCATTCAAGTAAGTAGGAGTAGAGAGAGAGAGTTTGTGGCAAGCAAGGTGGAAAGGCGAAAGCGGATTTGTCTTGTGGGTTGTAAGCTTTCTTTATTTAATTTAATGCAAGTTAGTTTCTTTTGTTATTTGATGTCTTTCTTGATAATGAAGAGCGAGTAGTCCACCCACTTCTGGGGCTGGGGTGAGCCTGACGGTGGCCATGTGAGGTGATACGGAAAAAGGTCAGATCTTGTTATGCAATTCATCTTCTATCCCTATGAGCATGATTCTTTTGCGAGAGTTGAAGGTGATCCTTGTTTGTATTATTGAAGCGAAAGTGATCTTAATGCAACTTGGATTAATTATGTGAAAAAGGGTTAGTAACAATTAGGGTTTATGCGAAAGCCTCTATATGCCTTTTTGTTAATAACGAAAGTTATTTGATGGAAAGCATGATCTTTTATGCCTTTATGTGTTACTTTGCATGGTTATCGTTGTGGTGTTGATACCCTGGCCTTGGAAGTCTTTTATATATTGAATTTATTTCGTCGGAAATCTGAGTTTTTTGGTTCGAAATTTGCAATTTAAATTTTCTGTCTTCCAGTCGACATAGAGTAGAGCTTGTCGAGATCGAGTAGGCTGTTGTCGATCTCGAGTACGGTTTGTCTAGGTCGAGTTGAGTTTTCTGCTATTGTTGTCGATTTCCAGTTTCTGTCTTCACTGCCTTTGTCGATCTCGAGTAGTCTTAGTCGAGATCGAGAAGCTTCTGCTTTGCTTTGTTCTTTACTTTCTTTCGCTATTTTCTGTCTTTGCTTTTGTTTCTGTTTTGCTTTGTCTTTTCTGCTTTTTCTGTCTTTCTGCTGCTTTGTCTGTGAGATTTACAGCTACCTAAGAACTGCTGACGTGCTTCCTCGAGGATTCGATCCTGACTTTCTCTTACTACAACGGGAGGAAGTCTTGTATTTATTTGCTGAGACAGGGAAGTCAGTCTGATCTTTATTCTATATTTATTTCATACTTGACCATCCTCCTGCAACAACAAATACATAGTCTTGGAAACCATAAGATAAACATGATCCAAGTTAAGTAATTTAATATCACCTACTAGAGCACCAAGTGCTGATAGTTTAGCTATAGTCCAAGATACATTTTGGAATGAATAAAAATGAGGAGCTCGATCACCAAGTACTATTGGATTATATGCAGTAAAACAATAGCATAAAAAATGAGAGGGGGAAATCTTGATAGTTGAATTGTGTTTTCTTAACGGAGTTTTCCATAGATGCACAAAGACACAAAACTTAACATTGCAAGTGCAATATATGGAGTGAGAGGGGGTCCTATGTTCCATCAGAATGGAATTATTGGTGCAAGCAGATGGATTCTGCAACTGGAACAAAGGAAGCACAAGAGAGTGCATCCAGCCAAACCAGCAGGCAGAAGGCAAGCATATCAGAGAAGTCTGTGCATACAAATTAATATCCATTAATCCCTTATGAACAAAGGATGTCACAGACATAACAACATATTTGAGAAAAAGTATGCCCATATGGGGAGATGTAAGGTAAATAATCTTAGAGGTTAATTGATGTAGAAAGGTAAAGGAGTATCTTTCAAAGTGTCGTGTGTTGCGACTATGCACAAAGATACGCATTGAAGTGGTGGCATTCGTGAGCAGAAGCCCAAACAAAGATCCTCGTGTAAAATATAAAGTCAGAGTGTTCATCAGATTACCGATAGATAGAATAACAGCAGGTTTTGCTAGATTAGATAACTCTAATAATAGGAAAGACATGTACAGATTCCCGATTATTAAAGTAAAGTAAGCTTTTTCCCGTTTAAGTTTCATAATGTGATGCATTTTGAATATGATGCTTAGCAGTAGGATTAACTCAATGTGTAATTTGAAGTCTGATTTATAATTTGTAGTGTTTAGTTTTTTGTAAGAGGGTTCGTCGTGTGTCTTAAGGATGTGAAGGATAAAACCAGTAGGCCAAAGCACAATAGTTGGATCATCGCACCAGTTGAATATGAGTAGTAAAGCATCACCAAACCACCTGCTTAGTAGATAAGTTAGGGTGAGTCCATTAACCCGCAGAGTGAGACTTCTTATTAAGTAGTAATCGCTTGATATGTGATTTGATAGATGCGTGTATGTAGTACATAACAGTTGATGAGTCGGAGGATGTTTCTGATCAGACAAGGGGTTGGGAGCCAAAGCCCACAACCGAAGATGATAGAAAATGATGGGTAACCTGTTGGGCATGGTGATGGAGTTACTCCATAGGGAGTTCCCAGTAGTTTTGTGGGTGTCATTCCTTGCGGAATTTCCCTTTCGATCAACTAAGGACTTTATATAGTCCATGACAGAGTAAGTTTGACATAGTCTATAGCTTTGCGGTAGAAACTTGAAATGAAGAAAATGTGGGAGATGAGGGTGATATCTTAGCTGGTGTACCAAAGGCGAAGGCACCAAAGACGGAAGCGGAGAACAGGAGCACCAGCAGACAGTACAATAGCAACTCATTAGATAGCGAATCACAACACCGAGGGCCATCGAGCATCGATTCACCGAAAAGATCAGAGAAAGAAGCAAAAGGGGCTTCCATACTACAGTCCAGGGAAGAGCAGTCTTGTCAAAAACTCCATTAAGAGAATATATAGAGTTGGAAGCGGTAAAGACCAACCCAACCACGCACATAAGGGGGGGCAGCCATGGCAGATCAAGGTTGCTTTGAGTTCTACAAGGGGGGGTGTTGATTTTGTGAAGAAAATCCAAAATAGAGAGAGGGCTTTTGCTATAGGGTTCAACGGGAGAGGAAATCCAAATCCAGAAATGGAGGCCTAGAGCAGAGAAGGCCCAACTTGATCGATGAAGGTCAGTGGAGCAGGGAGAGAGACGGATTTCGATTTTGCACTGAGAGAGGCAGAGATCAAGATTTTGAGTAGGATTTTTGCTAGTATTTTGGATATAGAATCGATTGATGATGAGGAGAAGCCATGGATTGAGAGATTTGTGCAGATACCAATAATCCGATCTAGGTTTAGGTTGTTCTTTGGTTTTGGGTGAAGGATGAAGAGGCGCGTGGGGAAGCGCATTCATTTGGCTAGATTTGGGTTTGGGGTATTTTTTTGGGGGGATATTATTCTGTTGCCCACTTTCCTTATTGGAAGCTGCCTTTTTAAAGGGGATGCAACACGAGGATTTGGGTTCACCCTTCCTTTCCCATCTCTAATCCTCCCTCCTTCCCCTTTGACAATTTTTAATTTTGACATTAACTAGTCAACATTGACCATTTTGATCAATGCCTACATTTGATGACAGTTTTTTGGTGACAGTTGCGTATATTTTTCCGATGATAGTCATTTGTAATAATTATTTTGGTGACAACTGACTTTTTGGGTAATATTTAAAAGAATTTTTTTCTAGTACTAGTTAACACTGTCACCAATTTATTGTCATCAATTACAAAACATTGTCATCAACTACAAAACATTGTCACCAACTTTTTGTCACCTACTATAAAATATTGTCACCACCAATTTTCACTAACTACATACTATCACCACTACAAAATATTGTCACCGACCTATTATCTACAACTACAAAACACTGTCATTGGATTATTTTCACCAACTTATTGTCACCAACAAGTGAACATTGTCACCAAACATTATCACAAACCAATTGTTAGCAACTAGAAAACATTGTCACCAATCTATTATCCCTAAACAAAGAACATTATCACCACCCCTATTGTCATCAACCTCCTTCAGTAATATGTTGTCACCAACAATAAAAGAGCGTCATCAGCCTATTGTCACCAACTACAGAATATTGTCGTTAAAAGCTTTAGAGATCATATCAACTATTTTATGTTATGCAACAATAATGGAATGATATGTGTAAGAAGAAGATGGGCTCACCGGTTCACCACTTGCTTTTGCACCGGTTCAAGTTCAACAATTTATTTTTTTTGTTTTCCTTTTGTTGTTTAGTTGTTTTGGGCTCGGATCTCTGTATTGGGATGATCCATCTATAGCCCGTAGTAGTATGAAAGAAGGGTAGGTTGTATCTTTTTCCTCATTCAATACAATCGGAAATCTTTTGGCATTTCATTCTTCAACCAACTCCAAATCACCATTTTCGATCCTTAGTTCTATATACAACACTTTTGAAATTAAATGAGAAGATCAAAATTAACACCGCAATAAGCAAATAGAACAACTTAAATCCCAAAATTGATTGCGAGCAATTACCGGTGTAAACCGATCCCGTGAGCAACGCCACTGAGGAGTCAACAATGACCTGGAGATTCGACGGGCAGGATCGAGCTCGAGGAAGGCAAAGCCTGGCGATAACCTTTTGGCCGACGAGCCCACCGCCACCGTCGGGGTGGGAGAGGATGAAGTGGATGGGGATGCGCTGGGAGAAGGCGACTTTCTGGACGGTGTCGGAGGAAGAGCTGATGCCGACGGCGACCATTTCTGCCGTCGGCAGCGAAAGCATTTGGCCTTTCGACTGACATGGTTGAGCTCGAGATAGGTTTGGGCGAAGAGGATGAAGAGAGAAAGGGGATGGAAGTCGAAAGCTATAGATCTGAAAAAAATGGGGGAAAGGGGTGGGTTAAGGGAAAATTAAAATAAGGGTATTTTAGTATTATCAAATTATTATGGACACTTACTTAATTATCAAACAAAAATAGACATTTGCCTAATTACACTTTGAAAATGGATATTTCACCAAATTTTTTCTCGATTAAAATGCTCATTTTAATTAAATTTTGCATATGATAAATACCGTCAAAAGACGCAACTTGTTATGATCTTACAAATCTTGCTCTGCAATAAGTTGTGGAGAATCTTGTCAATGACACCAAAAATTCAAAAGAAAAAATAATAAGAACTCGGCGACATGTTACTCTGCAATAAGTTGTTCAGGAAGGCTCTTCAAGTAGTTGCGAAGCTTTGACTTGAATCAAAACTAGTGCATGGGCAGCTGCAAGTCTGCAACACTCCACAATGTCAATACACAAAATTGATCGGTGGTTATTTGGGAGAAAAATAACTTTATGGGTGGTTTTCAGCAAAATTTTATTTAAAAGGGTGATTTTGTGAAAAGTAAACCTAATTTAAGGGTGGTTTTATGTAATTTATCCTTAAAATTATATAAATTAGAACAATCAGTTTATATGGCATATAATTTTCTTAATAATAACTAACATTATAAAATCTATTATCAAAATTATTACTAATAATAACATAGCTATACACTTTTAAATTAGGGTAAATTGCAACTAATTAATATCCCAACCTTTAGGAATAATTGCTTTTAATACCCTAACCTTGTAATATTTCACAAAATATTCTAACATATATCATTAGTTGCACTTAATACCCTGGATGAGATTCTTAAATTTAAAAAATTACCCAGATCATACTAAAATTACAAAAAATCACCCATATTCATAAAATGTTTTCAATAAATTCATAATATTTTTTTTTATTGGGTAACAATTCGGACGCATAAAGCTATCCGATAGCATCCTTGCGGATGAGGTCGGTCAGACCTAAATCAGTATATAAGGAAGGGTTGTTGGTAACGTGAGCAAGGTGTGCCACCTTATCTGTCACGCAGTTACCATCACGAAGAATGTGTGCAAACGAAACTTCGTAGAACCCTTTGAGGAGAGAACTAATGTCAGACAAAATTAGTTCAATTTCCCATGGACAACTCGTCCATTTCTTGAAATAGTCTACAATAATGAGGGAGTCACCCTCGATAATAAGTTTTTTTATTTTTAGTTCAATTGTTTTAAGAACTCCAGCACGCAGGGCTAGCGCCTCTGCCATAAGGGGAGTTTGCATCCCAATGAGATCGCATCCTATTGCTTCTGTCTTCCCTCTGTCATTTCGGATGATGAATCCAATGGAGCCCCGTCGATTTGGTGAAACAGACACATCAAAATTTAATTTCATTTTACCAGTTGGGGGTTTCTTCCACTTGCGTTCCTTCCTATGTCTATTCTTCAATGTGTTTTCCGTACAACTGGACTTATGAGTCATTTTTCCCATATCTGCTTCTGATTTAATCCAGCTCTACATACTTGCTTCTACTCTCCGAAGGAATCCGTCCAAACTAGGCAGTTTTTGTTGTTGGAATAATGACTGATTTCGAACTACCCATATCGTCCACCAGTGGAACGCCAATTTTTGTTTTTTCTGTGGGGCTTAGAATAGTGCCCAGTTTTGCCATTATGGACGATATGTTTCTTGTCTCATTGATGCTATTTCTAATCGCCATTTTAATCATGTGGGGAAAACCCGGGTACACCATCGAATATTTACATTCTAAGAAAAGGTGAGTGGAATCCTCCTCATGATGATTGCATATTACACAATATGGAGGTACTGCAATACCCTTTGCAGATAATCGAGATGCAGTTGGGAGCCCATCGTGGCACAATTTCCACAAAATTTTTTTAACCTTTGGTTCAATAAACTCCTAATATATTTTAAAATTTGAAATTAATTATTTATCTTAAACATAATACTTTTACAAAAATAAAATAATGTAGATTTTAATAAATAAATGGTATGAGATATGATAATCATTTGTAATAAATAGTTACATATAAATACATATTAAAAATAATATGGTAAAATTATTATTTTTTACCATATTATTTTTCGCATATCTTTATTACATAATTATTTATTGCAAATGATTATCATATCTTTTACCATTTATTTTTTTAAATCTACTTTATTTTATTTTTGTAAAACTATTATGTTAAACATTTCTTATAAAATCATTTTTTAATACCATGGAATTTATGTGTGATACATTATAAGATGTTATGTATTAGTTTTAATACCATGGAATTTCTGTTAAACATTTCTTATAAAATCATTTTTTAATACCATGGAATTTATGTGTGATACATTATAAGATGTTATGTATTAGTTTTAGTATATATAAGATAATATTAATCAAATAATATACATGGAATATATAGATGTACAAATCGGCATGTATCGAGACAGACTTATATAAATTTAGATTTTAATTATAATGTATGTTTTTTAGATAATAATTAATTATTTTGATCGATTATATTAAAATTTTAAATGAGTAGATGCTAAAGTGATTATATTATATTTTAAAGGAGTACTATATTTTATATATCTATTATAATTATTTTTGGATGGTGGGTCGGGTGGGGTTAAATTGTAAGAGATTTATTTAATTTTCATTTTTAAAAAATATATTAGGGGATCATTGAAAATATTTTATGAATATGGGTGATTTTTTTGTAATTTTTGTTTGATGTGGGTAATTTTTTAATTTAAGAAACTCATTTATGGTGTTAATTGCAACTAATGTTATATGTTAGAATATTTTGTGAAATTTTATAAGGTTAGGGTATTGAAAGAAACTATCCCTGAAGGTTGGGATATTAGTTGCAATTTACCCTTTAAATTAAAATGATTAATACTAAAATTTGATAAAATACTCGTACCTAAGGTACGGGCCTAAAACTAGTAAATTTTTATAATAGAAGTTTATTAAAATATCAATATAAGTGTATAAAGTATTAATATAATTTTTAGGGAAAATGACTAAAAATAATACCAACTATCGCCCGTGAACCAAAAATAATACGAACTTTAGAAGCTATTATGCTTGATATAAACTATCAACTAATAAACCAATTTTGATACGGATATTTTTCCGGTCAAAATTCTGACAATATTGCTGACGTGGCAATCAGAAAATAGATTTTGGGCTCAAAATGTAATTAACATCAATTTAGGGGGAAATGTAAAATAATATTCATCTTCTTCCTCGTTGCCTCTTCAATTCACCCATGGAAGACCACTGCAAAAATCAAGTATCCTTTCGCCCAGCCAAAGATGTAAAGTATCCATCAATCGACGCCGCTTGATCCTTCCCGAGCGTAACTAGCGCAGTCAGAGGCGAGGGCAGTGGCGGGATTGTTTTCACATCCCTCCGCCCAGCCACGAACCTATACTGAAAAATCCCCAAAATCCCATAAAATCAAGCATCTAAAGAATAAATTGAATGAGGGTTAACGATAATTTCAGGGTCTACTTCATATTCAAGCTGTTTTTCATGTAAAATCTCGACAAAACAAGATCGAATTTGATATCTAATTTTCAAATTTAGAAAACCCTAAATATATATTTCGAAAAAACAGGTTATGCGGTGGTACGTGCTGGTGGTGCTGTTCCGGGGACCGGAGATGCTCATGGTTGCAACAGTTGTAGAGTGAGGCAGGTGAGGTGCTGATTGCTGTCGGAGATAGCAATTCCGACATCCTCCCTCATACATTGGAAGAAGACGATGGATAGTACAATTTGCCCTTAATTATATATTTCTCCCTAACTTTCTTCTTAATTGTATTTTGAGCCGAAATAAAATTTTTGAATGCCACATCAGCAATATTGCCGGAATATTGGCTGGAAAGATGTTCATATCAAAATTGGTTTATTAGTTCATAGTCGTATTAATCATAGTAGTTTTTAAAGTTCTTATTATTTTTGGTTCACGGGCGATAGTTGATATTATTTTTAGTCATTTTTCCTAATTTTTATCATATTAAATTATACCCGGAATAATTAAGGGTCCGTTTGATATCCATATACGTATATCAGGTATGAGTATATGTATCACCCATACCCATATCCGTGTTTGGTAAATGAGTATATCAATATATGGATATAAAAGTGATATCTCCATAGACTCTTGTATCTATTCCTTCGTATTTTGACGATTTTCCATATCTCTAAAGTTTGGGGATACTAATTTTCTCTTTAAAGGCTTCATCTGTTTCACCTTTTCCTCCATCCACACCACCATTTAGCGAGCACAATTGCAAATGGAGACGACGCCAATGAGCTCCTGAACTAACTGGAGGGTGGCTAGGGCTCCGGGATCCATCGCCATTGTTTAAAGCAGGGATCCATCGCCATTGTCGCGCCCTATGAAGAGTCTTCAACCCTCTCATCATTGACGACGATGTAGAAGGAGAGGAATCGACGGTGCAGAGGAGGAAGAAATTAAGCATGAGTTATTCGGTTTCTTCATGGCCCTAATTTGATATCCATATCATGCTATCATAACATTATAAACGGGATATCAGATATCCATATCTTTGATATTGATGTTCAATTTTCATACCCTTAACCGATATACGTATATGTATAATGAGATAGGGAAAATCTCGTCATCATAGCACAAGGGAGTTCTGGTCTTTTACCAAGTAAGTCGATCATTTTTATCATACAAAATTATCCTAAATAACAGTTAAAAACAACGTCTATTATTTATGCGATATCATAATCAATAAATCTGAATATTTAATACGACATTGACCAACATCAATACGGTTATTGCTTCGCCTATTGAATACGGTAACAGTTTCATGCATTAAGAGCCTCGACCGATTTGAATACAGTAACAATTTCTTTTATTAAATATCATAAGAGTTTCTTTTGTTTAATACTCGACTAGTATAAATAAGAGGAGATAGATTCAGATTGAGGACGGATAATGACTGACTTGAGCGTCGGAAGGTCTTACGGGGGACATAAGCCCCGCCCCGACCTCGTTTGTTCTTGTTTGACAGACTGCGATCCGGGTTGAGTTCATCGTCGAGATTGATCTCCTTCAACAACTATGATACAGATTTGATGCATTACAACGAATCAAGTATATCTGTATAACATCAATGTTATACTCTATGTTAAGTAAAACCTTGATAACACAACAATGTCATCCTTAAAAATACCTGTATTTCGCAAAACTGATGAAGAAGTGATTTACAGTAGTAGTAGTGGTGTAGTACAGTAAACTAGTCCTTTTCCCGAACCTTGTTCGGGTTTTTTTCCATAATATTTTCAGTCGAACTTGACGCGTAAAAAATTACCCAACACATACTCCTCAGTCATGTCGTTCTTCAAAATCTTCGGTTGTCATGATAAAGTCTTTTCTCGAAATAATTGATTGAAGTAGCCTCATTATTTTGAGAAAAGATCTGGATGGAGTAATGGAAGATAGATTTAAAAAAAAAAAGATGACATTATATCTTAGAATCATGACTGGAAGAAAGATGGCATCTGAATGACAAATAAACTAAACCTTCATAAATCTTCAACTTTAAATAGCCTGACTCATACAATACACCTTTTTCAAACTTGAATCATGATTGGTAAACTTCTTCTTAAGACATGAAAGTTTCTAACACTTTCATCCCAATCCGTAGCTTCAATCAAGTGCTTGATTGTATCTCGAACCTGCTCAAGCAAATTGAAACTATACATTCAGAAGAAAAAAAAACCTCAAAAAGAAGAATTAAGCAACAAAAGGGGAAACCAATCAATAATAACAATAAAAATTGATAACATTCTTATTCCACCTTGAAATAGGGCTAGGATATTTAGTTTTTTTAAATTAGTTTCTTTCATGATTGAGTAATAGATTGATTCCATATATATTTGTCACATACTCTTTTTTTCCTCCATGCTTCTTCATTTTATCTACTTCTGCAATTTTCCTGCTCTCTTGACATTTCAGTCATTCCATAGAGAGATTCTTAAATTAAAAAAATCAAAGGCCCCATGCAAGTGGATGATTTTATTATTATTATTATGTTTGCCTTTGTGGTATAGCTTGCATGGCATTTCATTATTTACTTTTAAATGGTTGAGAATGTGAATTGTACTGATCAATCCATATCTTCCCGCCCAAAGAAATCATTCAGCAACATGAGCAGAGAATGGGAGCAGAAAAGTATTACTTGAGCTCTAGAGCTACTGTTCAGCAAGTTGGAAAAGTGATTTTTGTTTCCCCTTAACATTCAACAAACTAAAAGGCATTATACAAGTCAAGACATTAAAAGCACAAACTATGGAAGTTTCCATTGAAAGACCATCCCACTATTGATAATTTAATTATTGACCATATTTAGGCAACTAAAACACCCTTAAGAAGCAAGTTCTTGAGAGTTTTTATATCTAACTACAAATTAAATGGGAAATGCATGGAAAAGAAAACAGAATCATTATATACAATTAGTTCAAATATATTTTGAGTTAAGGTAAACTTGTATTGGAGTTAGGAAGGACTGGAGCTGGACACACCTACCTGGAGTGTATGCTTCTCCGTCCTCATCGGTCCATGGATGATTTGCAATCACATAATTCTTAATTAACAAAAGTTATATGCCATAAGTTGTATTCAAATACCTGTTTAGTGAGGATCACATCCTTAAAAAATATCTCAAATTGAGTAAACTTAGAACTTTATTAGTTGTGAGTCTCTTCTTTAGATAAGTGTTTAGCATCTTCCTCACAAGGTCCTTTGATTGAAGTGAAATTGAAGGCAATGAATCACTTGTGAAATCAATATGGCCTTGTAAGATTGCATCAAATTTTCCGTGCTCAGTGTCTGTCAATGAACCAAAAACTACCCGACACATTTCCATCCATGAATACGCAAAGGTGAATTAATTAGTTGCTAGTGATGTTGGTTAGTATTAGCAAACAACGGAGCTTTGGTGTAAATATCATTCGCTAATGTGGTGGATTTCTTTAAAGCTCGAACATTCTGAATACATCCAAGGAGGGTTCATTTCAAACATATATATTGCTCCAAACTGATGCAATGGAAAAACTGATTGTCAAAATTCAAATGTTCTCACACCAGCAGTGCAATGAGAACTAACGAAGTGTGATGCAAAGTACCAAGAACTAAATTTTTTTCACGTGACTTGATCATATGGAGGAGATTACAACAAAATTTAATTGTGTACAACGATTCCAAAGTGGTATGCTCAAGAATATGAAACTATATATGTTAATGCATAGTAGTAAGGTTAGTAAGCTTACGTCTCTGGTTGTGGTCTTATGCAAGGAATAAACTACTCCAGAAGCAACCTGACTCCAAATAGTTCAAATAACGATCAAATGGAGAAAAAAATGTCATCAATGGAGCATAATGAAATCAGTTTGTAGCCAACCACATTACCAACAACGCAACTGATAGAAAAGCCATGTCTACCTCTTTCTTTCGGGTGCCAAATGGAGGATTCATGACAACCGTATCAATAGTTTTGCCTAAGTAGATCATCATCAAACGTATACAATAAAAATCTGAAGATAGTACTATATAACTTGAAACACTGTGGATAGATAGCCAGAGGCCCAGAACAAAAGAACCCGCAACAAATCCCTTGGCAAATCAGCGAGATCGATCAATTGCAAAGGAATAAACAGTTATAAATGGGTCATCTGAGGGGTTCATTTAAAGCATGACAAATCTACCGAAAAGAAGTGAGATATATTTACCTTGCAATCTCAAATTCTGGATGTCAAACTGAACAAAAGTTACATCCAACTGCAAAGGCAAAGTAATCTATTAAGTGAAAGAATTAAAGCAAATCAAAACAAAAATATTAACATGTATTAGTTGACCATCCCCTCAAAATCACAGTAAATACCTCCAAATCCTCCGGCATTGATAGATGCAATCTCAATTGAATCAGAATCGACATTGAAACCCACAAAGTTAGGTGATTGTTAGAGAAATCAACATCAAACACTTTATTGCCTGTTTGGCACATAATTCTCAGTATGATAATCTAGATCGATGTGAAAAAAGCTAAAAAATTACCCGAGTTTTTGCACTTGAAATGCCCTTAGCCGGATGGCAAACCTATTGAAAAATATTCCTTGAAATCCTAATCGAGTCCAAACTCTCGAACTCAGATTGAGATCAAAATCTTGCGTTTAGTCTAAAGTCAAATTGAGATAGAATCCTTGAAATCGAAACACTTATAAACAGAGTTTGGGGATTCTAGAAATTGAAAGCATACCCGTGGATGGAGTTCTAGCCTTGATACGAAAGATCAAATAAATCCCCAGCCCTTGAATGAAGTCGTTGCGTTGTGTCCCCAAAACGGCAAAACCTATCGGTCAAAGCTTCTACTTTCTCCCTCTCGACCAATCGAATCTTACATTGCTCGTTCAAATTCAAATTTACCGACTTTTTCTTCCGAATCATGATGAATTAGGTCGAAATTTGATCAGAAATGAGTTGATTTTGTTGCTGAATCAACACAGCAGTGGCGATTTCGATGCTTTGGTCCGCCATTAAAGGGGAGGATTGAAAGAAATAGAGAGAAAGAGATGTGCCATGACCTAGCCGCCGCCACCGCCACCGCCTTTGCCTCCTCTCCGCCTCTTCCTCCTCCTCTTAACCCTCTCGATCTCCGCAGGATTGACCAACAATCGCCACCACCACCACCATAAAAATGACGTCGCTTCGACGCTCTAAGAAGAGCAAGATGATGAGGTGGCAATTGACGATGACGGTGCCTTCATCGCCGACTGCATCGCCGCCCACAATCGCCCTCTCCGACCGCCGATCGACTGCGCTCCGCCTCCACAACGGCAACAATCAATCAATTTATCAAATCTATTATGAGGAAGAAGATGATATCAGAAAGAATGTAAACATGTCTGAGGAATGCAATTTCAGTTTTTGGTACGGGCAGAAAATAACGTGGGTGAGAAAGTGGAAACTACTTCTTAATTTTGCTTGAAAACTGCTTCTTTATTTTGGTCAGAAATGGACACGTGACTCAATATTTTATAAAGACTTTGCTTCTGTTTTTATAATTATAAGGGGTGGATTTGTAGGTTCAATCAAAATCTTCTTTGCCTTCTTCTTTCTCCCACTGCCCTACCCTGCCACTGCACAGTGCTCACTGTCGCACCGTAGTACGGACCCCATGCCCTCTTCTTCTTCTTCTCACCCTCCTTCCTCTTCCTTGGATTCTCTGTTTAACCCTAACCCAACCCAGTTTCACTGCCAGTCTGTGTCTTGCCTGATCTTGTAGTAGTTGAGCACCCCCCACATTGTCTGAGCTCCGCTTCAATGGCGTCCAGGGAAGTATCCGCCATGATTAAGCAAGGTTTCATCTCCGACTCCTCTCTCTCCCTATCTCCTCTCAAATCCACCAGCCCTAAGCTCTCCCCTTCCTCATCTCCTTCTAAAACCCTCCTCTCCCTCTCCCCTCCCCCCGCATTCTCCTCCTCCTCCCCTTCCCCCCAATCCCCGCAATCCCGCCCCACGCTCTTCGAGATGATGTCCGAAGAGCAGCTCCGCGAGGTCAAAAACACCAACGACACCAACCGCCGAAGGCTGCAGGACAAGCTGGCTAGGGTTTTGTCCCGAAACCCTAATTTGATCGACAGCAATAACAGCAGCAGCGGCAATTTGGGAGGCCTAGGGTTCGGATTCGGCGCCAGTGACGTCAAGCTCACCGTGAGCGCTCGCGATGGGTTTAAGGTCTCCCTGGACGTTCATCGGAGAGTCCTTGTCGAGAAGAGCGATTTCTTCGCCGAGAAGCTGACCAGCGATGGCGCGATGGCGCATTCGATTGAGATTTGCGATTGCGATGATGTTGAAATCTACGTGGAGACGTTGGTCCTCATGTATTGCGATGATCTCAAGAAGAAGTTAATCGGTGAGGACGTTTCCAAGGTTTTGGGTTTGCTCAAGGTATGACCTTTTTCAGTTTGATTTTGTTCTTCTCCCCCCCCCCCCCCCCCCCCACACTGAAATTGAATGCTTTTGGTTGGCTCTTTTGTTTGTTTTCTACTTGAATTTCACCTGTGATAACAACTTCTGATTGATTTTTCATTCTATTTGTGCTTCGGATATCTCTTGTTTGTCTGAGTTTTCAGCTTCTGTTGCTTTCAACTGTCATCTTCAGTTATGCAAGATCCAGTATTCGCCTTAATAAGCTGCTAATGTAGAACTAGTTGAAAATGATATTGCTGACTGATTTTTGGCCCAGCAAGATAATATCTAGTTTATGGTGAAAAATTAGACAAAACCCATGTCCCAAACATTCGTTTTAGATCTGTTAATCTGTATCCATGTTTTTACCAGACGAGCTTCTTACCAGAAAGAGCCAATGCAGCTTGGTTTGTGTCGATTCCATAGCTGCAAAATGTATCAAAAATAAAATTTCTTATGCTCGTAACTTTGTACAGGTGTCAGCAGCGCTTATGTTTGAATCGGGGATATTGTCGTGTTTAGAGCACCTGGAAGCTGTCCCGTGGACGGAAGACGAGGAGGAGAAAGTAGTTTGTTGTCTTGGTCAGCTGGAGCTTCAGAGCTCTATGAGTGATGAGGTGTTACGGAGAGTTGCAAGTGAATCATCTGCATCGGCTATGGCTGATGACATCTACCAGAGGATGCTTACTAGTGTCCTCCAAGCCAAGGACGATAAAGCTCGTAGGGAAATGAAATCTCTGATGTCTCGATTGCTCAGGGAGGATGCGTCTGACAACAGCAACTACAGGGAGAGAATTGATGTTTCTAAGGATACGTTGTATAATCTCTGTCATAGATGTCTCAGTTCACTAATCTTGTGCCTATCGGAAGCGTCGTGCTTGGACGAAGGCAGGCAGGACCGGGTAGCTATAATGGGTGAAATAGCTCGAGAGGCCGACAATCTGCAATGGATAGTTGATATTCTAATTGACAAACGGATGGCTGACGAGTTTGTGAAGTTATGGGCCGAGCAAAAAGAGCTCGCTACACTCCACTCGAAGATTCCAACTATGTACCGGCATGAGATTAGCAGGGTTACAGCCCAGCTATGCATCGGAATTGGAAGGGGCCATCTTTTGGTGCCAAAGGAAACCAGGTACCATCTTCTTTCGACATGGATGGATCCTCTGTATGAGGATTTTGGATGGATGAGGAGAGCCTGTAGATCCATTGACAAGAAGTTGGTGGAGGACGGGCTAAGCCAGACGATCCTCACTCTGCCTCTGAAGCAGCAGCAGGCCATCCTGTTAAACTGGTTTGATCGTTTTCTTAACAAGGGCGACGACTGCCCCAATATCCAGAGGGCATTTGAAGTTTGGTGGAGAAGGACTTTCATCAGACAGTTTGTGACTGGTCAGGATCAGTCCGAGTTACAGATAACTGTCTGCGATTATCCAAGGTAACTGTGTGTCTGAGTCAGATCATCTCGGCTTTTGATTGATGATTTGGCGATTGTATGTGTATTCAATGAGAATGTGTTCCACGTTATGAAGGACAAAGCTCGAAATAGAAGGCTTTGCTTCAGCTAGGTTTACGAATGTATACCCCTAAAACCGAAGGGGACGAATCTCAATACAGGGCTCTTCAGAATTCAGCATTCAGGGAAGAAATGGGTAGTGCTGCATTATCAATAAAATGTCTCTTGGAATCTGCGTGTAAAGGTTTATTGGTTCATTGTATAATTGCTTCATGCCTTAATGTTTTGAGTTGTAGTCTGAGTGAATCTATGTTTTACTGATTTTGCCCATTTGAGGGTTTTCTATTTTGCTCTCGATGGCTTGAAAAACTAACCTGTCAATTGAGTCGGATTCGGGTCAGGCTCTTTGATTGAGTTTGGATCGATTCAAGGTTGAGTTCACATGAACTAAAAGCCCTCGTTTACTAGTCTCAAAATACTCTTTTGTTTTTTTAAAAAAGAAAGGATTCAGAATATCAAATAAGGTTAAACTGAAAGGTCGAAAAAACAGAGTTTTATTAGAAAAATTGTGAAATATTGCCCGTTAAGGGGGGCAAACACGTGTCGGGTTACATTGATTTATTATTATTATTTTTGTGGTTATAAGGTCGGGATCCACCAACTTAACACAAAAGCTTAAGCTATTGTGTAGAGTTTCACCATTCCTTTTTTACTCTTTTATAATCAATGTGGGAGGGACACTCCCATTTCAAATCTCTCAACAAAAATTATTTTGACGGATGATTCCATTGAAATAACTTCTTGGTTCTTGATTCGCAAGTTGAACCAAACGAGACCTAAGCAGCAAAAATCGAGTTCCGAATAGGGGTGTTATATGAACACGAGTAGCTCGAATTTGACTCGTACTCGCTCAATAAAAACTCGGTTCAAGTTCGTTTACTTTATAAACGAGCCGAATATGAGCACACTTTTAAGCTTGGTCCAAAGCTCGTCTCGTTTGAATTAAGTTAGAATAGCTCGAATTTTATGGAAAGTCTAATTTTTTTTATCCAAATCTAAAATTTTCTTTAAGTTATTGCATACAGTAATCATCAAGTAGAACGGCTTAGAGCTCAAAAAAAGCTCAAAGTATGAGCAAATTTTTAAGCTCGCCTAAAAATTTAGGCTTGACTCAAGCTCATTCATATCCTAAATGAACTGAATATTAACCAGCAATACTCGGCTCGTTCGGCTCAGATAATAGCCCTACTTCCTAATCTGACTTCACTGCCAAAAGCTTGCCCAAACGAGTAATTTAAGGTCTAAACATTTGCAAAGAGGGGAGAGCCTTAAACCCTAACTTCAAGACACCCTCCACCCGAGCAAATGTTTCGCTCCGTGCTCAGGGCAGCGGCGAAGGCCGCCACGGCGTTGCCGGCGACGCAAACCCCAAATACGGCGTGCATCTCCGCCGGAGTAATGTCTGCCGATCAAATCTCTAGCCGTTTCTACTCTGCTAAGGCCTCAAAGTCTTCACTCTCGAAGGTCAAGAAGAAGTCTCAGTCGACTTCCAAATCCGAGGAGTTCTCCGGCGGCTCGTCAGCTGATGTCGACGCGGATCTCGATGGCGAACGGATTCGGATGCAGAAGCTCGCCGAGGACGAGAAGAACAAGGCTCTTGACGTTGGCGCCAATGGCCGCCCGCTGTTCACTTCCGCTTCTTCGCTCTCTGAGCTCTCTCGCAAAGATTGTTGCTCTTACATGAAGTTCAGGTCGTTCATTTTGTTTCCTTGCAACTAGGTTGATCAGTTCTGTCGTGAATTTTCTGAATTTTCTTCTGATTGACTGTTACTTGATTGATTTCGGGGATTTTAGTATGGATGATTTGAATGCTGCATTACCGGAAGGATTGCCAGCCGGAATGTTGAAGGAGTTTGAAGATTCGAAACGCTGTGCATTGCTTGTTAGGCAGAGCTTTTTGGATCTTCGTGATAATTTCAGGCGAATTGTTGATCCTCCTGTGTGGTCTTCTAGTGCTAAAGGTAATGAAACCTCGAGTTATTGGTGTTGCTGATGTTAGCTGTATTTGATTTTCATGTGAAAGCAATTAAATACTAAGAAATTGCAGATTTTATAGGCTTTGTAAGTCCTGATAAATTTGGATTGGATCTATTGCCACCTCTTAGTTTCAGTGAAGTTCTAAGTACATTGTGGCATTTTGCAGACATTTGTTATTTCCTCGTTGCAAATAGGAACTGAAACAAAAACTGACATTAGTTATGGTTGATATGGAAGTTCAAGTTAGACAGGTGAATTTGTGAAAAGGAAAGGGGAAGAATTGTGGAAGTCAGCTTTTGAGTAACACTGCAGAAGAGATTTATAACTTTAACTATTTTCTTAGATGACAATTGACATGAACTACAAAGGGGTGCAAGGAAGTATCTTTTGTTGAAGCGAGCTTTGTGGCAAAACATGTGCTCTAGGAAGCTCAAAAGAAAAGGACGGGATATATTTATTGTGTTAAACAGATGTTGAAATTGATAGGGGAAGACATTGGTGAAGACGAGTTCTATATGTTGGTAACGGAGGTCAACAAAAGAACGCAGAAGGTTAAAATGAGTGCGATGATGATAAGAACAGTTAAAGATATCCCAATATATATGATTTTGTTTTGCCACATTTATTGTAAGGCTTTGTGGTGGAGTAGGTAGAAAGAATTTCAGTGGACACCTCAGAGCGATTGTTGGTGGTGTTAATTCTTTGGATACATATATTCACATACCAATTCTTGCAGTAATTTTAAGTTGCATATCCATGTCTAATATTGTTATTTTTATGATGTCTCTCCTCTTACCAGCTCCCAAAGTTCGTAAACAGATTGTCTTGGATGGTCCTCGGAGTTGTGGAAAGAGCATTGCAATCTCAATGCTTGTTCACTGGGCTCGGGATGAAGGTTGGTTGGTGTTTTATGTGCCTGAAGGTAGTAAATGGACTCATGGTGGGTTTTTCTATAAAAACCCACAAACAGATCTGTGGGATACCCCTAAGCAGGCAGAAGACATTCTCAAGGCAAGATTTTATGGTTTTCTTTCTGATCAGATGCATAATACTTGCATGTAATCCTCTGTTTTACTCATTCTGTTTGCATGTTATTCAGTATACATACCCTTTGACTAGGTAATGAATGGGGCCACTCTAAATTTGCTGCTGGGTGCTTTCAAATTATCATGTGGATGCTTTTGATATGTAATGATCTAAAGTGGCATATCTGTCAAAGGCTGAAGCCTGTACTTAAATTATGAGTTTTTTCTGTGTAGGAATTTTCCCTGTTCAATGAAACCCGGTTGAAACAACTACCATGTCAGACATATAATGAGCCTATTCCACTGGGGGAAGGAGTTGGTGTTGGATGGTTTAAAGGAGCAGATTCCATGGCAATGCCCGAGGGATCAACCCTATATGATCTGGTGATGGCTGGAGTAAACAACACACATGCTGCTGTTGGAGTGTTAGTTCGTTTGAGGAAAGAGTTGTCCCTTGTGAAAGATATTCCTGTTCTGATAGCTATTGATCAAGTAAACTTTGACCCTACTGTCTTGTGCTTTGCTCTTTTACTTCAATTTTGGTTTGACCTGCTAGAAGCTAGACAACCGATATTATATTATCTACTTCAATTTTGGTTTGACCTGCTAGAAGCAAGACAGCCGATATTATATTATCTAAAAGATGCCTGTTATCATTACCTTTTGGTTTCTCACTATGCAGCTAATTTCAGTCGCTTATTCACTTCTACTCTGTTATTTTTTCAGTATAACAGTTGGTTCACATTCAGTGAGTACCAGGAGCCGGTAACTGTGCGCTCTTGCAAGCCAATCCATGCAAGAGATCTTTCCACGGTTAGAATACGAAGCTCGATTACTTCTCTATATTGAATCTGTCTTTTGTCATTTCTTATGTTTTCATGAGGCTGACCTAGATATGCATCAGCATATGCACGATTACATTGTTACATATATGCGTACATGTGAGCCTGGCCGATGCGTTTTTCTATTAATATTTTTAAAGGCCCTTTTGTATGTTCTGGTTGTGGTTATTGGGGTGAACGAATATTTATCGTTTACTTAAATTGTCATGCTATCATCTGCTGCAAAAATGGATGCGTAGTAAATTGAACTTGTGTCCATAGGTGAATGCATTTAGGTCAATGATGCATGAGGATATGATGGTTGGCGCATTCTCCCATTCAACTGCTGTTGGAAAACTGCGCCAAGAGCTCCCGAGTGTTCCAGTGGATGCTCGTGTGAATTTTCCCCGCTATGACCTTGATGAAGCTGCAGCTGTTTGCCACTATTACCTCAGGTACTTGCTAACTATTAATTGGACCCTCATTTGCAAGGAACTGGCTTGTCACTTCTATTAAAGTGAATCAGCATCCTTAAGTGCTTGGAGTTTTTGGGAACAAACATTTCTATTTTCTGATGAAATTGACACTTTGTGATTACCTAAATGCATCCTTCTAGACTTCTAGCCTAGGCTTTACAACTACTTACATATTATGCTACATGAATTCTATTGCAGGCAGAGGCTTATACGACGAGAATCATTCACAGAAGAGAAGTGGAAGAAGATATACTACCTATCCAACGGCAATGGAACAGAGATGAGGTGGCTATCTCCATTGATTTGGTGAGCCTTGACAAAACCCACCTCTCTTTTTGCAATTCGAGTGAAGAAACACAAGCATTCATGGTAGTTCTCTTTAGAACTTTTGTTTCTAAAGCAACAGTTATCTTTGTCGCGGGAGAGTGGATAACTCATTCTGGGACTATATTCCCTGTTCTCATTAATGAAAGTCCTCTCAGCTCTTTTTGCTCAAGACGAGAAGTGCCATTGTAGGGTGTCATTGTTTAGTCTTTGAACATGTGTTCCCTATAGAATACTCGGCTTCGTAGCTTTGATAAAATGCAACACTGTTAGTGGTGGTTTGTGATAAAATGCAACCATGTTATGTAGTAGTACTAATTAAGGATAATGGGGCATATTCCATGATTTACCTCTCCATCCACCCCTACTACACAGTTCAGAGTAGATTTTGTACGAGTTACTATGAAGATTTCATATCTTTTTCAGCACCACTGATGAACAGGTGAAATAAGTCGAGTTTGTTTCATAGAGTACCTTTTAGCTTCAGGCAACTAGCACGTCATGCTTGATACTGGCTTCTAAAGTTATTTGATGCTTCAATTTGGCCATTTATTGCAGTCAAAATCCTGTTTATTGGAAAAATATGTATATAAATAAAATTGAACTAACTTTTGTAAATGTTTTTGGAATAGTTAAGAGTATAATATTTCCAAGTTTCATGTAGTAGAGTACTCCGTAGTTTTTTTAAAGCACTATTTGAGAGTTTGCAAGGATGATGCAAGGGGTGCAGTTTTGTTAGGTTAATTTTAGCAGTGTTTTATTACAATTTCCCCTATCTTTTGCCCGCTTTTGTTCATCTTCTACCTTGTTATGGAATCAATATCCTTCCGCTGAGACATTAATATAAAAATCCGACCCGATTCAAGTCCAGATATAGTTAACATAGTTATTAAGAGAATGAGATGCTAAGGCTAGGAAAAAAAAATGGCTGGGTTTTTGGCCAAATCGAGTCAGCCAAGTTGGTTGTGCATTTGTGAGGCGTGTTAAAGAATGATTCGAGTTTTGGATTATAAACTGAATCCCACTAAAAATGACTCGTTTCATATGGTTCAACCGAAGTTTAAATGGATCGGACCTTCATTAATGAAATCGTGAATGATTGGTTTTGCTGATGTCACTGAAGGAATAATGCATTGATCTTCTCAATACAGATGCATATATCTACAAATTCCCTTCTTGGGTGGGGATATTTTGATCGAAAAGTTCCCCCTCGAGTCCAATAAAATAAATGTGGTATATGAGTCTTTTCAGCCAACAATTGCAGTGTCAAAAGACCAAAACACAAGCATTGCAAATTGACATTAACGTGAACAAGCAAGAAATATATACGAGAGCTGCAATTGCTTCCCAACGCTACACTGAGATTTTGCATCAAAACCAGTATACAGGAAAACCGTCATAGTATATGACACACGGGTCGGGGGGCGAGCCTTGGCTGAAGATTATAATCCTGCAACAAGATAAATGAGGTTTAAAAAAAATCTCAGAAAGGGGCAACAAGATCAATTTTTCTACCAACCTGTAAACAAACAAATTTAGCATTTCTGATCTTAATCACCTCAACGTATCAAACACCATTTAACCAAAAACCCTAAATCAATATCAAAATTTCAATAAAGCATATCACTCAAAATTTTAAAACCCAAAAACAGTACTCCTGAATCTGCCAAGCATATCACTAGTAAGAGAGAATCAGTTGTTGACAGAGAAGAAGGAATGTCTCAAGATAAACACCACCAAACTCGCCCCAAAGGCGGTGGTGGTGGTTGGGTGGCGATCATGGTTAAATGAGAGAAACAGGGAGAGGGATTGAGGAGAGAGGTGGTAGTTCGGATCAGGAGGTGGTGGTGGACTGGTGGTTGTTAGGCCCTTACCCTTGTTAAAACTGGAAAAACTGTAACAGAGAGATGGATATAAACTGGTTATCAAAAGGGACCCTTTTAAATTAATCATCATTCAAGCGCTGCCAACAAGTAATATGCACCACAAGAGATCTAGAGCTACCCTCAACGGTTTGTGTAGCCATAAATCTGATTTTGTATTATCCTGAATATATTGAAGGATTTTGTGCTACAAGATCAACTTGGGACTTGGGAGATACTAAAATCCTACATGCATTTTCTTTTGATTTTGCTAATCAAAGTATCTATGAGTATTCAAGCTTGTCATCCTCTTATCATATTAATCAAGGAAAGTAACAGGAAAAAGAAGAAGAACTAGACTATAAAACAAAGGAAAGGATGTCGGAAATACCTAGCTATCTATAGCTGGCATGTAGAAGCCCCAATCTGTCTATCACCAGCAAAAGTGTCATCATCGAAGTCTTCATGTACAGAATTTTCTGGGCAAAGTAGTTTGCTACCAGACATAGGATCTAAACCAAGTCCCTCCCACATAGTAGGATGGGGGCCGATGCTACCTTGCTTGGGCAATTCACTGTTTTCCACATTATCGTCCGGATCTTGCTTTGTATCATCATTGAGAATCTCCATTCTCTTATTATCATCATCGGCACATGATACCTCAGCATTAAGGTCCGAGCTCAGTTCGATACCACCTTGCTCTTTGCTCACAGGACAAGCAACAGTTGAAGCCCCTTGTTGGTCAGACTGCTCAGTTGCCTCTTTCTTTGGTCTCTTCCACTTCTTAGTAGATGAAGTGCCATCATCTTCAAAATCTTCTTCCACTCGATCCCTGTGCAAGTAAACCCACAATTTCCTCTCTCCATCAAACTGTACACAAGGGTCACGTTCATAGTGAAGACGATCTAGGGCACCACTGACAACCTGATTAACCTGCGAATCAGGTGTATCCTCCACAATGTACTGAGAATCCCTTATCAATGTACAAACATCAGCTCTTGTACCAATACTTCCAGGTAGTCTCGCAGCTGCATCTCTCACTAAACACAGGATCGTTACGTGAGGTGGTCTGTCACGTTTCAACATGGGATGGTCTCGAGCTTTTGATGTTGGCTTGCCACCACCTCTTCTGAGTGGAGCAACTATCGACTTCTTACCATCAGCAGCAGTGTAAGAAAATGCTCTGTCTGGAACTGAGTACCTAAGGTGCTCCTCTTTCCTAAAGTAAGCCCTCACTTCTTCCGAGCTAGGGTTGATGGTGCTAAGGCTCTTCTGAGCTCGCAGATCTCTGAACCTATCCTTCTCATCTAAATTCATTTGCATAAGCTCCAACGGAGGTGCAGGAAGGCTCCCTATCTGCCGTAGAGTCTCTTGACCACTCTTCAGCCAGGTAGCAAAAGCATCAACCAACTTAACAAGCATTTTGTGTGGTATTCCCCAACCTTCAGGAGAAACAAATGTCTCAGAAGGGTTTTCATCCGAGGAACTCTGAGGCATTGGACCAATCCAAGACCAGGATTTTCTAGATTTCTCGTAGCATACAAGAGGCTTCCAACCCTTGGCTCCCAGAGGTGCTGTTCGTGATGAAAAAATCTTCAGAACCCCTCTAATCAAATCATCAAGAGGCTCCTGCATGTCAAGGATAGATGGATCTCCAGGGTTTGATCTAACCCGGTCGACAATTTCCTGAACAGGGAGCAAAGGCATATTCATCTGCCCAGAACATTCTGGATTTTTCACATCCAAATTCTCCTGAGCAGCATTTTGGCTTTGGTGCGTCCCATTCTCATCCTCCACGATTTTCTCATTGTTGTCAGGGTTCTCAGGTTTCTTCTCTACTTCCAAACAATCTTCTGGTTTGGGAGTGATCATGGCCACACGAACTGCAGAAAGAAGATGCACAACGGAGAATGAAAAATCTGCATGTACAGTTGGTGTTATCAAAATGAATTTCTTTGGTGGTTTTGGTTCTGGTTCCGGCTCCACCTCTTTCACTGGTATCTCTATCAAAGGAGGAGATTTTTCAAGATCCAAAGAACCGACGTCAGCCTCCACCTTCTTCTTGACCCGCTTCTTAGCTGGAGGTGGTTCATCCAAAAAGTACTTTGAAGCAGAGTCCATGTAATCAGAATATTCAAGAGCATCCAAATCTGCTGAAAGATCCTTCACTTTCCTCTTCCTATCAACTAAACTGCAGCCAATTAATCTGGAGTCATGATCTACTGCAGCTGTATCCCCATTCTGAGCACTAGCTTCATATAAATCCACATCCTCAGCGTAGTACTCTTGCAAAAAGTTAGTCTGGACAGGAGAGAAGTCCTTTCCCAATGCGCCTTTTGACTCTCTACCAGCACGAAAGACCTTCCTCGCAGGCAGGGGTGAATTCCGTCCAGCAGCTGCTCGCATTTGACCATTTTTAATGATTTTTTTGGCGGTTTTTTTCTTTTGATCTACTTTTGATTTTCTCAAGCCATTAGAGTGACCAGGCTCACCTACTTGAGGCATAAAGCTTTCAAAATGATCCAAATGCTGCATTTTAGCTTTCTGCCTGTTTTTTGACGTGAAATTTCCAGTGTCTGGCAATTGAAAATGCCCATCAAAATCTCCCACAAATCTGCGGTTGGATGGTACCTCATCAATGGTTTGAGCACTCTGTTTTTTCCCCTTTCTAGCTGTTTTGTTTCTCTCGTGATTCAAACCATATTGGGGGCCAGAAGATCGAGAACTTTCTAAACCACCACCGGGCAAAGCTAGTTTACTGATCATCAAAGGATTGTCATCCTCTACTGCGTTAAAGTGATCTGATGAATCTGATTCTGTTTCCTCACCTCGGCTTACTACTGTGCCACTTCTGAACGAAGCAATGGTTGGCCCTCTTTCCTTTGCAGGAATTCCTCTGGTCTTCTCCATAACTGGCTTTACTTGCCTCTTAGAAGGAAATAATCTTGTATCCATTTGTTGCTGGGGGATCCTTGCAGTTTTGAAGTTAGTATCAGAAAAGCCTTTACCTGATTTAGATTTTTGGGGACCAACATCCCACTCATCATATATCAAGTTTGGGTCAGGTAATTCCACCTCTCCTTTAGTCTTCTTGCCAAAGAAAGGTTGCGATCTATTTAAAATATCAACATGATTTGCTTTGGATGATACTCGCCTTGATGTCATCTGATCATCATAAGCAGGTTCCAGATACTTGCCCTTCTTGCCACGCTCATATGAAGTTCTCAAGTTTGAAGGCTCGGCAGTCAAAACTTTAATATCTGACAGCTGATTGACATTGAGATCCACACCATAAGCAGAAAAATTAGTGTGTGAAGGAATAGGCATGTCAGTGTAGCTATCGCCAACATACTCATCACCTCTGGCAACTCGACGCTTTTTCCCTTTCTTGGCAAAACCATTTCGGCCTATACCAGGTGGATTCCAATCTCCTTCATGGTCAATCCCATATGCAACTTCTTCATCTTCATCATCAAATTCCAGCTGATCTCTCATCTGCCACGCAGGAGCTCTTGAATCATATCCTGACGGCTTACCCCGCCTTGAAAACTGAGATGCCGATCCAAATGGTGTAGACTTCAATCCCTGGAGGCCCTGGCTACGAGGATAAACATCTGCAAATAAATCCTTCTGCATAGGTGCTTTCGAACTAACAAGTTTCAAAACTCCTTTTGGATTCTGCTTGCTCCTTTTGGATGATCCCATGGCCATAGACTTTCCCCTTGAAAGATAATCCAATGAAGGATTTAACCCATGGACGAGATCATAACCAGCTTTCTCAGCAGAGCTTATTTTTGACCTTTTACCCCATCTGCCCTCAACAGATTCCTCCTGTTCTGAAGAATCAGTCTGCATAAAATCCATCTTTTCGCCCTTTCTCACTATATTCAGCACACGAAGTTTCTCATCAATGCTATAACCCTGACAGCTTTGCCAAGCTTCTCTTATCTGCAACAGATTACTAACCATGGAGTTTTCATGATTACGAACCACATGGTAATGCTGGTGCCTCTGGAAGAAACTCAGACCCTGGCGATAAAGAGCCACTCTTGGCTCACATAACCCTCCCTTTAACATCTCAAACAGCTTGGTAACTGGGCTGCCAAAATGGAAGTTGCCCCCTTCAAAGAGGTCCTTCAAGGTGTGCATAAAGGTTTCCTGATCCATGTCTGGAAGGTATTGGGTGAGGCTAAAACGCTCTTCTTCCGTCAGGCATTCGTTCCACACATCAAGGGACAAGACTTCGGCCAAATCAGGGAGATCGTACAGCTCGAAAGGTAGACAACAAGTCTGATCCCCAACCTGACAGTACTCTAACCCACTTTCTTCTCCCAGTTCCCGCATATCAAAATCATCAGATCCTGCCCCAGAATCAGCCTCTTCAAATTCATCATCGTCTTCAGAATCCATCGGACTTGCTCTATGAAGCTCATCATCATCACTGGACATACTCTTCCGACTCCTACTACCCATCGATAAGTCCAAATCAAAACGCGAAACCTTAAAATTGTTCTTTTCAATAGCCATTAAAACATCCCCATACACAAAAGTGCACTCACACAGCTTCCTCAAAACCCCAATTCAATACGGTCACCACTCAGAAACCCTAGAAATTGAAATTATAACTATGAGACCAAGTCGCATAAAACTCAAAAATCAACACCAAACAATCAAGCTATCAATGAAACCCAAATTAAAAAAAAAATCACTAAAAATAAAGACAAAGAAACACAATGCTAGGGAACAATCGATAGAAAATCCAGCAGATATCCGAAAAAAAATACCTAATTCCCCGATCGCAAGCAGTCGAGAGCATTGAAATTCCTCGGCGCAGCTCCAGGTGCAAGAACGAGTTCGAGCAGAGAACGGGGAGGAGCAAATCCACGGAAGTGGGCGAATTCGCGAATTATCCAGGAGGACACCTCGGAGATGAGAAAACCCTAGAGAGGAGAGAACAGACAGCGATAGAGAGCAAATAGAGAAAAAGAGGTTATATATACATCAGGGAAGGAAAGAAGACGGAGACTACGTGGAGATATGTACGCCGTCAGATTAGTGGAGAGAGAGTGTGACAGCGATAAAGACGAAAAATAGTGTGTGAAGGGTGGGATGGTGGGGGAAGAAGAAGAGGGAGGAAAGGGGGAGGTTTTTCTGCAGAGAAAGAAGGGGGAGGGAAGGAGAGGTTCGGTGTTTTATTGTTTGCTTTGCTTTGTAAATTGTAAGAGACACGGGCACCCGGGCCCGGCCCATTAACCGGTCGTGTAATTGGATTTGCCGGGTCGGGTTTTGACTTCCTTTTTTGTAGGTCGTAGTTTGGCCCAAAGAAGTTGGATTGTTATTAAAAAGTTGAGGATCTCAAGTCAGTTTATAAGTGTACTAATTGGAGCTCGTTTGGGATCTTATGAGCAATTAGGGTTGTTTATGATTGGGGTGTCACTATATACACCGCAAATTCGGATTAAGGATTTGCACGTCCTTAAGGACGTGCTTGCACGTTCTTAAGGACGTGCAAGTCTGGGACTGTGCACGTCCACTATTTAAGTCTTGCACGTCCTTAAGGACGTGCAATACTTGCACGTTGTTAAGGACGTGCAAACCCTAGTTAGGGTTTTGCGTTTAGGGTTTAGGGTTAGGGTTTAGGTTTTCCGACGGTTTTGTAATGTTAATTGATAAAATTGAAGTGTTTAGCTAGTGGATTTGAAGGATTTAGGGTCAAATTAAACAGAACACAAGAATTGTTAAGGTTTTCATTCGGATAATATGCGAATAACGTTACAAGGAACGGAAAAAAAGGTTTACATTCATAATTTTAATAAAGTTGTGGAATACAATCTAGGAAAATAGTAAAGGACGGCCGGACTCGGCACGCAAGGCTCTAAATCTCTCAATCTGAGCTTGAAACGGAGCATCCCATCCTTCGACGCTCGGATGATGATGTTCGACCCATTCTAGTGGAGGCGGCGGAAGAGGAGCGTTAGGACGCAACCAGATCTATGAGAACAAAAATTTAGAGTTAGAGTATTGATATATGTATGAAAAGCATGAATAGGTAATAAAAAAGACGTTTGAAGTCGTACCGCGGCAAAATGGTCTTGGTTTCCGATGCAGGCTACACCAAGAGTTGCTGATTGGGGAGGGTTGTTAGCAGATGTCGGCGAGATCATGGGGAGACATGTGAACGGATGATGCCAAGCTAGGACGACGAGAGGAATCTGATATACCGTTGCAAACACTAAACCCATAATGGGTAGCTCTATCCACCGTCTCCTATCACCATGCACAGCTCTCGCCCATCTCTGGTAGTCGACGAATTGCGGAAATGGGTACTCTCCCGTATAACAAACGACGTACAGATCGGCGTGATCCTCCAAGTGATTGCATAGTAACGTTTTGAGTTCCGGGAAAGCAGTCTCGCCGATCGGTGATGTCAAAGCCGCCAAAGCACGGTAGCCACAATGACCATCTCCAACAGTGTCCCTCACCGTCTGAATATGACCGAGCATGAAGGGATCAACGTTGTTTCGACCCCAGTTGAACCCTCCGAACACATCATCACGTCCACGTCGAGCTGAGGTCGCTTGTGGACGAGGACGAGCAGCATTTCGAGCAGCACGCGCTTCTTCTCTCTCAAACCTTTCCCTTACCTCCTCGTATGGCAACGGGTTTGTTCTGCAAGCATTCCTCGACCCCGAGCCCTCCCCTTCCTTCGGACGCTTGCTGATGAGGGTGGGTGCAGCTCATCCTCGCATACATCGTTGGAAGCCGTGTATGAAGATGACAGCTCATACGGCAGTGGGGTGTCATCGAGGTCAGTCCATGTCAAATCCATCCAGAACGGGTGGATGTCCTCGGCGGGTATCGGAGTACCGGAGTTGACGTATGCCTGAATCTCATGGACACAAGGGATCCCGTAACAAACCCTCCAATGTCGGTCCATGCATACCGGAGGAACCTTTTCGTTCACGACGTCCTGCCACATCTTGTACAGATAATCGAAGCACTTTTGGAGATTAAAGTCTTTACCTCATCGAAAAGGTTGACTTTATACGCCGTTGTTGGCCATTTGAAGCGGTCGATCTCCAAAGCAGTTTGCAGCTCATGCAGTTGACAATCGTTGACTCTATGGATTGCATCGATCACGATGCGGAAGTCACCAGTCGATGAGTGAAGTGCCTCCTTCAGAACCTTGTGTTGACCCTCAACTCTGTACACATTGAAGTGCATACCACTAAATATTCGATATTATATCATATTGTAATGGGAGATATGAAGTAAGGTTGTACCTGTTTGTCGTACGGGTGCCGAGATGGAAGACATTATCTACGTAGCACCGTACTATGCTCCTGCTGTATGGAAGCCAAACCGACTCCAAATACGCCACCACACCTGGGAATGGGTGCCATGCAGCTCGTAGCGCCCGACGACGTCGGTTGAATGATTCCTCCGACCTCGATTCGAACAACCCCCAACAGTTGCCCTTAAAGATGCCAGCGTGGTTTAAATTCTTCGTGATCTTCAGAGCTGCCTCCTCGCATCTTCTCGTCACGTGTAACCAACAAAGGAGATGCTGGACGTCGGGGAAGACAACATTCAGCGCCGCCAAGAGACCTAGCTCTCGATCAGTCATGATAGCTTGAGGCTGAACCGTCCCAAGCAAGATCTGAAGCTGTCGCAACACCCATGCGTATGTGTCTTCGTTCTCTTGCGACATGAAGGCATAGGCGATGCAGTAAGTATTGCCTGAGGGTGTGAGCCCGACCACCTCGCACAAAGGAATCCCATATCTGTAAGTGTAAATATGTTACATATAAAATACTTTATAATTGGCTATATATGCAATAATGTAATCGTAATTAAGTAACTTACGCATTTGTTTTGTATGTGCTGTCCATTATGATGACGTAATGGAACCTTCGGAGAAGGCGTATCCCGTCATGATGCGCCAGGAAGAGGTCGCTCAAGACGTTGTCGTCATCCGGATGTCGTCTGAAGTCGTAGTAGTACCTTCTTTCCCGCAGATGGTGCAAGGTATCCTGGGTCATCGTCCGACTACCTCTTTCTTCGGCGACCATCATGGCGAGCGTGTTGGTAAGGCTCTTCCTTGACGTGACACTGGTATCATCCAACTGCCTCAATCCGTACCCAATGGATTTTGGAGGAGTGCCAACTTTCTTCATCCACCTCGCCATCTTCTTTTCCCCCTCTGTCATCTGTCCGGCGATGGCGTGACCCTTCAAGCTCGTGGAAAGCCCGTGGTTATGAACACCATGGGTTACCGTCATGCGCCACTGACCCGGCGGAGCTTCGTGTCCGTGTAGAGAGAATGGACAACCACTTATCTTCGACTGCGTGCTCCGGAGCTTCCTCCCGCGTGGTCGGTACTCCCCAAACTGCTCGCAAGCAAGGAGAACCTTGCCTGGACGATTCGACGCCCCCGTCCAAGACCGCTTGATTACTAAAATCATGCAGTGTCTCTGACCCAAGTCCTTGAAATGCGTAACCATTTCGTCACGGTCATTCCAAACCCTTGGGTCCGAGAACTCAGACGTAAAGTCTCGAAACTGTATTCACATAATTGGAAATATGAACAAAACGGAAGGAATACGAAATATGTTCACTCTACGAAACCTATCCGTACCTGGGATACTTGGAGACGAGGATTGCTTTGCGGCTCGGCCATAACGATTCTAACGGCGAAAGAATATATCGAAAGAAGTCGGACTTTGTTTTTGGAGTGCGGAATGAAGATGTCCTCCATCGCTTCAAATAGGTGATGTTGCGTTAATTGTAAGCAGAACCCTAGCACGTCCTTAAGGACGTGCTAGGGTTTAGGGTTTGGCTAGGGTTTTAGGGTTTGGGTAGGTTACGGTTTTAGGGTAAGGAAATTGCACGTCCTTAAGGACGTGCTGCACGTCGTTAACGACGTGCAGTTTCCTTACCCTTAAACCCTAGCCAATCTTACCCTTAAACCCTAGCCAAACCCTTAAACCCTAGCCAATCTTTAAGGTAGTTGTTGAGGATATGACGTTTTCGTTATCGGGCAACCTTATCATATTGACGTTTTCGTTTTTGATGTTTACGTTCAGTATGACTCTGAAGAAATGAGAGGAGTCCACTGGAGATAGAAATAGAAATATAGAGAGATACAAAATCCATAATATAAAAGTATAATATCAATATAGAAACTGCAAAAGTACATCACTGGTCAGGTGGATGGCGTACAGCATGATCCAAAATCTCCGTCACCTCGTCCACTAGCTGCTCAATGCGAGGGTCGCCAGCCAGGGCCCTCAAATAGCCCTCGACCTCACAAAAACGGGCTAACAGCGCCGGACGGATGACGGGAGGCTGAGGGAGGTCCACGCATGGGTCCATGCCGATCAGGTGGACGGGCGCCGGCGGGTCGGGATGGGGTGGCGTGGTCGGCAGCACGTACGGCCGGCTCTGCGACGCGTACCAAGGCAAGTAATCTGCAGTGACACCGGCCTCGCAATCCTCGCTGGTGCGCCTGTGATCGGCCAGCCTGTAGAAGCGACCCTCGTCATGCAGGTCCTGCCACCTGTTGTGGCCCGGGGCGAACACGGCGATGTACCTCGCGTTCTTCAGGGTCGTGTCGCGGCAGACCTGATCCGGCGCGATGACGGCCTGCGGGATCCCCTGGACCCGTCCAAACTGCCGGAGGCACCTATCGGGCATATACGGCTCCTCCTCCCCGCAGAAGGTGATGGTGCCCCGATAGGTGGATTGACGGTACTGGCCGTCGAAGTCTAGATCACGCCCAAAAGGCATCCACCGGACCTACAATTAAACAAATCAGATTTAATTCACAGCTAAGAATTATAAGTGATATAGATAGAGTCTCGAATACATACATCATCGACGGTAAGACGGTCCACCTCGTCCCGCAACTCTCGCATCTTCTTCAGCTTCGCGTCGTCCTTCATGCGCGGTGGCTGCTTCGGACCGATGAACTTCGCGTAGAAGCGAGGGTCATCCCTCCTAGCCGGGTCGCTGGACAAATCACCTCGGAAGCGAGGGAAGTACGCCCATATCCAAGCCTTGACACAAAAAAAGTATGTCGTTAGCATATAATTTAAATATTTGTAAACTAAAACTCTAATTCAACGGTCTCGTACCTGTAGGATCGGCGTGCAGCTGTCTATGCCCTTTGCGCCTGAGCGGGTAGCCTCGCCTAGGCCCCTTTAGAGACATGCGAGGGCACCAGCAGCCAATGCAAGGGTGGCCGTACGTGGGATGTCCCAAACAAGGCCCAATACCTTCCATGGGATCCGGCTCTGCGACTTGTCCACAAACAAAGTCGCGGCGAGAGCAATGGCCATGTAGGTCCTGTGCAGAAACAGACGCTGTGCAGGGTCATCCTCGGGCTGCCCCCCTCCCACATGCGTGCGCAGCCGAATCTGCTCAGGATCAGCCGCGGCCTCTGGGTCATCGGCGCGGGTGGGGTCGACGAGCGGCCCGTGTCTCTGCTGCCACAGGGTAGTAAACCCAGTCACTGGAGGGCCGCCAGCGTGTCTGTACGACTTCAGAGTCGCAGGGGTGAGCTGGTAGTACTCCGCGATGGCGGGGACCAAAGCTGCTGCGGGCAGATGTGACGTGCAGGGCTGGCCATCAATCGGAAGTCCCATCAGACAGGCAACATCGTGCAGCGTGATGGTCATCTCGCCCCATGGAAAGTGGAAGGAGCTGGTCTCCGGGTGCCAATGCTACAAAAATGTCGTGCAGGTGAACTCGTCGACACACTGCCAGTGGAGTGACCTCAGCTGGGGGACGCCGGATGGGAGCAGATTCTGCACCCAGGTCCCCGGTCCCTCAAATATGTAGGGCTCGAAAGGCAGCAAGTGAGTCGCCCGGTGGTGGAACTTCAGCAGCGGCAGCTCCACCGTAGGATCTCTCCACACCTGGTACGCCCGGTGATGCCTGTAAGACACAAGCAGCTCTCCCGACGGCAATGAAGGGTCGACCTGCACAGCCGGTGCGGCAGCCTGCGCAGGGATGGGCTTGGGCTGTACCTGTGGGCCCCCTGGCCCTGAGCCTGCCCCTCCTGACCGTCGTCAGCCTCCTTAACGACGTCAGGGATCACATCATCTGCAGAGCCCAAGGAGATCGCCGCTGGTGTGGCGGAGGTCGAAGGCTCGGGCTCGTGTGTGCCGGATGTAGAAGCCTCTGGCACGGCTGAAGTAGAAGCCTCCGGCGGCACGGCTGAAGCAGAAGTCTCCGGAACGGCTGAAGAAGATGCCTCCGGGATGGTGGGTGGAACACGAGTAGGAGGCCTACCCATGTCGGCCCGTCGCCCAGCGACTACGTCTGTGATGCAGCTACTCAAAACCTCAGGGGGCTCTAAAGAAGGCTGCAACCCCATCATCGCATCGCCAGAAGGATCCCAAGGTGTCATACCCGACCAGAAGGTGTCGTTCTCGTCGGCCGGGGGGGTCCCCATCAACTGCTGGAACCGCTCTGCAGACGCGAGCAGATCGTCGACTGTGGCTGTCGAACTGTTGGGTACCGTCCTCCCTGGAATCTGGCCGACCGCTACCCGGTCGGCGAACGTAACAGGCCGGAGGGTACCGTCCCCCCTCATGAGCCTCCCTGCCTGTTATTATGAAATGTATTTTATTATAATTTATTATATTATAATTTAATATATTTTAATGATTTTATTTTCTTTCAATTTATATTTATTTCTATGTATTTTATTATATTTTAATGTTTTTATTTTCTTTAAATATAAATTTATTTCTATGTATTTTATTATATTTTAATGTTTTTATTTTCTTTCAATTTCAATTTATTTTTATGCATTTTATTATAAGTTATTATATTTTAATGTTTTTATTTTCTTTAAATTTAATTTTATTTTCATGTATTTTATTATAATTTATTATATTTTAATGTTTTTATTTTCTTTAAATTTAAATTTATTTCTGTGTATTTTATTATATTTTATTATATTTAAATGTTTTTATTTCCTTTAAATTTCAATTTATTTTTATGTATTTTATTATAATTTATTATATTCTAATGTTTTTATTTTCTTTAAATTTATATTTATTTCTATGTATTTTATTATATTTTAATGTATATATTGTCTTTCAATTAGAATTTATTTTAATTTATTTTATTAAATTTTAATATTTTTATTTTCATTTATTTTAATGTCTTTTAATATAAGTTTTAATATCTTGTAATATATATTACTCGTTTTTTTTTTGTTTTTCCTTTAAAACTATCAAAATATATAAACTATATACTATCTTTCAAACTATATACTAAAACTATCTATCAAATTATATATTATCTATCAAACTATATACTAAACTAATTATTTATATTATATATTAAAATCTAAACTATAATATAAAACAATAAAAATAAATCAAACAAAATGAAAAAAATCAAAAAACATACCGGTGGGGTCGGAACTGGCGAAACCTCAATAGTCCGCCGCTTCCGCGGCGGTTCCGCCTCCGCCACAACGCCGCCATTACCACCACCGCCACCACCGTCACCACCGTCTCCACCGCCACCACCGTCACCTCCACCACCGTCACCACCACCACCCTCCTCAACCTCCATGGGCGCCGCCCCATCACCACCCCCGGCCACCTGCTCCACCGCCCCTCCACCAACCTCCTCAGCCACCAACACCTCCTCTCTCTCTGGCTCCATCTCTCTGTCTCGATCTCTTTCTCTTTCTCTCTCTCCGGCGACCTCTCTCTCTCCGGCAATCTCTCTCTCGCTCTCGATTTCTCTCCGGCAACCTCTCTCTCGCTCTCGATTTCTCTCTGGATGACGGAATGAAGACGAAGAGGCACGTCCTCTTCGCCTTTTAGACGACGAGCTTGCACGTCCTGTCTCACCCTACTTGCACGTCCTTAAGGACGTGGGGATTTGCGGTGTATATAGCCGAAACGTTATGATTTAAAAAAAATTAATTTTAGGCAAAAATGCATAAAACCACACACTATCCATTGTTGTTTGCAAATAACCACCCTTTATTCAAAAATTGTCAAATAACCGCCCACTATTCATTGTTGTTTGCAAATAACCACCCCTTATTAAAAAAATTGTCAAATAACCACCCATTAAATATAGGTTGTTTGCAACTAACCACACATACCCCTTTTCTTGTTAAATCTCACTTAATTTAATATGAAAAGACAATTATACCCCTATTTTTTAGTGTTTCATTTTTTAGTAAAAAGACAATTATACTTCTTTTTGTTGCTTGATTTTTCAGGTATTACAATTAGACCTGTCAAATGGGTCATTTGGGTCGGGTCCTGAGTAAAACGGATTCCGGGTACATCCAGGTTGTCTCGAACCCGGGTTTGACCGAGTTTCAGGTCATTTTGGGTCGATTTTGGGTTTGTCGAATTTTAAATAAATTTTTAATCTGGGTTTCGGGACATTTGATTTACCCGATTACTCGGAAAACATTTTTAATAAATTAAAAAATGAAAGATCAAATGATTTTAAATAAAAAAAATTCCGACCCAAAATTAATCATATATTATTACATTTTATTAAATTTTTTTTGATATTTTATATATTATTACATTTTATTAAAAATTACGTGAAATAATAAAAATCAAATGTTTTTAATAAGATGTAATAATATATAAAATATCAATTTAAAAAAAAATTGTTTAAAATTTTTATATTTATATATTATTACATTTTAATAAAAATTACGAGAAATAATAAAAATAAAAATATTTTAGATCAGATATAATATATAATTACAAGCACTATGATTTATGAACAACATCTTTAATTGTAGAATTTTAAAATTATCCAAAATTATCAAATCATGATTTTTTTTAATTTAAAAAAGAAAAAATTGACAAACCCAAAATCGACCCAAAATGACCCGAAACTCGGTCAAACCCGGGTTCGTCGAGACAACCTGGATGTACTCGGAACCCGTTTTACTCGGGACCCGAAGTGACCCGACCCGAATGACTCATTTCACAGGTCTAATTGTAATACCTGAAAAATCAAGCAACAAAGAGAAGTATGTATTTTTACTAAAAATGAAATATTAAAGAATAAGGGTATAATTGTCTTTTCATATTAAATTAAGTGAGGTTTAACAAGAAAAGGGGTATGGGTGGTTAGTTGCAAACAACATATATTTAATGGGTGGTTATTTGACAATTTTTTAATAAGGGGTGGTTATTTGCAAACAACAATGAATAGTGGGTGGTTATTTGATAATTTTTGAATAAGGGGTGGTTATTTGCAAACAACAATGAATAGTGGGTGGTTTTATGCATGTTTGCCTTATTTTTAAGCTTGCTTCTTTATCAAATCATGTGAGTATGAACGATTGAACGTCTTTTAAAGCTCAAGATCAAACTTAGCCTCTTTCACATAAACAATCAATGTTCGACTATGGACTAATGAAAGCTAAATGTAATTTTCATAATAGAGAGTAGTTTAGTACAAAATGACTTAAATTAAGGGATGGTTTTGATAAAATTTTCATAATTTACTGACGTATCCACACAACAGGGCTCTAGCCCAATGCACAAGTCCAAGCACAATGAAGAAGAGAGGCACATCTCACAAACACACACATTGTCATAGAACATTCCTGAATAGTTTCTACCGTGTGTATAAATACCCAATTCTGTAATCAGTTATGAATGAGACAAATGAATTCAAGTTTCCTACAATTGCTCTCCACTATCCCATTATCCTACTGAATTCAGAATGGTATCAAGAGCCAGCTAATGACTCACGCCGTCCTTTTTTTTTTTCAAAACCCTAAAGTTCTCCCCTTTCCTCCATGGCTGATAATCCTCTAGCAGCAGCTTTGTCCCAAATTCAAGCCTCCATGGCTCAAGTTTCCCTTCAATCTCCCAATCCCCCCTTACCAAATTTCAATTCTCTAAACATAGTCAAGTTATCCCCCACAAAATTTCCAACATGGGTGAGACAAATCACCCCTTACCTGAGATCCCAACGTCTAATGGGATTTGTTGATGGCACCACTCCTCGCCCAGAAACCACTGGAGACAACGCAGCAGCCAACGACGAATGGTATGCTCATGATCAGCCTGTGGTTGCCATTCTAACCGTGTCCCTCACTGAATAAGTGATGGTTCAAGTGCTGGATTGTGACTCCGCCAAACTGATTTGGGAGAGACTTCATAGCCTCTACTCTGCTCGGACCAGTGCACAAGTCGTCCAGACCCGTTTGCAACTCTCAACAATCAAGAAAGAAGATGAAACAAGTACTGAATATTTTAACAAAGTTCAAGGTCTTATCCATCAGATTCAAGCGGCCGACCAGATCGTTTCCGATGACGAGTTCATCGCTTACCTCCTCTCTGGTTTGGGTCCTGAGTATGATGTTATGGTAACGGTTGTTACCTCTAACTCAGTTCTTCCCCCTCCTCATGAGGTCTCACCCACATTCTCAAGCAAGAGGCAAGGATTTCCCGACAATAGGAACTCCTCTGCTCCACCACTCAGGTATCCCTCAATAACACTTCTACTGACTCATCCCCTGAAGCCAATTTCACTTCCAATCGAGGTCGCGGGCGCGACTGTGGTGACTTTTCTGGAAACCGAGGAAGGGACGGTCGTGGTGGTGGTCGGAGTTATTCACGGGGAGGAGGAGGATGTCGCTCTTATCAAAACTTCTCCGGGGCCCTTACAATTGTCCCACTTGCCAGTTATGTGAGAAGAAAGGTCATGTTGCTGCTCGTTGTTGGAGCCGCTTTGATCATGCCTTTCTTTCTCCACCACCTCGCTCCTTTCAGGCCAACAACACCAACACCAACGCTTGGTTTCCAGACACGGCGGCAACTCACCATTACACCCCTGATGTCATAAATTTGAGATTCGATCGTCTTCCTTATGAAGGGATGAAATCGGTAAACTTAGGCGATGGCTCCTCTCTCCCAGTCCAGAATTACAGTTCTACAACACTCTCTCATCCCTCTCACACCTTTCATCTCTCTCAAATTATTCATGCTCCTGATTTAAAGAGAAATCTAATCTTAGTCAATCGATTTTGTAAAGAGAACCGTTTCTATTTTATCTTTGACACTGATTCGTTTTGTGTGAAGGATTCCGCGACGGGGGCGCTTCTTCTCAAGGGAGTCATTGATGGCAGTCTGTACATCTGGCCTACCATTGCCGCCACCTCAACCTCTCTTTGGCACAGTAGCCTAGGTCACCCGTCAAAAGAATCCACTACTTTTGTCTGCAAGTTTTTTTAACCTAAATGGGCCACATGGATCAGCCCACTCTTTTCCATGTGTTTCATGCTCCCAGGCAAAGGCCCATGCCCTGCCTCACAAACCAAGTTCATCAAAATCGTCTATGGTTTTAGAGCTTTTGTTTATGGACGCGTGGGGTCCTTCCCACCTTATTTCTCGTAATGGAAACAAGTATTTCTTGTCTATTGTTGATGATTTCTCAAATTTTATTTGGGTCTTCCCGTTTCAATCCAAAGATGAGGTGAATTCCCTTGTGCGGATATTTATTCCGCTTGTTACAAATCATTTTGGTCGGGCAATTAAGTCTATCCAAACGGATAATGGGACGTAGTTTTCCAAACTAAAACCCTTGTTCGCCCAACTGAGAATTCAACATTGCCTCACATGCCCTTATTCTCATCCACAAAACGAGACCGTTGAATCAATACATCGTCGCATTGTCGATGTTGGCCTTACCATTTTCTCTCATGCTTCCATGTCACTTTGTTATTGGGACTATGCCTTTCAAACAACCACATATCTCATAAATCGTCTCCCCTCTCACATCCTCCAAAAAAAGTATTCGTATTCCATCCTATTTACCTCTAGTCCTGACTACAAATTTCTTCGAGTTCTTGGTTGTTTGTGTTTTCCTAATCTCAGTCCATACAATCGGTATAAATTCTCTCTTTGTTCAAAACCCATGGTCTTTTTGGGATACTCTCCAAATTACAAGGGATAGATATAGGGATGTGCATAATTCAGCCCAAACCGAATTTTTGGGCCGAACCAACACAAACCGAACCGAACCGAAAAATTTCGGTTCGAGAATTCTCATTTTTCGGTTTCAGTTCGGTTTGTGTTAAAACCGATTTTTTTTAATATCAAAAGCTTATAATTTTATTAATTGATAAAAACTTATAAATTTATAATCCATATAATTTTTTTAATGTTTTACGGAGTATGACATAAAAATTATGTTTACAGCTTAAATTCTTCAAAGAGCTCCTTCAAAAAAATCTTCAAAGAGCCTGCCTGTTCGTTCATGTTCCAAAAAATCCCAAATCGAAACCCTATGCGACCCCGACCCGCCACCTTGCTCAGTTGCTTCTCCAATCCGGCCTGCTCTGCTCGCCTCCCCTCCGGCGGTCCGGCAACCTTACTCGATCGCCTCCCCTCCAGCAGTCCGGCATGGCTGAGGCGACTCGTACCTCTCCTGTTAGACTTGAAGGTTGGACTCGTTATATCAAAGATTGGACCTCTCTTGAGTCCAATCTGTTGTCGAACAACTTTGAATTTGGGGAGACACCATCTTTCTTGAGCCTTATCCCATCTTCATATTCAGATTTGCTTATGCTCTTTTCCTTTCTCTTAGATCTAGTTTTTTAATTTTTTTTTATGGGTTTTGTGAAAGTAGAACCTAGAATCATCGTGTTTTTGAGCTTGAGAGGTGAGTTTTTTGTGAGATCTCTGTGTTCCTTGCAAGAATATTTGGTTTTACAGATGAGGGGCTTCATGAAGGGGGTGAGTTGGGGCTGATTTTGGGTTCTATTTCTGGGGCGACGGTAGGGGATTAGGGTTTGTTCTTCTTTTCTCTCTTCCCTCTTCATGATTCCAATGTAACTGTAAGGATCATTTTAATTGGATGAGGGATTTGTTTTGTTATGCAACTATGATTCGGTTCAATTAGGCTAAAACCGAACCGAACACAAACCAAACCGGCAAATAACCGAATCGAACCTAATATTTTCGGTTTGGAAATTTGAGATTTTCGGTTTCGGTTCGGTTCGGTTTGACCCGGTTCGGTTTTGGGCCGATGCACAGCCCTAGATACATATGTCTAGATTGGGTCACAAATAAAATATATATCTCAAGGGATGTGGTATTTCACGAAACAGTGTTTCAATTTTCACAAAAGGCCCCTCCATTCCCTATGATACCTACCGATCCTCCTTTAGCCCAACTTCCTATTTTTGGCCCATCTACCAACCCAATCCAAAATTCTATTACAAATCTCATTCCATTAACTATGCCCACATCCCCATCTCCTCAGACGGGTGACCCGCCTCCCACACAGCCCTCCCCTACTCCACCGTCTACCTCACTTGTGCCTTCTCCAACACAAACCACGAGAACCCATCCAATGCTTACAAGAGCCCGAGAAAATATCTTGAAGACACTGAATCGGACGGATGGCACAATCCCATGGCCTCACTGTTCCAACACCCTGATCGTCCCTGAGGAACCTTCGTGTTTTACAGAGGCTTCGAAGTATCCTGAATGGCGCCATGCCATGGCCCAAGAATTCAAAGATTTAATGGAGACCAACACCTGGACATTGGTTCCTCCGAACCCATCCTTGAATGTTCTGAAATGGGCGTTCAAAACTAAGCGTCGCTCTGATGGTACTATTGAACGGTGGAAGGCTCGACTTGTTGCAAAGGGCTATCACCAACTCCCAGGCATCGATTACTCAGAAACCTTCAGCCCCGTGGCAAAACCCTCCACAATTCGCCTTCTCTTGTTCCTTGCAGCGATGAATGGTTGGTGCACTCGACAACTTGACATTCACAACGCTTTTCTTCATGGCGCTCTTGAGGAGGACGTTTACGTCTCACAACCTCCAGGTTTCACCATTTCTTCTTATCCTCATCATATTTGTAAACTCAATTGTTCACTCTATGGTCTTAAAAAAGCACCTCGTGCTTGGTTTTCCCGCCTCAGTGACTTTCTCATTAACATTGGTTTTTCACACTGCCCTTCATATACCTCTCTCTTTGCCTATCGCCTAGGTTGCCAATTCGCCTTTGTATTGGTCTATGTTGATGATCTATTGGTTTTGACATTTAACCCGACATTATCAGTTAAATTTGTGTCTGTTATCTCCCGTTCATTCCCGGTCAGAGATTTGGGAGAAGCCAATTACTTCCTGGGAATTGAGATTCGTCGAGACGCTTCAGGCTTTTCACTCTCTCAGTCCAAACACATCGTCGAGGTCTTGTCAAAGGCTGGTATGAGCAACTGTCGGCCCATTACCACTCCAATCTCCACAACTGCAGACAAGGTTGATGCCTTGCCTCTGTTTCACAACCCACAACTATTTCGAAGCATCATCGGGAGTTTGCAATATCTTAATTTCACTCGACCGGATATCGTCTTTGCTTTAAACAAAGTCTCTCAGTTTATGCATAAGCCAAAGGATGTCCACTAGCAAGCTGCCAAACGCCTACTGAGATATCTCAATCACACTAGGGATCTTCGATTCCACATCTCCTCCGTCTATTGTCATGAGATCTCGACTTTTTCTGATGCCGATTGGGCGACAGACCGGTCAGATAGGCGCTCTGTGGGAGCCTATTGTATCTACCATGGTTCCAATTTGGTTTCATGGTCGTCAAAGAAGCAACCTACAGTTTCCCGAACATCCACAGAGGCAGAGTACAAGGCTCTTGCAACAGCCACTTGCGAGGTCATTTGGCTTCAGAATCTCCTCGGCTCAATTGGAATTGGACTCCGACAAGCACCCACCCTCTAGTGTGACAACCTCGTATCCACTTACCTGGCCGTCAACCCGATACTTCATCATCGCATCAAACACTTTTCCCTTTATTATCACTTTGTCCACGAAAGGGTGACTCAGAAGTCTCTCAAAGTAGCGTTCATTTCCTCTTGGGGTCAAGTAGCAGACCTGCTGACCAAGGCACAATCTTCAGATCTGTTCTTTCGCAATCGCTCCCACCTTTTCCTCCGCCAGCTGGGATCGCCGGGGGGTACTGACGGATCCACACAACAGGGCTCTAGCCCAATGCACAAGTCCAAGCACAATGAAGAAGAGATGCCCATCTCACAGACACACACATTGTCATAGAACATTCTTGAATAGTTTCTACCGTGTGTATAAATACCCAATTCTGTAATCATTTATGAATGAGACAAATGAATTCAAGTTTCATGCAATTGCTCTCCACTATCCCATTATCATACTGAATTCAGAATAATTCCATCGGTTACTTAAAATATACTCCGTAATATTTTAGAGATTTGCACATTTAAAAAAAATGCATAAAAATATACTTATATTCTTAACTATTAATTTAATTTTTCACTTTATTAAAATAACTAAAAAAATGCATAAAAATATACTTATATTCTTAACAAATAACTCTTTGATCATTATAAGGATAATTTTAATTATTAGATATCAAAATAACTAAAATAACATATGTTTTTGTTAAGCCAAATTGCATAAAACCACCCCTTAAATAACCCAATTTGCTCAAAATCACCCTTTAAACACATAATTGCAGTAAATCACCCATTAAAACCCAAAAGTTTGCATAGAACCACCCATCCTTCGAATGTATTACATTTTCAATTAAAAATGTAGAAAATGACAGCAAAATCTTACTTAAAACATCGAAATTTCTTTTGTATGTCATTCAACAACACCCAACTAATTCGTTTTTGCTCTTCTTTACAATTCGGTAAATTGGTATAGGGTTTGAACTAGTTTGTTAACCCCATGGATATCTGTTGTGATTTGTGCACCTTCTTCGTATGTCATTATTTTGGTTCACCGATCTACGTTTCTTCACCCGATGACTTTGAATTCATCCCCGACTTTGTATTTTTAATTGAAACGATACTACATCTGAAGGATGGGTGGTTCTATGCAAACTTTTGGGTTTTAATGGGTGGTTTACTGTAATTATATGTTTAAGGAATGGTTTTGAGCAAAGTGGGCTATTGAAGAGGTGATTTTATGCAATTTGACCTTTTTGGGTTTTAGTGTTTTCTTGCCCCCCCCCCCAACGAAAATCCTGGATCCATCACTGGATGGAAAACACTTATGGCAAGTTGTAAATCGAGATCAATGTTAATATCAAGAATGAAACTCAGTAGAACCATTTTTGTTCCTTGCACGTAAATAGTCATATACTGAATTAGGTTGTTGCTTTACTAATGGTTACAAATTAAGTAACAAGAAACTCATCTTAGCTTGTTGGACTTCTAACTGATTTCAATTTAATTACACCTAAGGTTAAACTTAGAGTTTGTTAATGGTTACAAATTAAGTAACAAGATATTGACCTTAGCCTCTTGGAATTCATTTGTTAGTGTTTGAAGGGATTACGATTTTCATAAATTGCTCACATTTTAAACTCAGAGTTCGAGCTTTTGTAAAAAGGTTGCTGTAATTTGTTTGGTGAATTTTCAATTTGCATTTCAATTTTTTTACTTGTTTGCGAAACTAAAAAAAATAATCACCAAAATCACAAATTCAAATCACAAATTCACAAAATTGATTCTCATTCATAATTCCAAATAACAAATTCACAAATTTATTTCTGACCACAACTACTAACCACAATTTCAAATCACAAACTCAAAGGCACAAATTTAAATCTCACAAATCACAAACCCTAATTGAAATTTACCCAAATTGATTCCCAAATTCCCAAATTCTAATCTAAATTGATTCTCACTCAGTCAATTTAACTTAAAAACAATCAAATTAAAAGGAAGTAGAATAAAACTAACCATCCTTGAAAGTCTAGATGGAAGGAGTGAAAGAGTAAAATAATGAAGATTGAAGGTCATGTGCGGCAGTGCGGGAGATGGGAGTACGCCACCAGTGCGGCTTCGTAGACAGCATAGCGGTTGGGTAGTGGTGGTGCGGTGATGGCAGGGTTGGCCGGAGCTGGAGCTGGCAGGCGACAACGGTGGGTAGCTCGGGGACTCCACTTTCGCTCTTTATTTGTCGTGCTGATGTCTGTTCAGGTCTTAAAAAAAGAAAAAGGATGTTGATGTTAAAAAAAAAAACAGATGCAAAAGTTGAGGGTAATGGGAATCGAACAAGGATGGCAGCCTCCGAGTAAAGGAGTTATCGTGTCCTTACCAGTGGGCCAAGACGCCTTAGTGTTCTTATCCTACTTTACTTATATATATTACAATTATATATATAATATGGAAGGGCTTCAGCCACCCCGAGCTCCCCCCCCCCCCCCCCCCCCCCGCGTAGATCCTCTACTGGTGACCTGTCACCCTATACAATCCATGAACTAAGCCTAACTGTCTCCATTTTCTCTCTCAACAATAGAAAACGCGAGCGGGAAAATTTGGTCATCCGCATCAACACCCATTGTCATTAAGACAACATGCTTGTACTTCCCATACAAATGGATCTCATCAATAGTTATCAAAGGACGACAATGCGCAAACCCAACAATAGACGGTGCGAATGGCCAAAACACACGACCGAACATCTTTTCATTCAACTATTGTCCCGGGGTTTGTAGCTTGCAGTGCAACCATGAACGTTGGCAACTCTGTGTACGACTCCTCCCAGCCATTGTAAATCTCAGCTATAGCTTTCTGTTTTTCTCTCCATGCTTTCATGTATGATACACATACCCTAAACCTTTTTTTTTTTCAAATGCTCAATTATGGCACTTGGTTTCGTGTCTTGATCATTATAGATAAACTCGAGAATCTCACCTCGAATGAAGGTTGAGGTGGCATTGCGATTATCCATATACAAAACACCCCCAACACAGTTCGCCACATGAGGCCCACTATATCTTACAATTTTCCACATTTCAGTTGTTCGGTCAAGGCGACGAGCAGACAAATGCCACGGGCACCCACAATTGTCTTTCCTATCACAAACGATTGTGTACCAATATGGACTCGCTTTGGCTGTCCGGTACGACTTCCTCATCTGCACAGAATACTCCACCAGATCACACTTCAACTTGTCCAGTGAATCGAACAACTGGCCTTAATTGATAAAACTGCCCTTCATCTTCTTCTTGGACATGTAAGTTTAAACCCTGCTAAGAACTCGTTATCATCGAATCATCTTCAACAATATTCCAATTGGGATTGATGGCCTCTTCTTTGATCCTTGCCTCCCTAGTAGCTGATGTCTCCAAAGTAGCCATGTTTTTATGCATATTTTAGTTCCATATTCTTTACATTTTGCATATTTCGGGTTGAGAATATGTCGAATTTATGTAGTATATGCTTATTTGTTAGAAATGGAGATCTACATAAGTTTCTGTTTAATATTGCAGAATATGGAAACATTTCGGGAGAAAACCAAGAAGCAAAGACAGAAGCAGCAAGTCCACTCGATCTCGACTAAGGTCTCATCGAGATCGACAAGTGCCAAACCCCATTCCCCAAGTCATGTCGAGGAGATACTGCTCGACAACACCAAGCTGGTCAAGTCGATGAACCGTTGTCGTCGAGATCGAGGAGCCTCATCGAAGTCGACAAGCCCACATCCGAGCATGTCGAGAAGGGTTGCTCGGCAACCTCGGAAGACCAAGTCGAGAACACATTACTCGTCGAGATAGACGAGCTCTCCTCGAGATCGAGTACGGTCAGAGTCATGACTGAGCCACATCGAGGACCTGCTAGCCGAGACGACGAGCCAAGCCAGTCGACCATAATCCTACTCGAGATCGACTAGACCCTTGTCGAGATCGAGTAGACCTCCAGAGCCGCGTTACTCGGTTTGACCAATTCTACTCGACTTGGGGTTGCTTGGGCGCGAAGACTGTCGATTCTATCCGAATTTATCAAGATATATCATGAAGAGAGAGATTTATCCACATGAAGACATTTAGATATATTTAGATTTAATTTCCTTGTTGCTTTTATTTATCCTTAAGTGTTTTAGATATAGTTTTAGATATAGATAGAAATTTCTATCCTTGAGTAGCAAGGATTAGAAGGTTATAAATAAAGCCCATGGGGCTCAGTTTTATGCATTCAATTTCAGTTAGAGAGAAGTAGTTCCAAGTAGAGATTTAGCAGTTCGAAGGTTTTAGGGTTTTGGCGTTCAACGAGAGTTGGATCGCCGGGATTGTAAAGTCTTTGAATTTAGTTTAATGCAAGTTGTTATTTCTTTCCAATCAATGATGTCTGAGTTTGCGATGAAGCGCGAGTAGTCCACCCACTTCTAGGGTTGGGGCGAGCCCGACGATAGCCATGCATAATTGAGGTAAAGATCTGACTTTTATCATGTTTTGAGCATCTCCTACTTGTTTATGTGTTTATTGCCCATCTAATGGAGATCCATGCTAACAACTTGGATTGTAAACATAAAATCAGTAGAGACAATTAGGGTTTCTTGAAAGAGTTGTCTAATTGTTGGAAAAGGCGAAAGCTTGTCCTTGATACGGTTTACATGATTATCTGTTTTATCTCTGTCTTATGCATGCTTGGTATCGTTGTTGCAAACCCCAATCTTGGAAGTCTTTTAGATTAAGTTTATTTCGAAGTCCCAAAGCATTTGCCTTTACTTTATTTCTTTGTTTCGTTTTATTCTCTGTCTACTCGATCTCGACCAACACTGGTCGATCTCGAGTTACTGATTCTCGATCTAGCATCGTTGTAGCTTCTGTGTGCAGGAAATCGACAAGACAAGCCGAAGTCGACAAGGACCCTACTCGATATCGAGTAGCCCTGGTCGATATCGACTAGCCCTAGTGCCTGTGACTGCTACGCTGTTCGACTGTCCGATCTTCTGTCGACTACCCTAGTCGAGATCGAGGACCCTGTTGTCGACTTCTGTTCGTGAGATTTCACCGCTGCCTAGGATCCGCTGACACGCTTCCTCGTGGATCGATCCTGACTTCCCGCTGCTACATCCGGAGGAGGTCTTGTAATTATTTACAAGGGACGGAATCTGGTTTGCCTTAGTTTATTTCTATTTTATTATTGCAAGTCTCGATTTCCTCCTATCAACAAATTGGCGCCGTTGCCGGGGACAAGAATCGCAAGCTCCTCAAGCAAGTCAAATATCTATCTGTCAACCAGCCTTGCATCGAATGCGGATCACAGAGGCACACCACTACTGAGTGCCCACACACTGAGCAAGTCAGAATGGCAGAGACACATGAGGAAGCAGCCTATGCTGGGGGTCCAAATCGCTACATGGGAGATCAAAGGTTCTATCAACCTCAGTGGAACCAAGGTCCTCCTAGGAATCCCCCACCCTACAGAGCCCCAAGATATCCAGAAAGGGATCAAAAGAAGGATGATCTGCAGCTGATCCTTGAGGAGATGCGTCAGAATCATGCACAGAACCTGCAGGCTACAAACACCATCAACAATCAGCTCCAGAACTTCAACACAAAATTTGGAGAGCTGGACATCTGGAAAAGGGGAATCGAAACACAGATGGGACATATCGCTGCGCAGATCCCACGACCTTCCGGACAGCTCCCTGGGCAAACAGAACCAAATCCTAAAGGGAGGACCGGACACGTCGCAGCTATCAAACTCAGGAGTGGGCATCAGTTACACGAGCCAGAGGTCGGGAAACAGCAAAGCAAAGCAGAGCAGCAACTCGATGCAGAGCAGACCCAACTCGACCTCGAGGAGCCCGTACTCGATCTCGACGAGACCCTACTCGACACAGACCAGAAGCTGAGCTCGGATTCCACTGCGAAGCCTAACAACTCGAGGACGACAACACAAGTCGAGATCGACAAGCCTCAAGTCGAGATCGACAAGCCCCTGGTCGAGATCGAGGAGCAACATCTGGCCGACGTCGACGACTCTGCAACACCTTCGACAGCTGATCTGGCTCCAAAACAGAAGAAGCCCCTGCCTTTCCCTTCAAAAGCTCAGAAAGATCCCACGGCATGTAGGTTTACCAGGTTTGTTAATATGCTGCAAGAACTGAATGTTTCTATTCCTTTTACAGAAGCCCTGCAAGAGATGCCTGGATATGTCAAGTTTCTAAAGGAAATCCTGAGCAAGAAGCGATCTATCTCAGAGATCGCAGGCGAATGCAAAGTACTCCACTTCCCTGAAAAGAGGCCCGACCCTGGTAAGTTTTCTGTTACTGTGGGTTTTGGACAATATAAATATGATTCTCTGTGCGATTTAGGAGCAAGTGTGAGCATCATGCCTCTATCAATCTGGCGGAAGGTAAAAATAGGATGCATAGAACCTGTGGATGCCAAACTATACATGGCGAACAATACAGTGGTTATCCCTACAGGTATAGTATAGAACGTCCCTGTCCAGGTTGGTAAATTCTTTGTCCCAGCAGATTTCCTTATCATTGACTGTGCTGAAGATCCTACTAGCCCTATTATTCTTGGTAGACCATTCTTAGCTACTGTAGATGCCAAAATAAGTGTCAAGAATAGATCGCTCACCTTCACCATAGGCGATGAGGTTTTGGATTTCTCTTTTGGCCCTGCAAAAGAGGAAATTTCATGGCTGGAGGTGAAAAGCATCAGCAACCACGGGACCAAGCAAACAGCGGAGGGAGGTGCCAACACTGTACTCGAGATCGACAAAGCCAGCTCGATCTCGACAAGGCTTCTACTCGATCTCGACAAGCCCTTGTCGATGTCAACCACCACTGCTGAGCCAGAAACTTGCCAAGAGCCTAAGTATGGGGTCCCTGTACTCGAGGTCGACCAGCTGTACTCGATCTCGACTAGCCCCAAGCCCAAAGTTTCCTGTTTGGGTCCGAAAAGGTAAGTTCAGGTATGAATTCTACTCCACCTCAGTCCATAAAGAAATTTTTCAATAAATTAAGGGGAGGTAAGACCCAGTGGCAAGAAAATCTGCGAAAGCTAAAGGCTGGAAGGAAGAGAAAGAAAGAGAAGAGAGATGATGCAAGCAATCACCTATCAGCTGAGCTCACATACTACCATCAAGACCTAGATGATCCAGGAGAAGGGCCAAGCATGAGCGGGCCCCACAATAATGGTCCTTGAGCGCAAACGGAGAAGTCGGCCTAGCGACTCTAAAATCTAGAGCATGTATATAAACTTTATGAATTTTTGGGACTTTTGAACTTTTTAGTTTTTTGGTTTTTGTTTTTGGTTTTTTGTTTTATGTCTTTTAGAATAGTTCATGTGGATAGTCTTGTTTCTTGTGCAATCTAACACTTTTAGGTCGGCAAGCATATGAGAATCGCAAAAAGTGGAATAGGAAGTCCCTGAAAACCAGTCTGAATCGACGAAGGCCAAGTCGATTTCGACAAGGAGGAGAAGCCCAGAAGTTACTCGATCTCGAGTAGACGTACTCAACATCGACAAGCCCAGACGCTCCTCGACTTCGGATTCCACCAGACGCTGAAAGCCTACTCGAGATCGAGTAACATGTACTCGAGATCGACGAGACCCTACTCGACATACACTGATTCGCCTTCCTCGATGTGTTATCCTGTGAGTTCCTTCCTTTACTCTTGTTTTTATTTAATTTTATACAGTGGGGACACTGTAAATTTTAAGTATGGGGTGGGGGAAGGGTTCATTATCATTATCATATGTGTTAGTCTTGCTTTTGGTTTCACATGGTGAAATTTTAAAATTTTTATGTTATGCATTCATGTTTAAATTTTATGCATTTCGGTCTTTTGTCATACTTTAAGTCTTGTTTTTAGTTACATAAAAAAAAATAGAAAATGTCGAAAAATGAAAAAAAAAATATGCATGTTTAAATTTTGCATTGCTTTAGTTTTTATACCCTAACTTAGATGTCCTATGATGATAAATAATAAATTGACTTGATCATATAAACCCTATGGCGTGTTTGGAAGGTTTAGCCTAAGTCCTCAAAATGGTTTTTATGTGGATTGTAAACTTGTGATGAAATTGAGCACATATGATCCTAAGCTAAAGGTTAAAATCCAACAAAAATTGTCCCAGTGAGAATTTTGGCCTTATAGGGAGAACATTAAAAATCCCTCTGCTTTCTTGAGTGTATTTACTCTTCCTATGCATCTCTAAATGTTGTGATAGTTATTCAAAGCCAATGCATTTATATGTTTATGTTGATGAGAATTAAATGATGGAGGCACCTTTTAAGCCAATTTTATCCTCTCTTTACCTACCCTGCATTATCCCTGCTTGAAGCCAGAACATTAGCCTGAGACTTTTATTGTAAACTCCACAAAATTATCCTTAGCCAAATTGAGCCTGACCCCCATTTGGGAATTAAGACTTAGAATTGGTTGGAATGATGATTTGTGGAAGGAATGAGCTTATGTTGCATTTCAAGGAGGATCATGGAAATTATTGAGATATGGGTTGGTTGTACATTTTTATCTTGCTAGGCATATTATGTAAAAGGATTTTTGGCTCACATTATAAATGCACCTCTAGTATTATTTTATATTTCCTTTCAAAAAAAAAATCCGAAAAAAAGAAGAAGAAAAAGTACATATGTTTATGAATAAAGTGCATGAGCCAAATTTACCTTATTTCTTTCATTATTTTGCAAGATACATATTTTGGAGAGATTTAGGAAGTTTGAAAGGTTATATACTCCATTGAGACAAATTGGAGAGTTTGGTTGATGCATATGATTGAGAAGTTATGGTTTGGTTGTGTTGGAAGATTTAGGAGTCTTGATTCCCAAATTTTATTTAGCACCACATGGCCAAATAATTCCATACCTTATTATTTCTTACCAAGCCCCATTACAACCCCGCCGAATGGAATCTTCTTTGAAGACTTCTATTGAGCGAAGTCCTCCTGATAATTCTTGTTGCATTTTCATAATTGGTTGCGAAGTGGATTCATGCTTAAATTGCAATGTTTATGAGATTGTGTATGGAATTGAGTTGAGAGTTGTTCTTCATAGCCTAAACACATTTGAGAGCTGAGTGTAAACACATTATTCCTGTGAGGTTGGATTTATACTGCCTATGCCTATGGATCGCTCATATATGTGTGATGACGTTAAATTCACTTGTCTTACATTGCTACTATTTAAGATGTTGCTTTTGACAAAGGCGAAGACTTGAAGGGTGTGTTGTAGGTCTTGGTTATTGTTTGGTTATTGCTTGAGGACAAGCAAGTCTAAGTATGGAGTGATTTGATGTCTCCAAAGTAGCCATGTTTTTATGCATATTTTAGTTCCATATTCTTTACATTTTGCATATTTCGGGTTGGGAATATGTCGAATTTATGTAGTATATGCTTATTTGTTAGAAATGGAGATCTACATAAGTTTCTGTTTAATATTGCAGAATATGGAAACATTTCGGGAGAAAACCAAGAAGCAAAGACGGAAGCAGCAAGTCCACTCGATCTCGACTAAGGTCTCATCGAGATCGACAAGTGCCAGACCCCATTCCCCAAGTCATGTCGAGGAGATACTTCTCGACAACACCAACCTGGTCAAGTCGATGAACCGTTGTCGTCGAGATCGAGGAGCCTCATCGAAGTCGACAAGCCCACATCCGAGCATGTCGAGAAGGGTTGCTCGGCAACCTCGGAATACCAAGTCGAGAACACATTACTCGTCGAGATAGACGAGCTCTCCTCGAGATCGAGTACGGTCAGAGTCATGACTGAGCCACATCGAGGACCTACTAGCCGAGATGACGAGCCAAGCCAGTCGACCATAATCCTACTCGAGATCGACTAGACCCTTGTCGAGATCGAGTAGACCTCCAGAGCCGCGTTACTCGGTTTGACCAATTCTACTCGACTTGGGGTTGCTTGGGCGCGAAGACTGTCGATTCTATCCGAATTTATCAAGATATATCATGAAGAGAGAGATTTATCCACATGAAGACATTTAGATATATTTAGATTTAATTTCCTTGTTGCTTTTATTTATCCTTAAGTGTTTTAGATATAGTTTTAGATATAGATAGAAATTTCTATCCTTGAGTAGCAAGGATTAGAAGGTTATAAATAAAGCCCATGGGGCTCAGTTTTATGCATTCAATTTCAGTTAGAGAGAAGTAGTTCCAAGTAGAGATTTAGCAGTTCGAAGGTTTTAGGGTTTTGGCGTTCAACGAGAGTTGGATCGCCGGGATTGTAAAGTCTTTGAATTTAGTTTAATGCAAGTTGTTATTTCTTTCCAATCAATGATGTCTGAGTTTGCGATGAAGCGCGAGTAGTCCACCCACTTCTAGGGTTGGGGCGAGCCCGACGATAGCCATGCATAATTGAGGTAAAGATCTGACTTTTATCGTGTTTTGAGCATCTCCTACTTGTTTATGTGTTTATTGCCCATCTAATGGAGATCCATGCTAACAACTTGGATTGTAAACATAAAATCAGTAGAGACAATTAGGGTTTCTTGAAAGAGTTGTCTAATTGTTGGAAAAGGCGAAAGCTTGTCCTTGATACGATTTACATGATTATCTGTTTTATCTCTGTCTTATGCATGCTTGGTTATCGTTGTTGCAAACCCCAATCTTGGAAGTCTTTTACATTAAGTTTATTTCGAAGTCCCAAAGCATTTGCCTTTACTTTATTTCTTTGTTTCGTTTTATTCTCTGTCTACTCGATCTCGACCAACACTGGTCGATCTCGAGTTACTGATTCTCGATCTAGCATCGCTGTAGCTTCTGTGTGCAGGAAATCGACAAGACAAGCCGAAGTCGACAAGGACCCTACTCGATATCGAGTAGCCCTGGTCGATATCGACTAGCCCTAGTGCCTGTGACTGCTACGCTGTTCGACTGTCCGATCTTCTGTCGACTACCCTAGTCGAGATCGAGGACCCTGTTGTCGACTTCTGTTCGTGAGATTTCACCGCTGCCTAGGATCCGCTGACACGCTTCCTCGTGGATCGATCCTGACTTCCCGCTGCTACATCAGGAGGAGGTCTTGTAATTATTTGCAAGGGACGGAATCTGGTTTGCCTTAGTTTATTTCTATTTTATTATTGCAAGTCTCGATTTCCTCCTATCAACAGTAGGATCATCATCCTTCTCGGACTCATCTAGGTCATCTTCGTGATCAAGACCAGAGCGTCAACATGTATCTCAGTCACTTGTTCGATTGCATCATATGATATGTTGCTATGATCATCCATCCTATATTATCATTTACAACAATGAAATCAGGTACAAAGATTATACTTTTTCACTAATCCTACCAATGTCTTCACAACTTTTCAATTAATTATTATAATAACTATATACTACTAACAATTCCATCAGTTAATTCCATAAAATTTATCAATAAAAAATCATCTATTTTTTCAAGGCATAAACAATAATTATGTAAAGGCTTGAATTTTTAAATCCCAATTTTTCAAAAAAAGAGAATTTAAAATGAATTTAAAATCGGAATTTAAAGGAAAACTCGTTAAATCGGATTTTAGAACTCATGGAACGGATTTCCGACCTAAACAAAATTTTGGAAAACTAACTTAACATGGTAACCTCGATTCTCGGATTTCAAAATCTAATCGTGTGTGAGAGAGCAGGAAATTTGGGAAGCTAACGTCGGAAACTAATTTCGGGACTAACCTTGGGTTCGAACTCGCAACGTCGGACGAAGATTCCTGCTCTCACCTCACCTTTCCCTAGACGAGATCCTTGCTCAAACACTAGCCACCTTGGTGCTTGAAGATCATGTTAACCAAGGTCAAAGATACCTCCATTTTTGGAAGAACACCCACAAAGCTCTTTGCTTCCCTCCCTCTCTTGCTCCCCTCATTTTGGAAAGGGACAAACCCCATCTTATCCTCCATATCCTTCAAATGAAGCCCCATCCCAAGAGATAAACACATGACATCATTCTCTACTTCAAACGCAACAAGCCAAAAACCCCCAAGACCTTATCTTAAGGAGAGGTTGGGAGACAAACACCCCAAACCCTAAAAAGACAACCCTTCTCCCTCTCTTCTCTCCTTGTGTTCCGCCGCCACCAAACACCATCTGCCACCACCTCAACCACCCAGCACCGCCACTTCCAACCACCACAAAAACCCCTAAATGCCACCCTCCCCCCTCTTTCTTCCCTTCGACCGAGAGACCAAACACCACCCATATCATCCTCTTCCATTCTTCTTGCAACCAAGGTTCTACAACAGCTTCTCCACCTCCCATTGGAGACCAAGGAGCCATTTGAAGACCTTCATCAGCTCGGAAGATCAAGATCGAAGCCCCGAAGCCTTCATTGCTCATTTTCGAATCTAGGAGGGTACGAAACTCATTTCCCCTTTCTTTTCACCTCCAAACCCCCAAATTTCTCTCCTTTAACCCTTTACTAACTCCCCCAGCTCACCCAACAAGAAGATCCAGAAGAAACGAGCTCGAAATCGCACTTCAAGCCACCCCGGAGAAGAAAAGTGAAGAAGAGAAGATTTGGGTGAGAAATCATTCTAATCCTCGATTTTAAATTTCAATCTTGGTGTTAACATGTTTTTGGAAGCCTAGAAAAAAAAATTGGGAAAAAGGGGGAGAGCTAACAACAACAAACGAGGTCGAGAAAGGGCCGAAATCTAAGATTCAGGCCCGAACTCGCCGTCGCGAGTATGAACTCGCGGCCGCGAGTTAGATAAAGCCCTAAGGGCTCTAACTCACGACCGCGACAGAGTTTTCGTGGCGGCGAGAGAGAGTCCTTGGGGATGCCCTAAGGGAACCCCCCAACTCGCAGTCGCGACAAGGATTTTGCGGGCGCGAGACTCCTTGCGACCACGAGAGCCTCGCGGGCGCGAGTGGGACTTCCGCGACCGCAACACACCTCCTCTCACGGAGTGCACATTGGGACATCCCGCGACGGTGAGAGTCCTTTTCACCGCGGCGAGTTGCCCTCCGGCCGAATGTTTTGAACTTGTTTTCTCGATGATTTGGCAAATGGTTTCGCGATCCGCCTTTAACGAATTTGAGAATTTAAATAAATGATCTAATGAATTAACTTGGGTTTTTAGAAAATGAATTTCATACGTGTTTCATGGTCGGAGATCCTAAACTATTGACTCGGTTTTCGAACGGTTTTTTAAGACTGACTTGAGAACTTGACATGATTGGTGACTAACTAGGATGTTGATATGACTGGTTGACTAATGGCATGAATGTATGACTAATGACACGATGAGATAGTAGTGTTATGTTATTGCCTGATTTATAAGTTATGAATTATGATGAACTGTTGAGATGTATATGCGGATATGATATTATGAGCATACAGAATTGGTTGAGTGATATATGAAGAATGATGTGGCATTATGAGATGTTATGATGCGATGAGTGATTGGACATGATGGAATGGTAATTGCGACGTGTTTACTCATCCTATTGAATGATGTATGCTTTGAGTGCTTGAATAGTTAGATGTAGACTTATATATGTTCCACTATGTATCTAGGTGATACTATTTGATTGTGCTTGCTGCTTGCCGGGTTCTTCTTTTGATGTTTTGCTAGCCAGGTAAGTCTCTTCGAAGCTTACTCAGATTTGATCAGACCTCCTTGCTATATGTGCATGATGTATTGGGTGCTTGCATATCATAATAGCATGCCATGTAGTATCATGCTAGGTTGCACTAACGAATGAGCATTCTTATTCTGTGAAGTAATTAGAGTCTTTGCTAGGGTCATAGAACGACCAAGTCCCATCGGGTCTCGTCCTGAGTGATTCGAGTCATGGCAACATCGTTATAACAACATCTTTACTATTATCTGCATTACTATTATTTTCTCTTTACAAGACCACATATATGACGATTTGATTAAGCAGGCTTTGTGTTGGGCACCAATACAGGCTTGATCCAATTAAATGAAATGGAATGCATTCATGAGCTGGTCAGTCTCCACCATATCGGGAAGGGGGGCAGTGGTAGGAAGAGGGATATGCCACTTGGCATTCTGTGCTAGGGCCCTATTTATATTCTGCACATATATAAATTGCGAGCATGTTGTGTGTTAATATTCTTATCCTGCATTAGAAGCACGATATTAGGTTTAACGTATGTGTGTGCTTATATGTGGGGAATAGCCAAGCGAGCTTCAATCTGATCCTACGCCCACTATATTTTTTTAGATATCTCATATGCTTATGATTGTTGATGCTGCTTGTCTTCATGAGTGGGGTCCTTTTGCTTGGCAGAGAGTGAGCGCTTGAGACTCTGACTTCACCAAACTTATATATTTTGGGATTTCTTACTAGGATTTCGTTTTGACCCGGCTCTGCTGCGACACCCTATGTAGTACTTTGGATTTATGTTGTTTGCATGACAAATGAATTTTCCCGTGATTTGACTTAGTACAGGTACATGGAATTTACCCCGGGGATTCCAACGATCCCTTTTGGTTTTGAGTGCGAAATCCCGCTTTAAAATCGCTAACGTTTGATTTCAAACCTTCGACCTGTACTTGGAGCGCCAGATCCTAACGAATTAAAGTTCCTTCCTTCGAAACGTAACTCAGGATTTCTAATCCTAGGTCGTTACAAATTACGTAATCCCTAGCAATTCCATCATTTCGCTCAACAAATCCTATAAGCAAAACCTCAATCTATATTTTTCAACAAATGAACAACAATATAACATTCGTATAAGATCGAGAAACTATCCTTAATTAAACCACAATGCACTATGTGATAATTTACACGTAGATGAAGAAAATTTCAGACATTGGTTTTGAGACCCTGGACAAAGATTTGGAATGGATGACGAAGACGTCGGTGGAGTAATTGAAGAGGAGCATGGGTGAAATAGGTATGTTGAGGCAAAAACCCGTTTTTAAACCGCGTCTTTTTTGTTGTGAGATTTCCTCTTCAGTCTAAAGAATCTTGGCAATTTTTGCAGTGAGATTTCCTTTTTTGTTGTGAGATTTCCTGTTGACTTTTGCTGAGTGGCACAGAGAAACACGGTATGAGACCGCGTTTCTTGCTGTAGTTTTTTTTTTAAAATAAATTACCAGAGATTTTAAATTTTCTAAGTGAAATGCGGTTTATAAAATTTAAAATCCCCACCTAGACCCAACATTTTTTCCACTTTATATTAGACAGACCGCGTTTCTCTGCTCAATCTAACACCGAGTGAATATTTGTGTAAATACTGAAAATTGTGATTATTTCCGTAAATAAATATTTTTCTATGAATATTTCGAAAAAAATTCCTCAACCCACTTCTTACTTTGGACCATTTTATATATAGAATGTGATTTGACACTTTTGTTAAGTAATACTCCGTATTGAGTTATCCACAAAAAATTAGATTTACGTAATACCACATAAAAGAACATGTACTCCGTATTTTATTTGTGGACAAACATGTCAAATTATGGTGCAAAAGAAATGAAGAGTGGTTGAAGGCTTGAATCGTGTACTACATGAATCGAGCACTACATGAACTATCATTCACAGATAAAAAAGGAAGTACAAATTTCTAACAAAAAAATAGGACACTAAATTCTTCATCCATAATATCCTACAATGCAATTTTAATTGAGAACCAAAACTCAATACAATAACACTGCACTTAGGTCATGCCATATAAGAAATGCCCGAGGAAAAAAAATCAAAAAAATGAAAGAAAAAAAAAATCTACATAACATATCTCACAAACCTCACAAGGAGATTTCTCCAACAAATAATTAACGAATAACATAAACTGAAGTACACAGCTCATTATACTGTACATACCATTGCCATCTCTTACTAAGGACTATGAATTGTATATGCTTTCTAGCCAAAACATCTCTCCTGCAGCTCAACCTTAGTTGATAGCGGTGAGAGGAAGCCGCGGGTCTCGTGTGCCATCTTGCAGTCCAAGGAACTGCTTGATGTCTCCATTCGTGTACTTTCCAGATTTCGCGTCCCAGAAGGACTTCAGCAGCTCATCGAAAGCAGGTGTTCTGAGTTCTTCAATGGATGAAACGCTCGGTAAGTTGATTGGCCTCTTCCTTGGGGTTGAACAAGTTGGTTCATCCACCTGTTTTCAAATGGAAAGGGGAAGGGGGTGTCAGACAAAAGATCATACCAGCAATTTGCTGAGAACAAACAAATGAGGTTCTGTTGCTGTTCTTTACCTTGTATTCATCCAGGAGGCATTTCCCGGCATGTTCTGTTATTTCGACAATCTTGTGATGGTGGCCGCTTCTTAGTTCTCTCAAGTCTCCGCAACAAGGCACAATCATGGAGTCAAGATTTCCATGTGCATCATTGTCGAGTTGTAGGGAGTCTGCATTTTTATTTTATCGGATCAGGATCAGGAGCAAGGAACAGAAACGCGTGATGAACTTGCGATGGTTGTCAGTAAATGAAAAATCTTAAAACAACAACTTACGATCAATGGAAGCAAGCAGATCCTTGTTGGCAATGTCGGCATCTTCAAGAGCAGATGACGCAGATGAAGAAAACTGAGAGCGTAAAAGATGGTTGGCTTCCATTCCCCTCCTGCAAATAAGAGGAAAGAAGTTGTCAGAATGATGGCAAATCTCAACCGCCAACTAGTAAAATTGGGACATTTGTTACCTAACAATGGTATCAACAGAAGCCACATTGTTCTTTTCCAGGCCAAGTAATGATTCTTCAGCATTCATCCATTGTTGTGCACCCATTTTCGCCTTATCCAAGCTGCATCCTCATCAATGTTAACAAATATATTCCAGAAACAAAAGAATGATTTTGGTTGAATGCATCAACTTTATTCATATTAATAGTTTCATACCAGCTTTGAAGAACCTCCTGGAGGGCTTTCTTTCCGCTCTCCACAGCCAAAGTATCCTCAAGATATTGGCTCTCAGTTTTCTTCACATAAACTGACCAGTCAGCTTTAATAGAAGCTGCATCTGTTTGCATGGTTGACATTTCTTGCTGAAACTGGCTGGTTCTTGCAGCTGTGCTCTCTCGAAGGCCACTAACAGCAGCTTGAACCTGGAAGCGTTGAAAAGCTAGATAGTCAGCCAGATATGCAAAAGAGAAAAAATTGAAGATACCTGTATGCTTTAGATACCATCTTTTATGCAAATTTATAATCTTTTGGAAGAATTTGCCCACCAAAAAAAAAATCTTTTGGAAGAACATGTTTAAATTTCCGGTTAATCAGAAGTATGGTAATATCTTCACGCCTGAGTATGATTTTGTACAAAGGCGCCAAATAAACTGAAAGAAAATAAATCAAAGACCAAATCATACCAATTCCTTTTTCCTGGCATTTGAACTTGCAAGCAACTCTGCAACTTTTTCTAGTAGTTGTCTTTCTTCCTTTGCAGCATAATCCTACATATGGACAAAATGAAAAACTCAGAATCGATCAATACATCACCTTGCAACATGCACTGTGAAGAGAAGAAATGTAACTACCTCAAATTTCTTTTCAAAGTCGGACAGTTTTTCCTCATGTACAGTTTGTGCTCCTTCAACTATATCAGTCAATTTGGATGCATGCGAGTCCAAAGTTTTAAAGAAGCCCACAGTAATGTTAGAAATTGACCTTGTAGTCTCCACTGTTCGGGAATGTGCCTGCGTTGCAAGAAAGTAATATATGCTTGTGAAAAAAGGATTAGGATCAAATCCGGTTCATCTTTTAAATTATACAAGAACAAGGCCATAGAGCCTTACCTCATGCTGCTTCTGAGCATAGGTCAACAGCTTTTCCTCCTGAACATGAAGACCACTTTGCAGATCATCCAGTAGTGCATCAGCCTCTGAAGCAATTTGCTTGAAGAGCTGTCACCAGATGAAGTCAATCACAGAGTAAATATCAAGAGTTCTCCTTTGGGAGGGATTGACAATGTTAGGAATATAGCTTACATTCTCAATAGCAGATGAATGTTTAGATACTTCAGAATTTAAATCACCAAAAGTGGACTTTGAATTTCCATCAAGCTCTGCAGCTACATCATCCAAAGTTTTGATCCCGGAACCATACATTATTGTCAGCTTACCCAGTTGTTTACGTAGCTCTTCAGCAGCCTGAGAAAAGCAAAGTGCAAGGACGAGCATTACTCAGCTGCAGAGGATCAAACGGACGTATCAAAAGTTTTTTACCTCTGCTTTGGTTGATACAAATGATTGCATGTCTTCTTCCATATGCTTTAGTTGTTGCTCTTGTTGTGTCACAGAGGTTGTCAGGGTCTTATGCAATATTTCGAGTTGCTGAGTCAACTGGGATTGGAATTTCTGAGTGAGGACTCTATTGCTGTCCTCGATCTTATCTTTTCTCTCTGATATAATGCCAAGATGACGATATGACCCCCCATCATTAAGAATTGAAAAAAAAAGTAAAATATGTACCCATGGTGATACAAACCTATCTTTGCATATAAGCTTGTAATGTCTGATGAAGCATTCTCCAGTTCTGCTCGAAGTTCAATTGCCCGCTCAACGAGGGCTCTCTCTGGAGTATGAAGTGACAATTGATTATTTTACTACATTATTCAAAGCAGTGAACTGCTTACGCATTTCGGAGAAAAGGAGGAAACTACTTTCCTTTGAATTTATTTGCAAAAAATAAAAAATTTCTTGATATTGGAACAAAGATTATGATCATTATGAAAAAATAGGGATAGGAAGAATATGGAAGCAGAAAACCACTCACCAGATCGTAGAAGATTTGATATTATGTATTCTTTCTCTTTAATTGTTGCATTTGCCTGTCTATGTTTCTCTTCAAGTTCGAACAAGGCATGTTCGGTTTCTGCAAGTTTTTTCTGTAAGCACACAATAAATAGGAAGGAAGTTCAGGTGTCCGACGGGATGTAAAAAAGAGTGTATGAGAATTGATGCGGCTTAAAATACTAGGAGACTGACACTCATATGTAATCACATATACCTCAGTCCTTTCGAGCTTGTTGCTTAGTTCTGCTGCCAGTTGCTGCTGAGAATTATGGAGCTCCTGAATCCCCACAAGTTGCTGAAAGAAAGAAAATTCAACCTTGCTAAGCTTTATTGCTGAGAGAAACTTGATAGTTTATATCATTGCATCTATATATGGTTTACCTTGTCCTTCGACTCTAATACAAGTTCCATTTTTTCAACTTTTTCAGCCAGCGCCTACAGGAAATAGCAAAGAATGTATGAATAATCTGATGCAATATGGAAGTCCAAAAGAGTGTAGCAGCAAAGAAGTGGTGTGAGAGTTACCTTTTTCTCTGCTTCCTCTTGTAGATAGCGATCACGTGGAATATAAATACCATTTTTCTCTCTAGCAGCATAAACCTCTGATTATTGATAAATCAAAGATGTTAGGAAAAGAAATATCAAACAACAGGGGAAAAAAAACTTTATAATCTACAAAAGCACCTTGCTTCAAGCGATCAATCTCCGAGTATAAATCTTTCATTAATGCAATCTTCATCATCTTTTGGTTCACCTGCAAAGTAAATTGGATGTATAGGCAAATAATTAATGAAACTACATCACCATATTTAATCAAAACCAGATGAATCCTTATTAACTTGAGCAATAATTAAGAAAAGTCCCTTTGCTTTTTGCACTTACCTCTGGCTTGTTCCTGATATTCTTTGCGCGGTACGCATAATCAAGTGTGTTAAGTGATTCTTCCAAACAATGAATGGATGGTGCTATGGTTGCAATAATGCAAGTCTTTGTTTTTCCTCCCAAGGAATCCCTTAGTATCCTTGTCAGTTTACTTTCCCTGAAATGAAGAAAAAGGGCAAATGTTTTACTTGGCCTTCCACAATAATATGACCCTGAAAAAGAACTGATACTTTGTCTGCTCAATTTTCACACCTGTAGGGAACATGGCCAGAGTGATCAACTAGTGAATTAATCACACGACCTAGGGTTAGCAAACTTTTGTTTATTTCTCCAGCTTCCCTAGCTCTCCCCTGAAACAACATTCCGTGTAATTGGTTAAATATTAAATTAATGCTCATAGAAACAACTGATCATTGAGACGGTGAAAGCAATGCATACAAGCAGGGACAAGACGAAGGAAATGAAAGACTTCAACAAAGCTTCTTACCTCTCTAGCACCAGAACGTGAGATGTTCTCTGAACCAGCAAGGTCTACTAGATTAAGCTTACCACATCTGATCATTTCCTCACCCTCTGGAGTAAATTCCTTCATGTGGATTGTAATAGAAAAAATTGAGTGGGAACGACTACTTTGCTTGTTCAGTAGTGTTTCTGCAGTGCGCCTTTTAGCAGAGCCCTTCTCCAAGATTTTGTAAATCTCATTTGCAGTGCACACTATCTCTTCCTCTAGACCTCGAACAAAAACACCGCCTTTACCATCTTCCATGAGGGCAAGTGGTTTCTTAGTTTTGTCCTCGACAAACTTATTAGTAGTCTCTTCCGGTGCCAAAAGATCAGTCAATTCTTCATTATAAAGCTCAAGATGGGAAACTTTCATGTTGTACTCCGCACTTTGAGATTCCAGTATGTCAAAAATTCTCTGAACTGATCTAGGAATTACTCCAGCATCACTTGGAAACTCTCCATTCTGCAATAAGAATAAAAATGAATGAATTTAAAACACAACTACAAGCAGTCATAGAGACTAAACAATGGAAAGTTTTCGAGTTGATTGACGGAAGTTTGCAGCAAATCTTCAACCTTTTTCCTTGCACCACCTTCCATAGTGTAAGTTTTTCCGGTTCCTGTCTGACCATATGCAAAAATTGTGCAGTTATAGCCTTCAAGAACCTCGTGCACAATGGGTGCAATGGCGGTATCAAACAACTCCTTCTGTTTGGAAGTAGGACCAAAAACCTGCACAAATATTTCAAATTTACCATCATCAACCAAGAGTTATGTAAAAAAAGACAAAATGCCAAAACTCGCATTTGATTGTCTGAACCACAGAATTAGACAAAAAATAATGAAAGCTATAAACGAAGCGAAAGACAAACCCGATCAAACACAAAGGTTTTGTCAATCTGCTTGTTGGCTATGAACTGAGCAGCTGCTACTTCTCTTCTAATCTCATTACAAGTGATAGCCACTGGCGTCTGAAGTCTACGTTCGTCGTCATTTAATGGCCTAGAAACACAGTACACAGCAACAATCGCAATCTCTTTCAAATGTTCCTTAAATCCACCAAGCAGCAGCTAAGGCAAGCAATGAGATTGAAATATGGCTTACCTGCAACGCACAAGAACCTGTACATTGACACCTTTGTCCTTATCCATCTTGCTGGAGTTCGAATCTCCTCCAGACCTTAAATCCCTCGTTGACTTATCAGTCGACCTCGGAGTATGAGTGGGCGACACGGCCGACATTCCTCCTCCGCCTCTTCTCTGGGAATCCATCGCCTGTACCTTTCCTACTATGTCTACCTACTAATGCAAACACAAATTCCCCAATGTTAGAGCTATAAACCCTCTCCAAACCCTCCTGAAAGGCTCAGATCATGGAAAATTACAGTCGCAGAACCAAACTATTGAACACGATCCAGAACGTGCGAAAATAAACATGAATAGTAACTACGTAATGAGGAAAATCCGTGGAATCGGTGGTGAAAAGTTCACGATCCGATCGATCGGAAGTAATTAGGAAGTAAAGAGATGGAATCGGTTGGGGTTTGAGGCTGTGGTTGGATCGAAAACGACCGATCAATAAAAAAGAAGTGAAGTAAAACAAGAAAATCCAATCAAGTTACCTGGAAAGCAAATCGCTGGCACTGTGAGAGCTTCAGATGCTTGGAATGCAATCTTCCTAGGAAGAAGAAGACGATTTCAAACAATGTGGTTTCGAGAGAGAGAGAGAGAGGAGATACAGAGAGAGTGTGCGCGTGGGAGTGTGTATAGATATGCAGAGAGAGAGAGAGAGAGCTGGAGAGAGAGAGATTAGGTGAATTTTAATTTTAATTTTTTCTTCGTTGGAATTCCAGAGGAGACGAGAGGGGAAGCTTGAAATACACGCCGTCAGGAGGAGGTTAAAGGAGCGGTGCACGTTGTTAAGGATCGGGTGATGGATTACCCGATCCGCAAGTCATTGTATTATCCGATTTGTTCGTCATCCGTGATTTTTTAAAAATAGATTATCCACCTAATTTTATAAAATAATTACACTAGAAGTAGTTTTAAATTATAAAAACTCAAAATATCACAATGCATATACACGCACTATATATATGCGCGGGGTTTTAAGATAATAAAATTATATAAAACTTTCAATTTTTTTATAAATTTTTTTTTCACAATTTCGTGGATACTATTAATTAGTATAAACATGTTTTAAAAAATTTATAAGAAAAGAGATATTTTATATAGTTTTTATTATTTTTAAAAAAATGTACGTGAATATTAAACAATGAGTTTTGCCGAACAGAGAGAGAGTATAATTTAGGTAATGATAAAACTCATAAATTTTTTTTTTACAAACACATTCCATTTGTTAATACAAAAATCCTTTTAATCTTTTTTATTCTGTTTATAAATATAAAATCATTATATATTTTCTAGCATTAAATAAATGATGAGAATTCTCATTCAATAGCTATGTGATTTTAAATTTTTTTATTTTGATTGGTTGTATAGAGTGGTGAATAATGAATAAAAGAGTAAAAAAATGATACTTTTATGTTTTTTCTTAATATGTACAAAATGTTACCAAAATGAGTAAAAATGAACTATAACTAGAAACTATAACTATAACTAATTAAATGAATCATTTCTATTTATTAAAACGAATATTTAGTAAAACAAATACGGAGTACGTTCATATCTAATCCACCCATAATCCATTTATTCTTTGGTTTCATCAGATTTTCTTTCATCATTTCGGATCGGATTTAACTGGTGGATACGGGTATCTCACAATTAAATTTCATCACTAGGCAATTAAGTTTGAATTTGAACGAGTTCTGACAAACGGCGTTAACGGATCTCGATAACGTTTCAATTTGTGACCGTTATATCTATCGGCGACCAATTAATTCAATAGAGATTTCATTTTTTTTTTTGAAAAAAAATCTAGAAATGAGTGAAAAGGAAAACAGAAAAGAAAATTGCTCACATGACACGATGGTCCCAGTGTGGCATTAAATTACCAATATGTCCTCAGGGGTTTATTGAATTAATAATGCTAGAATACTGAGATTGTTTAAATATATATACTCCGTATATAGGGAGAATTAAATAGTTAAGCAGTCCAAGAGAAAATAAAATTAAAAATTAGTAAGTGGTCAACAATTTATTCCATGGAGAGAGCATGAACACCATCACCATGTTTCAGGGAAAATGAGCTTCAAAATTCCTAACCACCATTCCTAATTCCTGACTTAATAAAAAGACAAATTATTTATTCTCATTTTCAGAGTTTAATTAATGGACAAATATTTTTTTTATTTCAATGTTATGAAATTATGATGACAAATTATCTTAATAAAACGGAATATACGTAAATATGTCTATAATATGTTTATTAAAGAATTTATAACTATATAAACAGATTTTGGCGCCCTATAAGAAAGAATTTATAAACAGATTTTTAAATTGAATTGAGCCTCAATTTAAAAATATGTTTATACTCGACTTATTTAGCAAATAAGCTTAAGACGAATAGGGGAGATCAAGATTCAATATTTATTTATTTATTAGATAAATCCAAAGTTGATGGATTAAGACTCGGAGAAATTTGAATATTATGGAATTGAAAACATAAGTGAATATAATATGAGCTATGAAAAAAAAAACTAGCATAATCAAAGTTTACTCTTAGTACATATATAACATAGGGTAAAAATGTCATTGAAAACTATAGCACATTTGAAAACATAAGTGAATATGTGAATTTACAAGTCATTTTGAAAGAGTGGACAAATAATCTTCTGCTTGAAGTGTGATGATATATATGCTTTATATATAGTTTGTTATTAGACACCCAACATCTTTCCACATGCTCTTTCAGTCTCATAAAAAGCTAAGAAGGGTCTTTTTGATTGATTAGTATAAAAGTTTTGGATATATTTGTCTAACCCCATAAATTTTGTCCTCCAAAGTGCATACATTAACTATGATACAAGCTACATTTCAAGTTTCATAATTAGCCTAAACCTTTTTGTGGTGATGTTTGTATGTCACTTTATTAGACTATAAAATGTCAAAGTTTTGAGTTATAAGAAAGGAAAAACTCAATTTTAGGAGTTTAGATCCCCTACAACATTATGTGTAACGCTAAATTATTTGGGTCATAAATCCATGTTAAACAAAATTTCAAAATTATTTTTATGTTTTTAACAATATTAATATATGTTTGTAGAAAAAAATGACTAAAAATCATAGTTTAAATTTTTATATAAATTAAAGATCGAATATTGTACAATATAATTTAGAAAAAACAATGATTTTCATCGAAATTTTTATAAATCTATACTAATAGTTATTTAACATATAAAAATAATTTTTATTTTTTTAACATGGATTTAGAACCCAAATAATTTAATTTTATAATTTTTTATAAACCTATATATACAAATAGTTGTTTAATATATAAAAAATAATTTTTAATTTTACACTCATATAATTTCAATCCTCCTTGATTTTAGCACCTAATAACAAACACCCTTATTTTTTTTACTAGCAAACAATTGAGCTTACCATAGCCTTCTAATTTTAGTGTGCAAGTAAAGAACTTTAATGGTGGGTTGGAGTATCAAAATATGACACTGCTGTTTTTGAGAGCAAATCAATGATTCACATAACTCCCAAAGGAAGCTAGGGGTTGTGAAGGAGGGCTCTATATGATATTGAAGTAAAGCAAAATCAATTTGAGCTTAACTTAGCCTTCTAAATTTGGTGTGTAAAAAGAGTTGAATAGTGGGATAGTGTATCAAATATGACACTAATGTTTTTGAGAATGTAAATCTCAATGATTCACAATTTCACATGACTCCCAAAGGAAGCTAGCTAGGGATGTGGAGGTGAACACTACTTAATACTTATATGGGATTGCTTTACAAGAAGGTAAAAGTGGATGGGACCCATCACCCATGTGTGATGGACACTTGAGTTGAGGATCATACAACAAGCAAAAGTATGAACCCTGCTAAACCCATGTTACCGTTACCTCTCCAAATGGGCCTCTTTTATGCTTTATACTTGGAGAATATGTCCCCAAGATATGGGCTACTTTCAACTGTACATCAAGCTCCAATTGGACTGCTATAAGCTAGATTAACAGTTGCAGACAAATTGGCTTTACTCTTAAGCTTGGTAATGTGATGTGCATCTCTTGGAGGGTTGTAAAGTTGATCAATTTTTAAGATCTTCTATTACAATCTTTGTATATTTGGCTAGTTCTATACATTTTGCAGGATTTACCTAATGTGTACCTAAAGTCTCATTTTATGATTTTCATGTCTTAGGCTAGTGAGTTCGTATGACAATATTTTAATTTGTGGATTTGATCATTTGGTTTGTATGGTTCTGTGAAATTGTTTGTGGTTATATGCCTTAGACTAGCATTTCCAACAACTTCCTATTTTAGAGATTTTTTTTTTTGTAATCCACCTCATTTTCTAAAGGAAAAATAACTAAAAATAATACGAACTATTAAGTGTGAACCAAAAATAATATGAACTTTAAAATTCACTAACTCATGTACAAACTATGTCCACATTAACCAAAAATAATATGGTTTCAAATTTGTGCTAAAAATGAAAAAAAAAAAAGAAAAAGAAAGTTGATGAAATATTGTAATTACTTTTCAATACATATCCCAACTTCTTCTTCATCCTCACACATAATATCACTAGTGCACAGACAACCCGCAACCTTATGGAAAGACGACGAAGACATCCTTAGCGTAATAGCAGTTGGTGGTAACAGGTTGAAGGTGGCAAGACGAGTCCATTGATGGAGAAAGTGGGTTGAATCAACTCCGTCGATCTCCTAACGTACTCCGACCTGGTGTGCGCAAAAGCTTGGTCTCCCATGGTGATATCACCAATTCAACTTTAAATCACAGATAATCAACACCAATCTAATAAGAAATTTAATTTATAATGTGATGGCATGGAAATTGATTGATTTCAATTTCAAATTCTTCTCCAATTTCGTCCAAATTTGAAAACCCTATAAATTTATCGCCACTGAATTGGGAAGGAAATCAACATTCTTATCATAAATTGAGCATAAGTGAGCTTCAGACACTCAATGAAACACTCAAATCCCAACATTTCGTTCCAACAAACACTTGAATCCCTCTTGAATCCCCAATTTGCATCGCTGGCGACCCCAGTGATGGTTGGAGCCACCAATGGTCATCTTGTCTCCCGAACGACTGAAACTAGACCCGCCTCACCACCTGGTTCTATTGCCGGCCACCAACTATTATCTATGTGACTATGTCGATGTCGCCTTTGCCATCTCTGAGTTCTATTAGCTCCACAGTGCGGGACTGTGCGACAGTGACAATGGTGAGGAGGAAGGAGGAGTCTAGGTGTGTGTTTGGAAATTAATTACAATATTCCACCAACTTTTTTGTTTATTTCATTTTTAGCACAAATTTGAAACCATATTATTTTTGGTTAATGTGGAAATAGTTTGTACATTTGTGAGTGAATTTTAAAGTTGGTATTATTTTTGGTTCACAACTGATAGTTCATATTATTTTTAGTCATTTTTTCTTTTTTAAAATAGAAAAGTACTGGAAAACATAGAAAGGGTTCTCTCCATGTTGGTCCTTATCGAATTGGCCAACCTTGCTCTTACATTTCGGCTTGCTTCGCTCCCGGCGTCTCTTCTCCCTCCGTTGGGCTGGTTCTCGCCTTCATCTTCCCAGTGTCATCCTTCCTCTGCTCTTAGTGTGGGATGGTCCTCGCGGTGTCGTTGGCGCTTCGTCGGCGACGGTGCTGCTCTCGCCTCCGACTTCTACTTGGCTGGCTCGCCTAGCTTGCTGTTAGAGTTCTGTCACTTATGTGGCGTGCAAGATGCAACGCCGACCTTGCACACCAAGTTTTGCGTGTTCATTAAAAAAATTAACTATAAATAAAATAAAAATTAAAGCTACAACTTGCTTCTACATATATTTTTAATGATACGGTTTTATTATTATTTATATATGTAAATGTCCCATAAAAATGGTAGATCAATAAATTTTTGGCATGACCGTTGGATTGGGGAAGATCCATTGATAACTCATGTTCCAAATCCAACCTCAATAGACAACAACCTAATGGTTGGTAGGTTTATATCAGAAGACCATCTTTGGGACACCAATAAATTATATAACGATATAGGCAACCTAGTCAGTAGGGAAACTCTGGAAAAAATTAATCAAACACCAATCCCAAAACACATCCATCAGGACAGGCTATACTGGACACCTAGTAGAAATGGTTGGTTCTCAACTGCTTCTGCTATCGATCTCATCAACAAAGCAAAAAATCACTCCACATCTCGGTTGCAGTGGATATGGAAACTAGATGTGAACCCAAAAACCAAAGACTTTCTGTGGCGAATATCTAAAAATGGACTTCCTACGTCTGCCAAACTTGCCTCCCATGGGGTAAGCATTCCCACTGACTGTCCTTTATGCGGAATGAACTTTGAGGACACTGACCATCTTCTTGTCTGTTGCCCAACAGTAACACAAACAATTCAACAACTCTCCCTAAAAACCTATAGCAAAATCCGTGGTGCTTACGATTCCACCTCCAACACAATTGAAAAATTATGCGCCCTTTACACGTCCCTAAGTAAATAAGAATTTTCATCACTCGCTACAGCATGGTGGTGCTTATGGTATTTCGGGAACAAAGCCCTCTTCGACAAAGTTAATCCTAACCCTAAAACAATAACACCGTTCACAACGAACCAAATAACTAATTGGAAGAAAGCAAAAACTGACGACATAAGTACATAACAAAACATTCATAACAAAGAACCAAAACTAGGGAATACCAGAAAACGTACAACAAAATGGATTAAGTCGAGGCAAAGTATAGGCTTAACTTTGATGGAGCTTTATCCTCCAACAAAATTGGCTCATATGGATTTCTCATTAGGGATAGTTTGGGTAGTACTCAGTATACAGAATCCAGCTCATCCCCACTTCCCACAGTAATGGGATCAAAATACTTTGGTCTCTGGAAAGGAGTGCTTAAAGCAGTAGAATTGAAAATTTCGCGTATCTACATTGAAGGCGATAATCTCAGTACTATCAAAGGCCTTAAGGCATGCACGTCTTGCTCTGGTATTGTGTGCTCTGAACATGTTTTCAGAATATTAGATCTCACATATCTTTAGGGGCGGTGATCAAGCAACTGATCGTCTATATCACCTTGGGATTGTTTTCTCTGGCTTGACCCGCCCCTCAGATGTAGCATTAAGAAGTATCATATGTAAGGATGCTCTTGGCTAGTTGGTTTTGTCAACGACCAAATTCTTTCTTGTTAAAAAAAAATGTCCCACAAAATTCCGCGAGGACTTGAAATCCCACTCAAAAGGGCTTGACTTAAATTTTGAAAGAGCTTGACTTGACTAAATCTATGTCCGGTGCGACCGGTTTCTTGGTACGATGTGTTCGGACAGCGTACGTGCGTCTTTGCTTTGGTGGGTCTTGACATTTCTTCTTCTTCGTTGGGATTCTGGCAGTTAGAGTCGAGGCTGACTAGGGTCGATGTGGTGTGTACGGGGCGACTCCTTAATTAGGAAGGAGCTTCTTGGAGGTTTGTCTTCACTGCCCACAGGGATTCTTGATGTATCGCTGGCCAGCGGTGTTGTTTGACTTGTTTCGGTGTTTGGCTTTGTCTGTAATCCTCAACTGTTGTTAGATTTAGTTTTTCCTAGATTTGTCTTTATTGGGTTCGCTCCCGCTTGTTATCTTGCACCTTTTCTGTTTTCGATTATATGTTTTGAAGGTCGTCCTGAGCTAACAAGTCGACCATCAAGATTCAAGTATTTCTATCTCGAATTATTTCTTCAAAGCATAAATTATTTTATCAAAATGGGAAAGTGTTGGAGTTAGAGTACGAATAATATAGCAACGTTAAGTACAACCTTTTTTGACCATCCACAATCCACATCTCAGCGGGTTCACAAACTATAGAATTAGCCATAAGTACAAACCTTCCATAGCTTCCATTGCCGATCGTATGATATCAAGTTGCTTGATGGAACCCACACATTATCTTCTCTATTATAATTGAATATGCGCGCACAAATCATCTAAAAGTGGTGGTCTTTTTTTTTTAAAAAAAATTATACTCCATCCGTTAAGAAAAACATGTCGTTTTAGAAGTAAAATCTTATTAAGAAAAAACATGTCGTTTTAGATATTTTGATGTTCACTTTTCAAAATTACCCTTGTAATGATTAAACATTTATTAGTTGTAGTTTTCAATAAAGTTAAAAAGTAAAGTAATAATTAGGGGTATAAGTGTATTTTTGTTTGCTTTTATTTGTTTTTTAAAACATGTGCAAATGTCTAAAATGACATGTTTTAATTAACGGAGAGAATAATATACAAAAATAATAATCTTAAATATCCATTCAATCTTTTTATGATCGATCAGGGACCATCAAGGGTTTATAATGCATAATTGTTACAGTACATAAAATATTTATTGTTTCTAAGTTGAAGGAAAAAGGGCAGAAATTGATTGCTGGTCAGAAAAGCTTATCTGGGTTTCACATGATAACTGCAGCCAATCTAAAAGCATAGATGACCCCTTCTTCATAGCTTTTGGTAGTAAAATGCTTATTGAAGGCAAAGCAACCATGAAGGCCCATCAAAATTTGACTGCATTACCATATATCTACTACATTCCTCTTTCTTTAAATGAGGCTTTTGACATCTTCCTTGGTCAAAAAATAATGGGCAATTTTAGAGCGTGTTTGGCCAGAGCGTTTGAGCTAGTGTTTAGCGTACCTAGCTCATGAAATGGTGGCATTAAGCAATGTTCGGGGTTTCACCAAAGTAACGTTATCTTATCGCTGTCACTTACTAAACATATGAAGAGTTCGGTGTGTTGGTGGCTATTTTCAGTGGCGATTTAGGAATTTTCCTATGGGAGCTAAAAAAAATTTTGAGATTTTTTTTTATAAATATATTAGAAAAAATTTTAAATTTGTGATTTAAATATTCATTTTAGTAGGAAAAACAAAAATGATAAAAAAAAAAGAGATTTTTTTATATTTATATATAGAAAATAATGTTTTTTTTTTAAATATATTAGAGAAAATTTTAAATTTGTTATTTAATTAAACATTTTTAGTAGAAGAAAACTAAAGAGAAACAAAAACTATTAAAAAAAGTAAGGCTAGCTACAGGGGTTTGGAACCCGACCTCAAGGTAACAAATACCCCTTCTTACCTACTAATCTAAATTGTCTTTTCTTACCTACTAATCTAAATTGTCTTTGTAAATTTTTACTCCTTTTACCCTCTTTTATCCCAAAAGTTTATAAAAATTACAAAAAAAAATCCAAAATAAAAAAAACTACGTTTTTCTTCCAGTCTAAAGGGCTTCAGCCACCCCGAGCTAGATCCGGCATTGGCTACTTTGTTGAACAAAATGGATTTCATTGATAATTGATTAGTATAGAGAGGAACAAAAAGATCTGAAGGGAGAGGAACAAAAAGATGCATATGAAAAAAAAGCAGTGCCAGCAAGATTACTGTAAAAAATAATGGCTGGAAATCCATCTAGATCTAGATAGCTTTCCCTAATTAATCTGCAACTACAGCACTCCAACTCCTTAGACTTTCTTGTAAGACCATAAGTTTTCAGATGTACCCATCAAACCAGAAGCTTGGTTTCACTTCATATATATATATAGCTTCTTCTTTGTAATAGACTAAAAACCACATCCAACTAACAGTCAATTTTAATATCTTTTGAGATGCAACAAATCTCAATCTTAGGTGTCTTTCATCAAAAGCCAGCACTTTTATGCAGTTAGCAGGGAAGGCCTTAGCCTTGGAGGGGACTCTGCGGCTAACGACGAATCTCAATCCCATCCAAATGGTATCTAAATTTGGTACCAACCTGTTTGTTGAGTGCATTTGTAACATGTATGGTATGGTAGTACTACAGTGTACAGACCATCAAGTTTAATTGTTAGATAGGTCTTCAGAACAAGTATGGTATCTTATTGACTAAAAGAACCTCCAGTTTAATGCTAAGGATTAGTGCACAAATTGTAGATTAGGTCATCAAATCCTGATCTGAGAAGCAACAGCAAGCACTTTTGGTGTCTATAAATAAAGTTAAACCTCAAAACTGTGCCTTCTTGTTTAGCACACAAGCTCTCATTTACTCAAATAGTCGGTTGATTTGTATAAGAACATAGAATGATATAGGTTGAATAAGGAATGGATCTAGTTATTTAAATCCACATCGAATATAAAAGTAAATGCCTAAATGGTGTAACTTCTATGTATAACAGCTTAAGCTTTTGCGATAAAAGGGGAATCCAGAACTTATTGTATTCCTATATAGACCCGCGAGAGCATCCCCTTCTGATTTTCTACCCAAAAACCTTGTCAACTTCAATAAAAGGTCGAAACTATATAAATGGATTACTATATATCCATCCACCTATATCTATCTACATTTTATCATACTTCCCATAGTGACATAGCTCTAAAATCCGGAGTAGGTTTGTTTAGTGTTGGATGATAGTATTGTAACTTGTAACTAAATAAATGGTAAAAATCTCATACGAGTGTCGAAACTTTGCAATATTACAGGAATTTTTGTTAAACACCGAAAGACCGATCATTTGTACAGGACTACTAGTATATAGTACCTTTGATGTAAATCCTGGTATTGATTTTGTTCTTGGCCATACATTGGGTCAAACCAAAACCCCATGTACATGCATTAGGCATGTGGGATTGATTTCTTATGATTCCAACTCTGAATTAGGTCTCAATTCAATTATATTTGATCTTTTGTGTAGCCAATGAGTAAAGTTGGCACCACCAAAATTTCTAAAACAACATATTACAGATTTAATGCAGACATACCCACTACAAGAGATAAACCAAGGACCACCCTAGCTAGTTAGGGGAATCTCATAGCTTTTGCTAGCTTTACCACATAAGGAAAGGGTGAGTGACAAACTCAATTAAGTATGTTTTCACAAGATTTCATCTAAAAAGATGTTCTCTTTTTGTGAGGGTAAGTTGAGTTGCCCCTTTCACTTGGTAGACCTTTTGAATTTTGGGATATTCATCACATCAGTTGTTGTAATTTATATGGATTGGTGGCAGGCCGGTGGCCACTTTGGATTTATCATATCACCAAAGGCCTAAGAAAATGACAACTTGGGCCTCAACAATGAAGGCCCTATCAAAATTTTCCAACAATCTATATTTCCAATTCTTAACTTATATACTCGTCTAATCTGATATTTCGAATTCTTACCTTATATACTCCGTATATATTAAAAAAATGATATAATGCCTATCTCTGAATTGATTATACAATGAAATTAAAATATCAACATCTCTATTTTTTTTAGCAGTGTGACAGCCAACATCTAAAGTGGTGGTGTATATGCATATCCTTTTTCATTCACTTTTAGTATTCTGAATTCAAAATTATTCTACAAATTTTGGCGTTATTTAGAATGTCAACTTGATATGCAAGTTCATTAATATTCTTATATTGGAAGGGAGAAAGAATGAAGATAATGATGGTTTTATGTTGACATGTGACTGAAATAGAGGCCAAATGATTCAAGTTAACTATGTTGGATTCTCAACAAGTTCAATTACATGTATTTCTTGGGGGGGAAAACTTACTAAGGGACTTGTGGAATTATCTACCCAATATTGAAGAAGCTTTATTAATAATACATGAGCAATAGTCCACTTTTGAATAATAATAAATAAATAAAAACTCTGACTAAGGATGAAAATAAATCGAGTAATAGATGGATGAAATCATTCTATCACCTATCCTGTTGTCTGAACCATTCTATTTCTATCCAATCCACCCACACCCAATCTAGTCTTCACATATGGGAGGGTGATTTAGATGAGTTAAATGAATAAACGAGTGGACATATCTCTTACTATTATTATAACCCACATACCCAAATATACACAAATGAAGTGAGATAACAAAGAGAAGTAATGAATTTTTTTTACTTATACCTTAGATAAGATATTTAAATTGGTAATGTTCATTTGATATTCCGGATCAATGTATCTGCACCCAATCTACATCAGTTTTTTATCCAAGGATTAGATGACTCGATCACCTAGAATAATCTTTATCCAGGTCTCCAAACCTACCTTAATGTTTTGTTTTTGCACAAATTATAGGTTTTCATAGAATTTTCCTAAAAGTTGGGTATTGGTGTAGTTGGAGAGTGATGTTGAAAAAAGTGACAGAGACCAATAAAGAGAAGTAAAATCAAAGTGATACTCTTCCAGACAAAGAGGAGATAAAGAGGGTTTTGGCTCAAGTAATATTTGAACACCAACATTAATTTGTATGAACCCTAAAAAAAAAGTAGTGAAGTTATAAGCCGCATCACAAGAGGGCAGCCCTAGCCCCTAATACTGTCCTTTAAATACAGCAATCATCTTTCCTCTTTCTGACTTGAAAACCAAGTAACCAACCAAAGCCAGAAGCCTCTTACAGCACCATGTATAGTCATAACAGCTTCTTTCGATCCACGGCAGCTGATCAGCTAGGCTCAGCTTCATCCCACAACATGAACATAGAGACTGAAGCTCCAAACATCATGTGCACTACTCTCAACACCGCCAAGCTTATACAGAGAAGCATTCGCAGCCATGCTCTTACAAGGGCGATTCGTATAACCTGCCCAGCCTCTCTGAAGGCCCTGTTCGTAGAGTCCATAGTGCTGGTGACTTGGAGGTAAAAAACATCACCCCTAGTTCAGATTTTCTTCAAATTGATCAACACTAGTTTGCATACTGAAAACAAGTGTTTTGAAGGGTGTGAGCAGTTGCATTGCTAAGGGAAAGGAAAATAGTATGATAATTGATGGGATGATGAAGAAGGCAAGTCGATATAGTCCAGAAGAGAAGAGGGAGAGGATAAACAAGTACAGAAGCAAGAGGAACCTCAGGAACTTCAAGAAGAAGATTCAGGTAGCTGCAGCAAATCCCTAATTCTGTAATTCACATCAATTGGTTATCAAGTTTAACCCCCCAAAAAAACATCAGTATGAATGCAGGAAGGCATTAGCAGACAGCAGAACGAGATTCAGAGGGCGATTTGTGAGGAATGATGATATATCAATAATGACAACAATGATGACGATGGAAAGCAACGTTACCTGTGGCAATCTTCTCTCAAATGATCATTCGAGCACTTACCATCATCATATGGTGGCGAGAGGGGATGAAGACGGTGAAGATGAAGAGAACAGCTGGATCAATCTTCTGGACTACTACTCATAAAGATGACATAACATGTGAATGATAAATAGTGCATAAATGGAAGGAACTGTCTACATTTTCAGATCATTCAAGCACATCACTATCGCAAACGAATACTTGGTTAGAGAAAAAAATCGCAGTAAGAAATGATAGAGAAGCAGATCGTAGCCTACAACAGTTTGGATTTCCCGGACAGACTAAAATAAAATACTTGTCCGATTAAAGAAGTTATGACTAAATACAGTTCATTTCTCTTGAGATGTTCGAAGGCCAAAAATAGTGCAGTAATCATCTGTAACCTCCAACAGAGAGCCTCCGTTTTCTTACTCTGCTTTCGGCTTTGTGAGTTTCGGTGCTTCTAACCTCCCTGACTTGGAAGTGCATCGTCCTACGAACTTGAGAACTTCGTCTATTAAGATTACTGGGAAAGCGACGAGCAGCACCAAGAGCCATTCGTTGAGACTCAGAGGAACGATGCCAAACACTTGTGCGAGGAATGGCACGTACAGGATCAAGAAATGTAAGCCGAAGGAGACGGACATGGCAACAAGCAGCCAAGGGTTGACCCATGGGGGCATTGACAAAAGGCTGCCATCTTCCGAGAGGGCGTTTAGGGAGTTGAACATCTCAATGGCGACCAAGACGGACAGTGAGAGGGTCATGGCTTTGATCTTTCCTGTCTGGAAGTAGTCGCAGGGGTTGGCATCAAAATTGAACACTTGGGATCCAGCCGTGAAAGGAGACACGGAGAACCCTTCCCATGTAGGGCATTGGGCCCAGTTTGAGAGCTGGGAATAGCTGACGAGTGTGTGGCCATCTTGGCTCAGATCAAGGCCCAAGAAAGATCCCTGAGTGTACCATATGACAAAAATTCCCACAGTTGCTAGACCAACATACATCCCAATTACCTACATTCAGAAAAAGACATCAGTTCACTACTAATTAGCTACTTGTTCTTCAATGATGAACAAAGAGAGCTTAGCACAAGATGTTACCAGATAGCGGAACAAAATCCAAGGGCTGATCAATGAGTCGTCACTCCTTCGAGGAGGTTTTTTCATTATGTCCTTGTCTGGTGGATTAAAACCCAAAGCAGTTGCTGGGGGGCCATCCGTGACCAAATTGACCCACAAAAGCTGAACGGGGATCAGACCTTCAGGAATGCCTAGAGCAGCTGTGAGGAAGATGCAAGCAACCTCGCCAATATTTGAGGAAATCATATACCTAAATCATGTATAAAAATTAGAAAATTTGAACTGTCATTCTGAACCTAACGAATTGCATAGACAAGTAAAATAGGCAAGAGATCATTACATTATACGCTGAAGAGACAAACGAACACAATATCTAATATGTACAAGTTACAATCAAGTACTATCAGGAAAAAGAAGGGAAACACCAACACTCAGCTTAGTGAGATTAATTTGAAACCATCATTCTGAACCTATAGTTGTCCGATGCTGCATTTCGTTTACGCATTCTCAAAAATAAGGCAACACGAAATACGAACCAACCTAAAATTAGAAATACTATTACTTGGTGATGATATCAACGTAAATAAATGAAATGAGGTAACACTGCTGCGGTCTGTGGATGAACTGATAACCAGAGAGAGACAGAAACCTGATAAATGCCTTCATATTGTTGTAGATTGATCTGCCTTCAGACACAGCAGCCACTATAGTGCTGAAATTATCATCTGCTAGTACCATGTCAGAAGCTTCCTTTGCAACCTGATCAAAATTACAAAAAAATCATAAATTAGCGAAGTGACAAACTAAGGAAATGCTAGAATCTTTGTATAGTAGAACAAAACAGTCCCAAAGTGGTGTTGACTATCCCAGTCAACCAAGTTTAAAGAAATGGGAAGTTTAACACGGAATATGATCAAAGCAGGAAAACAATATGATTGGACATGAGCAAAGCTAATAGCTCAAGTGAAGCTTATAGTCAGCTGATTCAACCAGTCATAATTACCAGTAGCTTTGTCAGTCTTCATTCATAAACTGCAAGAATAATATGGTTTTGCAATTTAATTTGAATCCCATAGCTGAAATATGGAGTTTAGTCCTTATAATTTTGTTTGTGGTTTGAGCCTAAAACGTTCAAATTAGTGGCATATGCAGTGCAGGTTTCTCAGTGTGGAATATCAGGAAGAGAAACACCAAGAGATCTGGTAAATACAATTTTCTAAGACTTGTTTTATGATCCAGGGTGTTACCATGTGGTATGTTCCACCGATCAAGCAAGTTGAAGACTATCATTTATTGTGATTGTTATTTGTGACAGACAATGGAAGGCTTGACAATCAGTCGATCACTAGATCTCTATAATGTCTTCAAGTTAGATAATTAGTAAGAAGCCTTAACAATTGAGAAAGCACAGAATTTGCAAGTTGAGAACCATAGACAAAAGACAGATGTCATAGACGTGTAAAATTACCTCTGTTCCTGAAATACCCATTGCAATGCCAATATCAGCTAACTTGAGGGCAGGAGCATCATTAACTCCATCCCCAGTCATGGCAACGACTTCTCCATCTTCTTTAAGCAACCTCACTATCTCTTGCTTGTGCCTTGGCTCTGCCCTGGAAAACAGGAGTCCTCCAATTTGTCTCAAATGTGCTTTCTGATCACGAAGTTCCATAAACTCTCTTCCTGTCAAGCTTCTGGATCTAATGTCTTCATCTTGTCCAAAAACACCGATTTCATGGCAAATGGCTTCTGCTGTATTTTTATTATCCCCAGTGATAACCATGACTCTAATGCCAGCAGCTCTGCAGTCCTCAATTGCTTGACGAACCTCTTTACGAGGAGGATCCTTCAGCAATACAAGGAAAACACAAAATCATTAGAAATCTACAAACAAAGCCTTGTCAATAGGTTTCTATTTTCCATTTTGAATAGTCAACAGATTTGCACATCACAACAAATGCACAGAAACTTACTCGTATTCCAGCCATTCCAACAAAGATAAGTTTGCTCTCTATTGAGGAATATTTAGATGGATCAAGCAACAACGCATGAGCTGGGTGATCCTCATCGCCGTCATAAGTTTCAAATTCAGGAAGATCCTCTTTGTATGCAAAACCTAAGCAACGCAGAGCACTGGTGGACATGTCATGAAGGCTGTCCGAGATAGCCTTCCTCATACTTTGATCTAGTTCAACAATTGAACCATCCAGCAATTGTACAGAGGAACTCCTTTCCAGTAAATTCTCCACGGCACCCTGTAGCATTGTTAATTATTAATGTATTATACATTTTAGGAGTAATGCACGATATAATATGACATTAAACATTGTTATTCAAATCCAAAAAAAATACAAGTGAATAGAAATTTACAGAGCAGCAAGCCAAAATAAAAACACAAGATTTATACACTGTACCAGATGAACCAAGGCACAGAAAATTGACATTTTTAAGTACCTTTACTAATAAAGATTTTCCTCCAGATGTAGATGAGACTATAACTCCCATTGACTTCCTATCACGATCAAATTCGAGAGTCGCTATGCGGCGTTCAGATTTGCTCCAAAATTTGCAACAACCTTCAAAGAAGAATAAGAATAAACCAAAGATTAAAATAAAATAAAAATGACGTGAGTGGAAAGTTCAAACATTTCTGGAAATCGGCAAACACTGTCACATACGTAAAGCATGAGGATCTGAAGAAGCACCGCCATCTACTCCATTGGGAAGACCCATTTTCTCAACCAACACCTGAGAAAAACAAAGAAAATAAAATGGAATAATGACATTTTTTTACAAGGAATAACTGTTCACAATGAGGAGTTAGTAGGATGCGAAAGACTCTCTCACCTTCAATGCAGCCTCAGTGGGCATGCCACTCGCAACAAAATGATTGCCAGACCATTCAACCCCAGCATCATTGCAAAGGGCAGAAATTTTAGCAATGGTTTGCAGATTTGCATCCATGCTACCTGCTGGCCAATCTTGAATCCTACCATCTAAAGGATTGTATGTTGTCCCGTCAACATTAAAGGTCCTAACACGGTTACTGATGGCACCCATCGCAACAAGCTTAGCTACAGCCATCTGGTTGGTGGTTAGAGTACCAGTCTTATCAGAACATATTACAGTGGTGCAACCAAGAGTCTCAACACTCGGCAACTTCCGCACAAGAGCATTCTTTTGAGCCATCTTGCGCGTTCCCAGGGCCAAGCACGTTGTTATCACAGCTGGCAAACCCTCTGGAATAGCAGCAACAGCCAATGCCACGGCAATCTCAAAATAGTACGTGCACTTCTCAAATGAAAACTTGAAATTCGTGGGCCACCCGTCGACATATTCCCAAGTAAGGAAATATTTCACATTGATTAGCCACACTAGTAAACAAACCAATCCAATCATAGCAGTCAAAGCTTCACCGAATTCATTCAACTTCTTTTTCAGCGGCGTGTCCTCCTCATTTTGAGATGCCTCCTGAATCTGCGAATGAACCTGCCCAATCTCAGTCTCCATCCCTATCTTTGTAACCAAGCAAAGGCAATTCCCATTCACAACTGTCGTTCCAGCAAACACCATACACTTCTTTGACTGAATTTCTGATTCTTCGGGAACAGGCCTGGTGGTCTTACTGACAGCTTCACTCTCGCCAGTCAAGGATCCTTGCTCTAGCCTCAGAGTCGAGCTGATCAAACTCACAATCCTCATGTCAGCAGGCACCTTATCACCTACCCTAAGCTCAACTATATCACCCGGTACGAGTTCTTTGGCAGGCAATCCTGAAACCTTTTTCCCATCCCGAATCACTGTGGCACTTTCAGACTGAATTTCTTTCAAGGCTTCTAATGCTTTCTCAGCATTGTTTTCTTGCCAAACTCCCACAATCGCATTCACAATCAATATCAAGAAAATAACCAACGGCTCCACAAAAGCCGTGATCTCCATCTCCCCTCCTTCATCCCCATCATACCAAGCAAGCACGAAAGATACAACTGCAGCAGCCAAAAGAATCCTAACCAAAGTGTCATTAAACTGATCTAAAACCAACCTCAAAATAGAAGCCCCCTCGTGCTTCTCCAACTCATTCCATCCATAGATCTTACGCCGGTTCTCCGCCTCCTCCGTTGAAAGCCCGACATCACGGCTCACCCCGTACTTCTCCTCACACTCCTTAACATCCTTAGCCCACGGCGCGAAGGAATCTCCGTTCGTCGCCGGATCAGTATTCAACTTCTCGCTCGTCCTGTAATCTTGCCCTCCTTTACCCATCGAATTGGATTATTCGAGCTGAAATCGAACTCGAACAAACGCAAATCGAAGTAATATTTCCTGCAAAGAGGACAATTCAGACAAATTAACCTCCTCATAAAAACCTAATGAAAACAATCGAGAAATACAAGATTATAGAAGATTAAAGGCGGTAGAAGCAACCGAAACGGATGAATCGCTAAAAAGGAACGACGGATAGGATGAGGAGGAGGAAACTAACAGTTAGGGTTTCGTAAACTTACCAGATTCGTTCAGTGGCAGTGTTGAGATTGGACAGCAATTGAGATCAGATTCACGATCCGTAATCGTGAAGCATTTATCAGAGGAAGGTGACTCCAGTGAAATTGGTATCGGACGAAGGAGCGTGAAGGAATCAAAGGTCTGACGAAATCTTCACCAGATCCGGTTGTTTGGTATACCACTCGGCGAGGAGTGCTCGTGCTTCTCTCTCTCTCGGTGGCTTTTATTGACAGAAAAAAAAAGTAATGGGCTCGTAAATATAATTAAGTTTCCCACTGATTTGGGAAACAAAATACTCCGTATTAGGGGTAAAATAAAAAAAAGCTACACGCGCAACATCCAATGAGATTACGACACGTAGGGAGTTGCTCTATTTTCGGACGTGGCGCCAGTTATTGGTGGACGAGGCGACGTTGGGTTCATAGAGCTGGTTGCGTACGAGTTTCGAACTCTTCTCGGCTTCCTGTCTGTTAACTTCCGGGGAACTCTATGTATCGGCTAACTCGACGGATTTTAGATTCGTATTAATTTCATTACGCATATATACAGTGACGGAGCCAGGAATCTCGGCCAGGTGTGCTAAAAAAATTTCATAAAATATTTTTTTTGATGTATATTTATTAAGAAGATTTTTTAAAAATATATTGAAAAAACACTAAAATTGTGATTTTTTAAAATGACATTTTTTAATGAAATATGACATTTTTAAACATAAATATAGAGAGAGAATTTTTAAACACTAAAATTTAAACATAAATATGACATTTTTTAATTAAATAGTTTATAGAAACAAAAAATATAAAGAGAATTTTCAATGAAATAGTTGATAGAAATAAAAAAAAATATAATGAGAAATAAAAAGGAATTAATGATATAGTAAGACAAATAAAACGGGAAGGAGTTGGGAATTGAACCCAAAACCTTTTGATTTTGATTCTCATTCCCTTACCACTTGAGGTAAAGATCACTTTTGTTTCAAATATCCTTTAAAGATCTTATATTATCTTAAAAATACTATATATATGCAAAAAAAATTATTATTTTTTTGTATTTTTTTTTCCGCCATGGGGGTGCTCGAGCACCCCCAAGCACCCCTGGCTCCGCCCCTGCATATATACATGAATGGATTTTAGATTCATGTTGTATATACGAATGGAATTTAGATCCGTCTATATTTTAGGGTCCGCTCTTTCTTTTTCTTTTTCTTTTTTTCATCAAGGTTGCGGATCATGGATCCGGTCCTTATATTTTTTTTATGTTTTTTTAGTCTTACTTTCTTTCTTTTTTCGATAAAATAAATAAATTCTTTCCTTTCTTAGCATTTATATAAATATTGTATTTTTAGAAATGACTATAAATAATACAGTACTATGTATGAATTATCAATGATAAAAATATATATATGAATTTTCAAAATCACAAATTCATATAAAATTAAATTAATATTATACAATGTATAGGATTTGCAAATTAAAAAATTAATTTGAACTCAAAATATAATTAATACAAAAAAATTGATTAAAAGATTATAAAATTAATGGTGAAAATCAATATTTATGATCTCCTCGTTCCAACGACAAACACAATGGATCTGGGTAGACAAAAAATGGATATGGACAGACAAAAAACTATATAACATGAAAGTTACAGAACTCAGAAATGTTTTTGTAGAAGAAATTAAGATAAACTATATTGGAAATCAGTGGGTCTCAACAATAAGTGCATTATAATTTATTACCGAACTAAACAACCTACAACCTAGTGAAACCGATTGGATTTGGGGCATCGACTATTTCCCTAAAGTTAACACTTTTTTATGGAAGCTGGCAATGGAATGGACTCCCTACAAAAAACTCAACTTGCACAAAAAGGAGTTGTAGTGCCCGTAGCCTGTGTTTTTGTAACTACTTTGATGAACACACAAAGCACTTTTTTTTACTGAATGTCCTACCATCCTAAACCTTATTTAGAAACTCGAAAGACAAATACATGACAAAATATGACAATCAAACCAAACACTACTACAAATGAAGTAAAGACTAATATATAGATGTTTTCACAAGAACTTGACACAAAGCAAATATGGTATTGGCGACTATACGGTGGGAATTTGGACAGTTAGAAACAAAATCGTATTCAACAACGATATCCCGTTGAACGAACGTGGGTGGGAGTGTATCTAAGGCAACAATTACGTAACTGAGAAACCACTACAACCATATTATGGGAAGAGACTGAACCCACGGTAACAAGAACACAACCATCCACAAGAAAGAAAAGGAATATAATTCCACCCCTGCGAGAACGTTCAAAATTAACTTCGATAGTTCCAAGCTCCCTCTGGGAGAAGCCATAACGGGATTTGTGATTCATGACCATGTAGGTTCGTTGATGCCATGTGATGCTTCACACCGTGGTCATTCTTCAGCACTGTTGGCAAAGATATACCTGCCTTTCACTTAGGACTTGTAGTTGCAAAAAATCTAGGGATCCGTCAAATCGAGGTGGAGGATGACTGTTTAACCGTCATCAACATTGTGAACAACCTTTGAAAATATCATTGGGAGATCGAGATGTTGATTTCCGGCTCACTTCTCATCCTCCAGACTTTTGAGTCATCTTGTTGCTACCAAATCTCCCGTGAGATCAACCAAGTTGCAAATAAAGTAGCACGCATCCATCAACATCTAACCGAGTCACAATTCTCTGGCTTCCCATTTGGAAATCCAAGCACTCGTCCTCAAGGACACTATTTGGTGAATGGGTGATATATTAGCAAGGTCTGACTGTACACCACCCAAAATCTTACATTTCAAAAAAAAAAAGGGATTTGGACAATAGACAAAAATCCAAGTCGATTAGGAGTTAAGTGGTGGTGTGTCCCTAGGGAAAGCGAGCTTCGACGATTCAAGGTCTCGTCAATCTCAATAGATCTCTCAATCACTATTGGTTCGATCTAATTCCCTCTCAAAGTAGCTCTCTATGGTGCTCAGATCTTGCGCGTGATACGTTTGGGATACCCGATCCTTCGCCTGTGGGCTTCAGATCAAGAACCACGCCGTATATTTGCTTTGATCTTGCAATGCTCTTTGATATCTCCTGATTTGGAACAATTAAAACGAGTAATTAGAATTCTGATTTAGCGACAGAATTTATACTTGGAAAATTCAGCAACTTGAGAACAGGGAAATAGCGACAGAAAGAGAGAAAGCGAGGCAAGGTGTGCGCGGATCTCAGGAGCGCAGGGGCTGGGTACACAAGCGTCGGCCTCAGGGTGTGCGGAAGTCCGGATGCGCGCGGGGGTCTCGCTGGGAGCGAGGGAGGTGGCGAGCGCGCGGGTGAAGCGCCTGGAAGCCGGGTACGCAGACGCGGGAACGGGCGCGAGGTGAGGCGCCTGGAGTGGCCTCGCTCGCTAGGAGCGGCTCTGCCTGCGGATGACCCCAAGGGCTGTGCTCTCCTTCTTGCGACAGTTTCTAGTTTAGGGTTTGTATTGGTTTTGCCGATGGGATTCAAGCAAGGTGAGGGAAGATGATTTGTGATGGCCGAAAGTCTTAGAACATAAAAGCTTTGGGATTGATAATCGAAGAACCCTTAATCCAGCGGCTTCGCCTTCGCACTAGGCCTCCTGTGCGCATCCCCGGCGCCGCGCTCGCACGCCCTGAGGAGCACCGGCTCCTGCGTGTCCGAGGACTCCCCGCGTCCAGGCTCTCTCTGCCTCGCTTGTTGATTTCTTTGTTCTATCGCCATTGTTAATTAGTTTTAACTTAGTTTAGATAATTGCTTAATTGTTGCCGTTCTAATTAGTTAGCCCATAGTTATTAGTTGTTAGACTTTCTTAAGTTAAGAACTTTAGTGAGTTTAGTTTTGAATAGTTAAGAATTAGTTTAGTTAATTGGTGTCAATTCACGGAATACGAAGAGCATAAGCAAGATCGACGGATTAGTTTAGCAATTGGCCGGTCTAGCCGATTGCTATACATCAGCGCCTATGGAGATGACCCTCTCTCACACACTCTTGAATGTGTACCCCTTCTATCGAATCTCAAGCACAACTCTAGTGGTGGACTAGAAGCTTAGTTGAGGGGGCGGAAAATTAAACCCTAATTTTTTTTTCGGAAAAAAACATCAATATTATGAATGTGTAACTAGAATAAAAACATAAATCGTGCATACTTCCATGCGCTGGCTCCCACATGTTCCAAGTTATGAAAAAAACTCAATATCTAAAAAAACTATCAAAAGATTGGAACAAAACAACATTTGGAAATATATTTCGACAACTAAAGGATATAGAAGATAAATTGACAAATCTACAGAGGGACAATATCTCTGCACCTCAGAGTAACAACAACAACAAACAATTGCGGCTGCTTAACAAAAAGAACAAAATCCTACCATAGTCTATATTGACGACAAAAGGCGAAAACAAAACACCTAAAACTCCCCGATACAAATTTAGGATACCACCACAAAATAGCTACAGGACGCAGAAACAGGAAAATCATTAGAGAAATCGTAACAACCGTAGGAACAACAATTATAGGGGAAGAAAACATTAGAAGAGAGATCCGCGACGATTTTGAAAAAACGATTCAAAGAAGAAAGGATCAACTATCGACTGTTAGATGAGTATCTAGAACTAATAGATACAGAAATTACTCAGCAGGAAAATGAGTTCCTCACAAAACCAATTACAAACCAGGAAATAAAGAAAGCCTTTTTCTCGATAGGAAAGGATAAATCCCCAGGACCAGATGGAATGACCGCAGAATTCTACCAACGATACTGGGATATTGTTGGACCATCCATTATAAAAGCAATCAAAGGATTTTTCCATTCTGGAAAAATGCTTAAACAAATTAACCAAACGTTTATATCCCTGATCCCTAAATGTGAAAACCCAAGAACAACAAACAATTACAGACCAATCAACCTCTGTTCAACACTCTATAAAGCTATTGCCAAAATCCTACCAGAAAGACTTAAAACGGTTCTAGGAAAATTGATTCACCCACTTCAAGGAGCATTCATTTCAGATAGAGCAATTCAAGACAATGTACTCATTGCACATGAAATTTTCCACTCCTTCCGCTCTAAAAAGGGCCGGAAGGATTGGATAGAGATCAAACTTGACATGGAAAAAACATATGACAGACTGAACTGGGACTTTTTGTTTGCCATTATGTCTAAGTTTGGTTTTTGCCAAAAATTCTGTGACTGGATTAAAGAATGTATCCAAACAGTGTCATTCTCTATTCTAGTAAATGACGAACCAACTGACTGGATTAAAGAATGTATCCAAACAGTGTCATTCTCAATTTATTCGAGCTTAGGTTATATTTTTTGGTCACAACTTTAACCCAAATATTATCCGGTTGAGTATGAATTTTCCAAAGAAGTTTTTGTTGTAGATTGATATTACGTTCTTCTGCTAGTTTTATTCCAAGACCACCTTGGTGTTTTGGTGTGCAAATTTTTTCCCAGCTAACTAGAGGGCTATATCTTTCTGATCTCATTTTATTCCAAAAGAAGTCTTTATTAATTTGGTCTATCTATTCACTACAACAGAAATGTCTATTAGCGACCAAAATTTTAGCGACGAATTATATTTCCTCGATAAATGTGACCTTTAGCGACAAACATGTCCCATCCTCATAAAAGGACGCATGAACTTTAATGAGGAACCTATATTCCTCGCTAAAAGTGACATTCAATGACAAATGTTTTGGTTCATCGCTAATTGTTATCATAATGTGGTCGCCTAAAGGATAAGAAATATAGCGACAAATTTAGAGCTTTTATTGAGGAATATTTTCATCGCTAAAAGTATAATCATCGAGGAATTTTAAATTTTATCGTTATATATATTTGATGTGAATTATGTAAAACCCACCAAATTTTTTGGCGACAAATATTAGAAATTTTCACTAAAAGTGTATATTTATTGATGAAAAAATTTGTTGCTAATCATATTAATCAACGAGGAAATTTCATTTTAGTCTTAATAGGTTGGGTGAAAGTAAATAAAAATTACTCAAATTTATTAACAAGAAAGCATTAAATTCCTTGCTAAATTTATTAGTGATAAAGATTTTAATTTCTTGCTTTAAAATGTTTGTCAAGGAAAAAGTTTAATAAATATATTAATCAACAAAGAAAAAAAAAACCAAGGCAGACGCTGAATACATGTATTTCTGTTCTCTCCTTCTGCCCTACCAACCAGCCCGAGCGCCTCCCATCTTCGTCTCCTTCATCCCGCGATCCACCATCTCTCTCACTCGCCGCGCTATCCCCTGAACCCTAAACCACCACCTCGCCAGGTCGCAGCCCTCTTCGTTTCTTCTCCGCCGCTTCACTACCGTCCATCCTAGGCCACCGCTCTGACTCTCTCGCTCCACGAGATCCACCTTCTCCCTTCGGCCGCCTCTCCGGTCTCTTTGCACCTGCCGGAACCCGAACCATTGACCTTGGTTATCGATCTCTTTCGACCACCGCAATCTCTCTCTCCACCGTCACCGTTGCTGCTCCCGATTGGCAGCGATTCCTCCGTCTCTCGACCTCTTTCTCTGCTCCTCACCACCGACCTTCTCCGTGTCGCCATCACCAGCGTCCTTTTCGTCTGCGAGATTCTTGCTTCTTGATATGGCTTTTATTCTCCCTTCGAGAGTTTCAACTTCAACCTCGATTTCGCCTCAGGTAAGTGCAGGTTCATCTCTCCAATGCTTTTGATCTTTAGCATTGAACTAAACGTCTAATAATGTTGAATTTGTGACTTTGTTGTGTCTTGGTTTATTGAGTGTTGATTTCGTTTGGTAGTGTTGGGCTGAATTTGTGCATAATTGATGCCGAATTGATTGAATCATCGATTGCTTTGCTTGCCTGATTACTGCAGTTTGTGTTGTTGTTTTTCCCTTTTGTTATGTGATGGTAGTGCGATCGATGTTGCTTCATGAATGCTGATTTGGCTCGATTGGAATGGATTGTAAAGGTTGTAACTTGAAATTGCTTGTGATTGTCTTTCATTATCGGACAAATTATGTTTTATTAAGATTCAGAAGTGGATTTAGAATTGCTATATGGTAAGGGCAATTTGTTGATAACATATGTTCTATTACTTGCTTCCACTTGTTGTTGGTGTTGTTGGTTTTGTCGTTGTGGCTTAGCTTTGGTGATGATTGTGGCATTGCATCTTCCTGACTTTGCCTTGCTTGATTTGTGCTAAACCTAGCTAGGATCGTGAGACTTTGATAATTGAATTGCATGTGGTTGATTGAAATTTCCTGTTTTTATCTGAAATTAGTTGAGTCCTTTCTAAGTCTCAAGCTTATGGATATTTGCTGGTTTGTTCTATGATGCTTTTTAGCCATACATATCTTGCTAGCATCATGCTTTTGGACTGAATTTAGAAGTGAATTCTGGCTGAATTTAGCTCTTAAATTTAGTTAATGGTTACATTTATTTATTTGAAGCGTGGGCTACTTGATTATTTCTTCTTGGATTGATTTCTAACTGAATTGAATTTGAACTATATATGAAGTCATTTATGGAATTTGCTTGATGTATTTACTAGGTGTGGTTAATTTATTGACCTTTGCTACTGGATTGGTTATGTACGTAACTTGCTAGTTTTATTGGGCATGTTTGCTTGTGGCTTGCTATGTTTTCCCCATGGCCTGCTTTGCTTGCCTCGTGATTCAGGAGGTCTATCTGTGAGGAAACCGCTGCTGCTCCTTACTTGCGTCGAATTCGTCCAAATTGGTCGCATGTACTCATCCCGACTTGGCTTTGAATTCCCCTTCTCCTGAGCGACTCTAATTTATGTTCGGTAAGTGCTGTTATGTTCTCATACGCCCCTTAATTATTTTTATCGCTTTATATATTCTCGAATCTTTCACTACTTGTGCGACGAAATTTATTCCTTTTGCAATGAAAATTTTAGTCGCCAATAATATTAACACAATTAGACATAATCATTAACGAGGAAAAAACATATTAGCGACGAAATTGTATTTGTCGTCAAATACATTCAACGACTATTTTCGAATCCTTCAACTTTTTGGCGACAAGACATTTGTCCTTTTACGAGGAAAATATTAGTCGTTAATAGTTACAACGAGACAAAACGATTTCATCGCTAAAAGTTTCAGCGATGAAATATTTTCCCCTCGACTAACCTTTCCTTGACGAGCTTTTTGCGAGGAACAAGCGACGAAATGCATTTTCTCGTCAAATCTCTTTAGCGATAAAAAATCGATTTTCAACGACGAAAAATTTCCCCGCTAATACCCATTTCTGTTGTAGTGATTGCAGGATTCCTTTTGGCAAGAGGAAGTTTTGCATCAAGTAATTAGTTTTGAAGCTTAAATTTGCTTGAATGAGAGTTGCTCTACCTGCTTGAGATAATGTAGAGGATTTCCATTTGGATAACTGTTTTTTAATGCTTTGTAGTGCTTCTTCAAACACACAATTTTTAACCCTACCATTGACTATTGGGATGCCTAGATATTTTTCCAATCCTTGGGGTATGGGGATATTCATTTGTTGCACTAATGATTTGGCAAGAGTTTGATTTACATTTTTTGATAATTGGATAGAGCTTTTTTGATAATTGATTGTTAGTCCTGAAAGATTAAAGAAATTGTTGAGATTATTTTTTATTGTGTCTAGACTTATATTCGAGGCTTTCGCAAAGATTAGAGTGTCATCTACAAAGGTTAACATGGGTATCGGGGTACCTTGTTGTTTTAGTTTTATACCCACTAAACCATCATCGAGTTGGGCTTCTGCTATGAGTTTTCTTGCTAATCCTTCCATTACTATTACAAAGATGTAAGGAGCAAGGGGATCCCCCTGCCGGATACCTCTTTATGGTTTAAATTTACTACCAGGCGAGTTATTAACAAGAACTGAGAATGTGGTGGTTGTGATACATTTCATGACCCAAGAAATCCAATGAGGATGAAAGCCAAATTTTGTTAAGACTGCCTGAATATAGTTCTAGTTAATTTTATGATAAGCTTTCTTCATATCTAATTTTAAAGCCATCCATCCCTTTTTGCCTTTTTGTCTATGAAAGGTATGGAATATTTCATGCGCTATTAAGGTATTATCTTGGATTGATCTTCCTTCTACAAAAGCACCTTGAAAAGGGTTAATAATCTTAGGTAAAATATGTTTGAGTCTATTTTCCAAAATTTCTGCAATGATTTTATTTATCGTATTACAAAGGCTAATAGGTCTATAATGGTTGATTGTTTCTGGGCTTTCTACTTTAGGGATCAAGGCTTTGAAGGTTTGATTGATTCCTGAGAGAATAGAACCTGAGTGAAAAAAAAAGCTTTAACTGTTTTGCAAACTGAGTTACAAACAGTGCTCCAATATTTTGAGTAAAATTATGGAGGAAAACCATCTGGGCCTGGTGTTTTATCTTCTTCCATATTGAAGACTACATCTTTAATTTCTTTATTACTGGGTTGCCTTATAAGATCAATGTTCTGTTGTGGGGTGATTTCCTGATTAATAAAACGTATATTGTTTGGTGCAATCTTTAATTTATTTCGACTCATGAATCTTTCTGCCATCTCCGAAGTTATATGTTCCTTTATTTTTTTCCTTATTTGTGATTATTTGATCATCTTTTGTCCTAAAGGATTTTGTTATTGATCTAAAATTCCTAATTTTAACAAAGGATTGGTAATATTTAGTGTTTTTATCTGCCAGTTGTACATGTCTGATCTTTGCTCTTTGCTTCCAAAATTTATGACTAAAGTCAAGTATGTGGATTCTTTTATTTTCTAATCTTTTAAGTTTTTGAACGTCCCCTCTAGAGAGAGAATCCCAAGGGAGAGAGTGTTGTAGATTTTTAATTTGATCCTCAACCTTGGATAGTTGTCTAAGTAAATTATTATTGTGCGTTTTGCACCATTTTTTAGTGTTGCTTTTTAAGAGCTTTTGTTTTTGCATTAGTTTAAATCCGAAAGATCCAGAAATTTTGTTTTTCCAAACTTGTTCTACCATTTGTTCATATTCTTTGAATGTAGTCCAAGCCATCTCAAAGCGAAAAGGTGAACCATTTTCCTTTGAGGCTGAACCTATCTTTGTTGTAATGACGCAGTGGTCAGACGACATAAATGGATGATGGTGCATGGTTAAATCTTTGAACTTTGATAGGATTTCTTGATGAACAAGCCCCCTATCCAATCTCTCATATGCATTATCTATTGCTCCTGAATTCTTTCTCCATGTGAATGGTGAGCCGTTGAATGGAATTGTTTGCAAATTAAGTTCTTGTTTTACCTCTTGCAGTCTTCTAAATCTGTTGATTGATGGATGAATGCCCCCAACCTTCTCGGTATCATTTTTTATGTCATTTAGGTCTCCAATGATAAGGATTGGTAGCATGTGTCTATTGACTTTGGCATATATATATATATATATATATATATATACTTCTTCCCAGAAATTTGTTTTATCTGATTCAATGCTTGGTGCATAGACAAACATTATAGCTAGTCTTAAGTCTTGTATTATGAGTTCAATCATAAAAAGTTCTATCAGATTGCTCAAGAATGTTATCCTTACTTATAACGCTATTATGTCGAGCGAGGATCCAAATGCCACCCTTTGTTCCAGAAGACGGAATAGAGTAACAAGAATGGAAACCTGCATTCTTTATTTGGTTTTCGAGAGGTGGGAGGACATATTTGGTTTCTGTTAAGGCCAACGTATCAAGTTTACTTCTCATTCTTGCTTGCTTAATTTCTTGCCATAGTAATGGCCTTCTCGAGCCTCTTATGTTCCAGTATCCGATACTAATCATGAGTATGCTTGAAATTACGCCTGTAGGCTGGTGTGATTGAGTGTGAACTGATGGACGGATTGTGATAATTGGATGCCCAACATCCACTCAAAGCATAATCCTTTGAGCATTTGTTTTGAGTTCTGTTTAGATTTTTAAGCTGAGGATAAAACTTTGAAGTATACTTATATGTTTTGTGGTGATTTTTTATTGATCTTATTAAGTTTATGAGGTTAGGTAGCTGTTGTTGTTTAGATTTAGAACTTTATTTCAAGGTTTTCAAATATTTTAACGTAACATGCATACTATTTGAAGTTTTTTGGATTTAATTATAGCATTAAGTTACGAAGTTTAACAAATGATAAACATAAATCGTGCGTATTTTATTTAATGGTTTTTAAATATTTTAATATAACATACTAATTTAAAGTTTTTAGATTTAATTATAATATTAAGTTACAAAGTTTAACAGATAATAATTATGATAGAAATATATCAATTTGGTAAATGATATGAGAATTAATTTATATCGGTGCAATCATGAAATGTTTAAAACTGCTTACTCAAGTGCTGGATTTGAGTTTAAATATATCAAATAATCGAAGCTACCGACGAGAAGAATATATACTCTTAGATTTTATTTTTGATTGGGGTGACTATCACCCCGGTCTGACCCCAAAAAAATCCATCCTTGCACAACTCCTATGATTGCCTCCCTCAAATTAAAAGTCAATCGTTCTTCCTCTAGGGGTTGATTATCAATGAATCATCCCATTAATTTACACTTTTTACCCAACTTTATTGTTAAGTTATGTTTTGATTCCAATTTAATTTTGAAAATTTGAGATTGCATTAATGTTGGTTTATTAATTAGAATATAACTAGTATATATATGAATTTATAATTTTTAAGGGTACTATATATTTTGGTTCGGAACTTTATAATTTATATTATTTTCAACTTATTTTTTATTTTACAAAGTATATTCTCTTTTTTGTTTTTTGCTACATTTTTTAGATCAATAGTCTACTTTGATGTTGAAGTGAATGGATATATTTTTATACTAAGGAGTAATACAATAGGCAATGGGTTGAGGTAGTTGATAAGTTACACCTTTTCTCAATATGGTATTATTTTATTCCACTCGACTTTGATGGTTATAACTTATAATGCATGTCTCAATCTTGACCTTTCTAAGTGGAGAATTGTGAAAACCTGCCCCGAAAAATGCTTGTTTTATCAAATTATATTATATCATTCTTAATTTTGGATGACTATACTTTGCTACTCTATTAATTCATTGTTAACGGATTTGTGTTATTTTTATTTTAAATCAAAACAAAGGCGAATCATCATTCCATGTAATAAATTTAATACAAGCACTACGTCTCGTATACTTTTCTAAACACTTTTCTTTTCTAAACAAAATTTCTTAGCGTACTCATTATACATATTTTATTTGTATGCACATAACTTGAAATTTAATGCAACTTAAAATATGGACTCTTGGTAAGTGATTTCATAATAAACGAACCGTAATAAATATATATAAAAAGTAATATTTTATATTTTTCAATTTGTTTCACAACTCAGTAAATGTGAATCGTCGGGGTCGTTATATAGCCTGTCTTAGTTTTTCTATTGGGACCATATTGAATATTATTGATTCTTGCTTGTTTCTTATAGACAAAAGTTGTTTTGTATTATATTGGTTTAAAACTATTGTTTTTGCCCTCATTATACAAATTATTACAGTTCGTTTTATCTCTCTGTCTCTCAAACTTGCCTTGATTAGTTGATTGTGGAGAATGTCCACACCACTACAATACATTAAACCTTTAAAGTTTAAAATATTTTTACTCATTTATCCATTACATAACAAATTACAAAAGTTTTTTACACTTCACAAATATATAGTAATGACTTAATTCTGGAGTGTTGATTGCTTGATCCTGAATGTGGTATCATTTTCAGCTATGTGGTTTTTTCTTTTACTGTCATACAAGAGGTCATAGAAATTATCGAAACTTAACATCTCGTTGATGGTCGAGTCCAAATTTAAAGTTTTCACTTTACTCTCCAAGGATTACGAAGAGAATTAATGTTCACATGGTCTCGATTCCATCATTGTTTGTCTATATTAGTGTTGTCTTTCACTTTCTAGCTTTTTTCTCGATGTAGTATTCTTTGATGACTTGTTTTCCAATTTATTTTTATTATTGTTACCCATTCGTAATCCTTTGTATTATTGGTTGGGTATTGCTCATTTTTTCGACCTCATAACTCACCGGATATGTTCGGTACATCGAATTCCTTTTAGTTTTTAAAAAATATAATAATAATAATAATAAATAAATAAATATTGAAATAAATTTTCAGACCCTTATTTATTATGGACTTGCTAATAAGTTTAAATTTAGTTCATCAATTAATGTGTGTTTCTTTAAATGTCACAAATTAAGTTGGGTCTCTTTCAGTGACCGAGGTGGGAAACTAGGAAGCCGCCATGTAGTTTCCAATTTCGACGCACAAACGAGTGATAATAGTTTGGCCTAGTGGTGTAGAAAAATATGACAGAGTTGACACGACACGAAACCGTAATAAAACGACACGAAAAAATACGAAATGATATAGATACGGCACGACACGAAGCGATAAAACACGACAATAATCATGTCGTGTTCAGGTCGACATATTTTCCTTGTCGGGTATTCGACACGACACGTTGATTTTTTATTTTTTTAGTGTTAGTAGTATATGAATAGTACGTAGAAATAAAATAAATGTCTTTAAATATCAGAAAACTCAGTTGACCCAATTGGTCAAGCATATGTGCTCGCGTTTGGGTGTGGGCAAGAAGTCCTCAGTTTGAATCTGGGATTTCACCTACCCTTTCTTTTCTGCTTTGCTTTCTTTTTTCTACTGTAGTATGATTGTCTTTCAATTAGGACACCCTTTCCTCTCGCTCGACGCTCGCGATTCCAGACATGCCTAACTTCCATTTTTTTTTAGTTTTGCAACAATTAAAGAAACAATTTTAGTTTTGCAAGAATTAAAGAGAATGGGGAAAAAATGGGTCCGGCTCCCATCCGGTTTCAATTGAAACTGTACCCTGCAGTTGGGTATATCTCCACTCTTGAAACTTATGAATGGCTGGGATCATTCCATCTTTTAATTTTTTAATAAATAAATAAGTTTTACAAAAACTCCATCCTTCCTCAAATGGTATCCTCTTTCCCAGTTCATACGGTGAAGCCCGAGTACCGAAGACGACACAGACGATTGAAGGCGGCAAGAAGGAGGCGCCCGCATTGGTGTGTTCCACGAGAGATGACGCCGGCGAAAGGTAGGTTTATCCATTAATTTGGGATTTTTGAGAAATTAGGGTTTAGTTAAAAAAAAAAATCAGAATTTATGGGTTTGGCAATTCGCAATTTGTGATTGAATTCGCAATCTAGTTCGTATGGTGAAGCCCGAGTACCGCCACTTATGAGGCTTTTGTAAAATTTGGAGTTGGTGTTGTTGGTACTGGTCGGATGCGGGGTGCCTCCATGGATTATCTGGTGATGGTGGATTCCTTCCCAAAGCCAGACGAGAAGATCAAGAGCACCCGACTTTAAGGTATTTTACCGATCGAGTAGTGCTTTTGAGTTTCAGATTGCTAGATATGAGCTTCCTTATTTGTTCTTTTCCCTTTCATGTTATAGCAGCAACTCTTGATATGAATAAGTGGTGGCCGGTTTTACATGTTTAAGGGGGAGGGAGTGTTGGTAATGCTTTGAGTACTTGTGCTGCCCGGTTGGGATTAAAACCTAGAATAATAACTAAGGTTTTCACAATCTGCTTATATACTTTATTTGTCTTCACTTGTTCTGTCATAGAATTTGCACCCCTAAAAACTTTGGTGGTATGGAACTGAAATGAAGAAGATGGCCAACATCAGTAACATAAATTTCAGATTTCAAATGTATATTCAGTAAAAAAAATTTAGCCTATTAGTTCAAATGGTAGAGCGGTGTGCTCATGCACAAAGATGCGGGTTCAAGTCCCGCATAGGCTAATGTTGTAAAATTTGTTGAGTATAAGGAAACATGATCAATTTCAAGGCAAAAGGGCAACTATAGTACAATCAGTAAGCCTACCTATCTGTAAATAAACATTAGGTAAATAAACATTCTCATCTTTGGTTTTATGAGCAATACAAATGGATTTTCCATTGGAACAACTTAGCAGGACCAAATTCAATTACTTGATAGCTCTATTAACACATAGACCCTAGCAACATCATCATTTGCTCATGATCTTTTGCAAAGCTTCTCACACATTTCAAAAGTAATTAATATTTAATGAATTTGTACAAGAAATTGAAGTATGGAATTTAAACATTTTTTAAATGTCATCTTTCTGTTCGAATTGAGACTTACCAAAGTAAACTAAAGTCTTGCTGATGCTCAAGATGTGATAAACCAAACTCAATTTGCAGCATATATATTTGGTTTGTCTATGTCTCAATCAACAACTTTTACAACATTAGCTTATGCGGGACTTGAACCCGCATCTTTGTGTCTATGCACATCGCTCTACCATTTGAGCTAATAGGCTAAAAAAATTTACATGAATACTTTAGGTTTGACAGTAGTTACTACTGCAGCAGCTAGGAGGGAGGGAGTCCCTGACTTCAGATTGGTTATTGAGGGCCTAGATCGTGAGGTTCATGAAGTTAGTTTCATAGATACTGCAGGCTTATTTGAGGTGGATTGCATTTCAATTTCTGGTGAAGTTTATCATGATCTCAGGTTCATAAAGAAGGTTAAAAATTCATTCCCTTTTGATAGAGGTAAAGCTACTACCTATCCTGTTGTGGTTGTTTGTGGTATTTGCCAAAAGGAAGCCTACTGTCATGGGAAGATGTTATTCCTGTCATATTTTGTATTGCTAGCTCATGGAGACCCAAAGTTATTGCTTTTATGAGGTATTGGCGAGGGCTAAACTGATGATCTGCCACTCATTTGAGTTTCAAGGGTCTATAGCAGTACTCGTTATGCAGAGAAGCAAAGTGCCCAAGTGCAGTCCAGAAAACAATCAAGCAACAGGATATAAGGGTTGCTGTCATTTTTTGTGTCTAAAGGTTTCTTGATGCTAAGCCCATTTCTTGTGTTTGTTATGGGATATATGGGTGTGAGTTGTTATGGACTGAGCACTACAAGCCTTTATTTCGATTATTGCTACAAAAATGGGAATATATGATGTGTGGAGTGGCAAGTGAGCTGTACAAGGCAAGCTAAGGACAATTACAAGGGGTTAGTGGGACATTGGTGTTCTCACTTGTGATTACATCCCTCGCACCCCTGTACCTATATTTTGATTGAATTTCTTAGAGTCTTGAGGACAAGACTCTTTAAATTTACCAAATACGATGACAGATTTTATGCACTTCTAATCTAATTGCGATATCAAAAAGCTTGACAGCTGATTTTTATCACCTTCATTACAGATTCTATGAACTCCTAATCTGCAGATTTTCATCACCTTGATATCAAATTGTAATAAAAAAAAACTTCTCATTCCACAAATTCAATTCAATTGAATTCCAATTCACGGTAGAAACCTAATACCAAATTTCAACCCATGAAATCCAAAAATCCCTAAATTTGACATAGTGAATCACTGAATCCATTCAACTCCATGAATTCATCCACAAGTCACAAATTTCTAAACCAAAAGACCACAGTTTTCTCAAACCCCTTTATTGATACACATACCTCATCGGCACTCGCTCAACAAACAAAGGCCGACATTGCCTTGCCGCCTTCGATTATCCTTCAACGAATTGCAGTCGCACCGCCTCCTCGCCGCCTTCGATCGTCGGCATCGTCTTCCAACAAATCTTCATTGATAAGCACCATTTGAGAATTCTGACATGCTAAGTTATCGGGGGAAGAATTAGGTTAGGGGGAAAGAGGAAGTTCCATCGGGGGATATGGGCAAGCTGTTTTGTTGAATTTTTTTATTTTTTTCCCTGCTAAATTTCTTTCTTTAGAAAAATTTGAGACTAATCTCAACCGTTAATTAAATCAACGGTGTATATTTGGTGAACTGTATACTACAGTTTTATTTCAACTGGACTGGAGCCAAATCCGAAAAAAATTAGGCATACCCGATTATGCACAATCCTAACCCTAGTCTATCCATTTTGCGCAGTCGATCAGTTCTAGACCTGTCAAACGGGTCATTCAAGTAGGGTTCAGGTCGGGTCACTTCGGTTCTCGGGTAAAACGGGTCCTGGGTGAAACGGGTTTCGGGTATTTCCGGGTTGATTAGAACCCGGGTTTGACCGGTTTTCGGATCATTTCGGGTCGATTTCGGATTTGTCTTTTTTTCTTTTTTAAATTTAAAAAAATCATAATTTGATAATTTTGGGATAAAATTTAATCATATTTAATTATAAATCAACCGGGTAAATCGGGTCAAAATTACCGGGTTAATCGGGTCACCGGGTCGAAACCCAGATTATCCGAAAAATTTCCAATTTTTTGGGTTCGGGTCGAAAAAAATTTCGAGTCAAAATTTTTGGGTCTTGACTCAAAAAAATTCGGACGATCGGGTCGGATTTTCGGATCGGGTTATGTTTTGATAGTTCTAATCGGTTCTAATATTCAACGAAAGTTACATCGACAAACAAAAAAGAAAAGAAAATTATGACAACACCTACCAGCTCATTAATATGGATAAAGTATAATTAATGCTCCGTAAACATGTCCATTTAAGTAGAAGATGACTCCGTGATTCATATATTTCTTTGGAAGATTTTCTTCGCTCTTAACAGGGACTTCTGATGTATCGAGGGTTAGCGGTGTCACTGTTTGATAGCGCTTAGCGTCATTTTTAATCTATATTATCCCCAGCATGTTAGGATTAGGTTTACTTGTTCGCTTGGAATTGTGTGCTTGCCACTGTTTGTATTGCATATTTGTATTTTAAATTAATACGTTTGACGGTTCGTCGTCTGAAAACTTTGTCGGCCGTGGCGGAACCTGGACAAAAGTTTTGCAGGGGACAAACAAATTTATTTTTTAGGGTTTGGAACCTAGTCAAGCTAGGAGGCTCACCCCTAAGCCTTTTCCATTTATACGAAAAAACAAAGTACATATATAGGAATGCTTAATCAAGTCTACTCGAATGTCTGGATTCTCGGGTGCTACAACTTCTAGATCACTTCTTGGATGATTAGCAAGAGGTTAGAGAATGGTAGCGTCGACAGGAATGCGTGCATGTTTAATGGAGCAGCAGTAGCAGTATCTCCTTTGACTTCTGTTGGAGGATTTGAAGATGTTTCTTCTTGTTTTCTTTTGAAGAAAGAATCAATGGTTTTCATCTTCTTCATTCTGAATTAGGATTTTGAGATATTCTACTATTCGACCGTTTAAATTAGTATTTAGGAGATATACATTCTTTACAATTAGGAAATAAGATAGTAAGTAGTCGAGATATTAAAAATACGGAAGATGAAAATACTTTTTTTTGTTCCACTAAATAAAGTCGGTTAACCTGAGGAAATCTAAATGTTACGGAGTATAAAAAAATAAAAAAAGAAAGGAAATCTAATACTCCATTCCTATTTACTTTTTTTTTTCATCCAAAGGGTAGCCTTGGACATTTTATTCAATTAAAAAATAGTTTAGGCAACTCCATTCCTATTTACTGTAATACCACTAATACGGAGTATACTGTATATAAACATAAATTACTAGATTTTTTTTTGACGGGGTGGCCATGGCATGTCCCTCCCCCGCCCCCAACACCTTCCGCCACTGTTGTCGGCCTCTCGAGGTTCTAGGTATGTCTGACCCTCGAATTATTTTCCCAATAAAAAAAATGTTCCATTTACGTAGATTAAATTTTATGATGAACATTTTGTTAAATAAAAAATATTAGAAAAAATTGGGTGGAATATCCACTCTTTTAGATAGGTTAAGTAAATATCCTCCATTTTAAGTCTATTAAGTATTTGTCCAAAAATTTTTATAATACCAGAAACACTTGTTTTAATCTTAACTCCTACCTCCACTTTTTTCCTCTTATAACAGGTCCCCAACGGCCCCAAGCCCCGTGCTCTCGAAAATTGCACAGATTCAAGGATCTTGCTCAATTATCCCTTTTGAATCCATCGGATGTCCTCATATTCGAGCGCGATTTATGCACTCTCTCTTCAATCATCGCTTTCCGATTTCTTCAATCGTCGCTGCAGTGAAGACAATAACGCCGCCGCCGCGACTAATGACTATCTTGAGAAGAAGAGCCAGGACCATCGCCTGGAGATGGAAGAGTCGGAGGAGGAAGGGAGGGGGCGGAGATGGAGGAGGTCCATTGCAGCGAATGGGGAGATCATTACAACACCACCTCCTCCGAGCTGGAAGAGGTCAATGTCGATGAAGCCGACGAGAGAGACTATTAGATGTGAAGTCTCGGAGATCCGTTCCTGCTCCAATTTCATATTCTCAATGCCAAACGAGTCGTCAGTTGGATAGATGAATACTTTTAAGATCTTGAGATGGAGCGGTGTAAAAGAAGGATTTTGATGATAAAATCAGATTGGCAGAGGCCAGATTTGTCTAAGAACAAAAATAGAACTCAATCAATGAAGTAATGAAGAAGATGGATCAAATTGGGCAAGCTTCATCTAGGGTTTTCCCCTGGCAGCTGAGCTGCATTCATTCATTCATTCATTCTCACAAGTCTCAAAATAACAGAAATGAGGGCAATAAATACACTGTACAGCTGGGACAATATTTGTCCTTATTCGGATATAAAACGCAGTGCTGAAGCAATGAAAATGAAATGCATATTAAGCTAGCTAAAAGTGATTAACTAACTAAAATGCATATAACATGAAGGTCTTAATATCCCCTCCTCAAGTTGGACTTGGGGAAAAATCCACAAGACCCAACTTGCAGAAGAAGCCCTTGCATTTGTCTTCTCCCAAAGGCTTTATCATAATGTCAGCTACTTGTAGTCGTGTCCGAATGTGTGGAGTACAAATGAATCCCTCCAACACCTTTTCTCTAATGAAATGACAGTCCACCTTGATGTGTTTCGTTCTCTCATGAAACACAGGATTAGCAGCAATGTAAGTGGCTGCCTTACTATCACAGTGAAGGGGAATTGGTAACATAGGGTGAATGGAAAGATCATACAGCAAGCCTGCAATCCACACCAATTCACTTGATGTTCTAGACATACTCCTGTACTCGGATTCTGCAGATGATTTTGAAACTGTCAACTGCTTCTTAGTCTTCGAGGATATCAAGGATTGTCCAAAAAATACACAAAAGCTAGTTAGAGACCTTGCACTATAGGCACGTGATCCCCTATCAGCATCACAATACCCTGTGATGTTAAAATCATCATCCTTGGCCAACAACAAGCCAATGCCCACAGTTCCAGCTAGGTATCTGACCACATGTAAGGCTGCATTCATATGAGGTTCACGTGGATCACTCATGAATTGGCTTAGGTGCTGAATAGCATATGAGAGATCTGGTCTTGTCAGGTTCAGGAACAGAAGCCTCCCAATCAATCTTCTATATCTCTCTGGCTCCCTCAATGATGCCCCTGTGTCAAGAGATAATTTCAATCCCTGTGGCAATGGCAGCCCACTTGGCTTGCAATCTTCCATTCCACAATCATCTATAATGTCAAGTATGTATTTCCTTTGATGCAAAGAAATGCCTGATGCTGACCTTGTAACCTCAAGGCTTAAAAAGTACCTAGCAAGACCCAAGTCCTTGATGGTATAGGCCTGATGTAGAGCCTGTTTCACACGATTAATTTCTTACCCATCATCTCCTGTAAGAAGAAGATCATCAACATAGACTAGAGCCAACACCTGTCCCTTGTCCACATATTTGATGAACAAACTGTAATCATTCTTGGATTGATTAAAACCAAGAGATATCAACAATTGTGTCAATTCAGTATTCCACTTCCTTGATGCCTGTTTGAGGCCATATAATGATTTATGCAACTTGCACACAACACCTGGTTGTGTTGAATAACTCTCTGGAGGTTGCATATACATTTCTTCCTCCAATTCACCAAGTAAGAAGGCATTGTTGATGTCAAGTTGGTACACCACCCACTCTTTCTTTACTGCTAAAGAAAACACAAGTCTCACAGTTGGCAACTTTGCAACTGGTGAGAAAGTATGTTTGTAATCTTTGCCTTCCACCTGAGTGTACCCTTTAGCCGCTAACCTGGCCTTATACCTCTCAACAGACCCATCTGGGTTATACTTGATCTTATACACCCATCTACACCCTATAGGCTTGTGACCAGGTGGTAGATGTGTAAGAGACCAAGTCTGATTCTGCTCAAGAGCTGACAGTTCCTTGCTCATAGCTTCTTGCCAAAGAGAACTCTTAGCTGCTTCTCTGTAGGACCCAAGTTCAGGTATGCTCACCATATTAGAGAAGGAATTCACAAATTCTCCATCATACTGATTCAGATCACCCAGAACTTTGGCCAAGAAAACACTGGATTTCCTATGAGTCACAACACTACAAACATAGTCATTGAACCTCCCAGGCCTATTCACTTGCCTGCCAGATCTTCTTAAAGGTGGAAATTCCACCTCACCAAGTACTACTTGATTCTCTCCACCTCCTTGGATGTGCATTCTCCAAGGGGAGTTGTTAGCTGATTGATTAGAAGTGGACAAATCATTCTGTAGGCCACCTTCATGAGGTGAACCAAGATCACTTGTACCATGATTAGGTCTGTAATAGTGATCTTCAACTCCAGCTGCAGGATTCACAAGGGGCAATGAATCCTCTTGAACTTTCCTGTGGCACTCTCTTACATTCTCTCTGTAAGGAAACACTTCCTCATTAAAAACAACATCCCTGCTTACAAAAATCTGCTTTGTCTGCAAGTCTAGTAATCTGTATCCCTTTTGCTTATGAGGGTAACAAAGAAACACACATCTCCTTCCTCGTGCTTCAAACTTGTCCCTCTCTGAGTGATTCACAGGAGCATAACAAAAACATCCTACAATCCTCAGATCATCATAAGGCACCTTCCTTTTGAACAACACTTCAACATGTGCCTTCCACTGTAATAATGCAGTTGGTAACTTGTTGATTACATGTGTGGCAACTAATATACATTCACTCCATAAATACAATGGGAGATTAGCATGAATTCCCATTGCCCTGGCTGTCTCCACTAGATGCATGTGCTTTCTTTCTACCCTTCCATTCTGTTGAGGTGTGTATGGAACACTCCTATGGTGCATTATCCCATTTGTGACAAAGAAATCTGAGCAATCCCTGTTGACAATCTCAGTCCCATTATCACTTCTGACACATTTAACTCTTCTTCCAAACCGTGTCTCAACATACTTAGCAAAGTTCTTAATCATACTACACACCTCCCATTTTCCCTTCATAAAAAAGGTCCATGTAGCCCTACTGTGGTCATCCACAACAATTAAAAAATAATTTGCTCCTGTAATGCTTGTTGTCCTATAAGGACCCCATACATCAACATGTATTAAATCAAACAAAGCACTGGCTCTAGAATCACTTAATTGAAAAGGCATCATATGATGCTTAGAAAGGTTGCAAGTATCACAAAACATGTCACTCATATTAAAGTGACTTAAATGACCCATATGTCTTAATTTAGACAAAGAAGTATGCCCAAGTCTAGCATGATGCATATGTAAATCTAACTTAGCAGAAGTAAAAACTGAAGGTGATGATCTGCAACTGATGAACTCATCATTCTTCAACTGCAGCACCTTGTACAGGCCATTCCTTTTGTAACCTTTCAGCAAAATCCCTTTACATCCAAAGCCCTTTAAAACACATTCACTCTTATAAAACACTGCCCTGAAGTCTGAATTGTCAACCAGCTTACCAACAGATAAGAGGTTGTGTTTCAAAACCAGGAACATAAAAAACATTTTACAAAATGACCTCCCGGGACAGGAATACTCTCCCTGATTCAGTCACTAGAATAATATGCCCATCTCGCATCCCAACATAAAAGGGTTGGGTCAATCTCTTCTTATCTGAGATTGATGTGAGCCTAATTCGCCATGTTTTATAGTTACTTTTATGTCGTTTTCTGCATGCATCTCATACATTTGAGTTAAAATAGTACAGAATCTATGTAGTTTATGCTTATTTGCCAAATTATGGAATCTACACCAGTTTCTGTTTAATTTCGCAGAAAATAAAGCAATTTACGGCAGATCTGAAAAGGAAGGAAAAGCTCGAAGTCAACTACAGAAGTCCGAGGTCAAGGAGCAGCGGAACCAGGACAAATCAAGTTGAAAACAAGAAAAATTGACTCGACAACATTTGGTCGATTTCGACCAAGCTTAGTCGATGTCGAGTACAGTCAAGTCGATTTCCACTCGGACAACCAAGAATCGAGCAGAGCTAGGAAGTTAGTCGATATCGAGTTGTTTTACTCGATATCGAGTAAGCCATATCGAGTCAAGACCCCAGAGTCGACGAGTAAAGCTGGAAGACGTTGCTCGATATCGAGGAAATCTACTCGATATCGAGTAAGGATCAAGTCGACTTTGACCCTGAGAGCCGATATCGAGTTGCTGAGCAGAAGACGAGAAAAATGCTGATCGATATCGAGCAATCCTACTCAATATCGAGTTGATTCCAGAAGCTGATTCTGAGGTATCCGTATCTTGTTAAGTTTCTATCCCGAGTCCAATGGAGATATTTTCGAGATCAAATTCTATCAAGATCTATCAAGTGCTATCAAGAGGAGAAGATATTTACCTACTTTAGATATAATTCCTTTTTGGATTTATTTATTTATTTCCATGTTTTACTCTTTATGTTATTAGATAGATAAAATTAGATATAGATATAATTTTCTTTCCTAGATTAGCTTGGAATGAAGCCTATAAATAAAGCCTTAGGGGCTGATTTCTATTCATTCAATTCTAGAGAAAGAGAAGAGATAGTAAGTAGAGAGAGAGAGAGAGCTTGTAGCCGAGAAGAGTTGGAGTTTGCGAAAGCGGTTTTGGCTTTGTCGGGGTGAGCCCGACGGTAGCCATGTGAGGTGATGCGGTAAAGGTTTGATCTTTTTATGCAATTCGTCTTCTATCCCTATAAGCATGATTCTTTTGCGAAAGTTGAAGGGGATCCTTGTTTGTGTTATTGAAGCGAAAGTGATCTTAATACAATTTGGATTAATTATGTGAAAAGGGTTAGTAATAATTAGGGTTTATGCGAAAGCCTCTATATTCCTATTTGTTAATAACGAAAGTTATTTGATGAAAAGTAGGGCTGAGCTTCCGGTCTGGATCGGACCGGACCGGAATTTCCGGTCCGGTCCAAGACCGATGGACCGAAAACTTTGAAGGCATGGACCGCGGATCGGACCGGGATATATGGTCCCGGGTTTTCCGGTCCGCGGACCGCTTAGACCGGTTGGACCGGTTTCCAGCAGCCCCTATTTTCATATTCGTCAAATCGAACGCTTGGAGAAGTGAAAAGGCACTCATCATTTCATTCATTTATCCCTTCATTGAAATTCCTCCAACAAAGCGGACATATACTCAAACAAAACCTAGATCTGAAAAAAATTTAACTACAAATTAAAATTTCTCTAACCTTAGATCTGAAATCGGGACGAAATTCTCAATCTTGAATAATAGATTGTTGAGATTTCTCCAAATCTAAAGACTAAAATCGATATCCCCTGTGACAATATACATAAACCCTAGATCTGAAAAGAGATTGAAGAGAGAGTCACTGAGCACAGTTGGCCGGTGGCAACGGGCGATAGCAGACTTCGGCTGGCTGGTGGCGATGGAAGGCGGCGACGGGTGAGGGCGAGAGAGTCACTGGCGGTGGCTACCGGCGAGATGTGAGACAGGGCTTCTTCTTCTTTGTTTCTTCTGAGCGTGAGAGTGACGAGAGAATGAGAGAGAGAGATGTGTGTCTTGACTCTTGAGTATTATATTTTTTTTAAAAAAAAAACAAAATTGAAAAGTAAAGCTTGCATCACGTGAAAGTTGAAAAAGATAAGCATGGAGCACGTGAGCCACTGAACAATTTTTTTTTTTAAATGTACAGCTCATGCCCTGCGAGGATTTTTTATTTAACAAACCGGTCCAATTCCGGTCCGGACCGGAAATTCCGGTCTGGTCCCGGGTTTGGACCGGAAACCGGAATTTAAATTTTTTTGGACCGTGGACCAGACCGTAATATTTCCGGTCCGATCCAAGACCGTAATTTCCGGTCCGATCCCGGTCCGATCCAATTTTTGCCCAGCCCTAATGAAAAGCATGATCTTTTATGCCTTTATGTGTTATTTTGCATGGTTATCGTTGTGGTATTGATGCCCTGATCTTGGAAGTCTTTAGTTTATTGATTTATTTCATCGAAAATCCTGTTCTGTGTTACGAAAAAGTTGTAATTTAAGTTTCTGTTGTTACTCGATTTCGAGAAGCTTGGTCGACATCGAGGACTTTTTTCGATGTCGAGTTGATTTGTCCAGGTCGAGTTGAGTTTGCTTGGTTCTACTTTCTGTCAGTCGATTTCGTGCACTGTTGGTCGATTTACTTAGTCGATATCGAGTGACAGTGGTCGATATCGACCAGTTTTCTGCCGTCTTTGCTTTCTTTTCCGCTTTTCTCTGCTATTTCTGTCTGTCTGTTTAATTTTCTGTCTGTGAGATTTGCCGCTACCTGAGATCCGCTGACACACTTCCTCGAGGATCGATCCTGACTTCCCGCTGCTGCATCAGGAGGAGGTCTTGTAATCATTTGCAAGGGACAGAATCTGGTTTGCTTTACTTTATTTATATTTTGAATTGCAAGTCTCGATTTCCTCCTTACAACAAATTGGCGTCGTTGCCGGGGAAGCAATCATTCGCGCCTTAGGTAGTTAGATCTCACTTTTTCTTTAAGTTTTGATTTTGTAGTGTATGCGCCGTTCTGGTCAACAGCCTGAGTTTGATGCCTTGGACGACCCGGAACGCCTTATACACGTCCACGCTAAATTGAAAAGAGCTATGGCGGCTGCAGAAACACAAGAACAGCTGATACAGAGGCTTAGGACAGAACTAGCCGCCAAGGATACTGCTCTCATCGCTGAGAGAGTGCGCACTACACAGGAACCTGAGCGAAGGAGGCAGGTGGAAGTTGAGCTTGCCCAATACCCTACCACTGCAGAGGATTATATGCACCCGACTCTTGTCGTCCCTGAATCGGCCATTCTAATCCCTGAATATAATTTTGAAATTCGCACTCCTTTCCCGATTGAGATTAAAAATAATGCCTTCTATGGTAGATTTAATGAGTGCCCTCTTGAACATATTACCAATTTTTCTGACATGTGCCATACTCTTGCTGAAGGTACTACTCTGGAATATGTCAAGATGAAAGCTTTTCGATGGTCTCTCGCCGGTCCAGCATTGAAGTGGCTTGAAGGTCTCCCTCCACGATCCCTAACAACATGGGCTGAAGTAAAGCAGGAATTTCTCAACAAATTCTTTCCTCCTGCCAAGACAGCGTTCCTCCGCCAGAAGATTACAGCTTTCAAACAGAAGCCTGGGGAGCCGCTAGCAAAAGCATGGGAACGATATAAGGATCTATTGCGATCCTACCCCACACATGGACAGCCACCCTATGTTGTTCAGGAGATCTTCTTCAATTCTCTTGATCTGACCGCTAAGGATAGGATCAACCAGTATAATCATTATGAGTATCTGACGATGCCGCCAGCTGACACATGGGCTACCCTCGACACGCTTACCAACTACGATAATAAGTATGAGACTCCAACAAACTATGATGAGAATACCTATGCTAGGCCAGCCCCATCCATGCCCCTCTATGAGCCTTCTAGGGAGATTGACCCAGATATCAAGGAGCAGTACTACAGAGATCAAAATCGCAAGCTCCTCACGCAAGCCAAGTATCTTTCTGTCAACCAGCCCTCCATCGAATGTGGATCACAGCGGCACACCACTACTGAGTGCCCACACACAGAGCAAGTCGGGATGGCAGAAACCCACGAAGAGGTAGCTTACGCAGGGTGTCCCAATCGCTATATAGGGGACCAAAGGTTCTATCAACCACAATGGAACCAAGGTGCCCCTAGGAACCCCCCGCCATACCGAGCTCCAGGACATCCAGAAATGGACCAGAAGAAGGATGACCTACAGACCATCCTTGAGGAAATGCGGAGGAACCATTCAGACACCAAGCAGTCCTTCAATTCCGTCTACACTAAGATACATGGTGTCAACGCTAGGCTTGGAGAAATCGATGTCTGGAGGAAGTCGATTGACACACAGATTGGCCAGCTAGCATCAGGCGTTCCCGGACAGTCAGGTACGCTCCCTGGATCTTCTGAGCCCAATCCCAAGGGGAAGACCGGACACGTCGCAGCCGTAAAGCTCAGGAGCGGGTATCAACTACGCGAGCCAGAGGTCGGAAAGCAGCAAGACGAAGAAGCTGAGAAACAACTCGATATTGACCAGCAGCAAGTCGATGTCGACCAACCTTTGGTCGATGTAGAGTAACATCAAGTCGAAATCGAGCAACAGCTTGGCCAAGATTCGTCTGCACAGCACTCCAACTCGGCATCGAGGAAACTGGTCGATATCGAGGAGAATCTGGTCGATATCGAGGAGAATCAGGTCGATTTTGAGCAACATCAAGTCGACATCGAGAACGATGCAACACCTCCGACATCTGTTCTGGCTCCGACGCAGAAAAAGAAGTTGCCGTTCCCGACGAAATCTCCAAAGGATCCAGCAGAAAAGAAATTCCAGCGCTTCATCAAGATACTTCAGAGGCTCAATGTCACCATACCCTTCATAGAAGCTCTTAATGAAATGCCATCATTTGTCAAATTCCTCAAGGAGATCCTAAGTAAAAAGCGATTAATGGTTGAGATCGCAGAGGAGTGCAGCCATATGGACATACTTGAGAAAAGGCCAGATCCAGGTAAGTTTGCTATAACCATTGGATTTGGTCAATACAAATTTAATGCATTATGTGATCTTGGAGCTGGTGTAAGTATAATGCCTCTGTCAATATGGTCCAAGATTAAGATAGGTGCCCTAGAGCCTGTGGATGCTAAGCTTTATATGGCAAACAACACGGTGGTCATCCCAACATGCATGGTGGACAATGTGCCAGTACAAGTAGGTAAGTTCTTAGTCCCAACTGATTTCTTGGTTATTGATATGGCGGAGGACCCTGCTTGTCCAATTATTCAAGGAAGACCCTTCTTGGCGACGGTGGATGCCAACATAAGCGTAAGGAAGGGAGTGCTCACTTTCAACATCAGCGATGAGGTAATTGAGTATTCCTTTAATAAAACTGAAAGGCATACAGGTCCTGTGGAAGAGGTAAAATCTATATCAGCTGGTTACATTACTTGCGGGGAGCCTAAGGTAAGAAATACGACTCCCGAAGAGCTGAAAAAAAGGGATATGAAAGCCTAGGTGGAAGAGATCATGGCCATCCTGAACAAAGAAGCAGGGAATCCACTCGACATAGATCAAGGTACGTCGATAAACTTCTCTTCATTGGCAATCATATTGGAAAGGAATTCCGATAATACCTCTTTTGGACTTGCCATCAGTTCTCTTACAGTAGCTTCAAGCTTTTCATCGTGGGATTCATCTTCTGAGGCCATAAGACAAATGTTGGCCTTCTCATCATCGGAGTCAGAGTCGGAATCACTCCAAGTTGCCACCATGGCTTTCTTCTTCCATTTGTCAACTTTCTTGGACTGACTCTTTGTCTTTTGAGGGCAGTCCTTTACAAGATGATCTGTTTCACCACATTCAAAACAAGACAACGGTTTAGTCTTCTTTTCATACTTGTTGTATTGAGGCTTACCTCGAAATTTTGAAGACTCTGATCCATCCTTGTTGTTGAATTGCTTCTTCATTTTGAGGATTCGAGCAAGGCCTCTTGTGATAAGAGCAAAAGGATCATCCTCATCGTCATCCTCATCTTCGAAATCAGATCCATCCTTGGGTTCATCCTTCTTAGACTTGAGTGCCAAGTTCTTAGTGCTAGCTGGAAGTTCTCCATCGTCTTCATTAAGGATCATCTCATGCGTGATTAGCTTTCCAAGAAGGTCATCAAGGGGTAGAGTGGTGAGGTCCTTGGCTTCCTCTATAGCTGTTACTTTTGGACCCCATTTCTCCTTTGGAAGGCACCCCATTATCTTCCTCACTTTCTCAACGTTGGTAAAGCTCTTGCCGAGAGAGTCAAGGTTGTTGGTGATTTCTGTGAATCGTGTGAACATGGCCTTGATTGACTCATCAGACTTCATATTGAAGAGCTCATACTTTCGAAGGAAGATGCTGATCTTGGTGTCTTTCACTTGGCTCGTTCCTTCATAGGTGACGACCAATTTATCCCAAATCTCTTTAGCTGACCTACAAGATGAAATATGGTTAAACTCATCAGTGCTAAGACCACAATAAAGTAAGTTAATAGCCCTGTAGTTTTTGGAGATGGTTTCAAGATCTGCTTGGTTGTATTCAGACTCCTTCTTTGCAACTTTGGCATCATTTGGTCCATCTTTCTCTGGAATCTTCGGACCATTCTCTATAATGTTACAAAGCTCTAGATCTTGGTCTATGATGAACATCTTCATCAAAGATCTCCAGTGGACAAAGTTGTTTCCTACAAAGAGTGGCGGTCTGCTTGTGGACCTTCCCTGTGCAAATCCTCCGCTTGCTTCACCAGACATGATCGAAAACTCACAAGATTGTTAGATAAAAAACAGTGAGTAAAGCTCTGATACCAATTGAAGGTTCGATAATGTAAAACAATGTAATAAGAAATACTCTAGAAGGGGGGTTGAATAGAGTATGCCCGTTTTTCGTAGAAAGTCTCAAGACTTTTGGAGCTCGTATAAAACCCTTTGAGATAAACCTGAATCACAAAGTTAGACAATCGAACCAAGTGCGGAAATAAGGTAAAGCAGTAAAGAACACGAGTAATTGTTTACGAGGTTCGACACGAACTTGGCCTACGTCCCCGCCTAGGGTTCTTCCACAACCCTAGGATTCAAAAGGCTTTATTCATTCGCTTAGCCTAGGATCCTAATAGCTCACCGAGAAGCCTCTCTCCTATACAATTGCAATCTAGTCAACTCACGTTCCCTTGGAGTCCTAGACCAATCTAGTAGAGCCCCACCTCTCTCAGCTATCTAGTACAATCCTCTTACTCTCATAAATCAATAGCCTAGTGCAACTTCCCGAGTTATAAACTCTCGAGTAACACTATAAATGAATATATCCTATAAGCTCACAGTGACTCTCAAAGGCTTTGAAATAAACAACAAACTCTTGAGCGCTTAGCAGAGAGACACTTGAAAGACAGATCTCGCTTGAATGAATGAAAGCTTGTGTAGCACTTGTATTTTTTGTCTTCTTCTTCCATTCCTTTATAGAAGTAATATGGAGCATGAGGTTCTTCAACACCGGATCTTCAACAACGGCTAGTAAAGATCATGGCGCGCCCGGATCTTCTATTTTAGGACACTTCGAAGACATGATCTTCTTTGAATTGGATCTCCTCAATATGCACCGAAAGGAAAGATATAATCTCGAAATACTTCCTGAAAGATTAGTCATACATATATATAATATAAAGGAAGTATATAATTAAATAATATTCTGACTTATAAAACAGGTTTTGGATTTCATCAACTGTTAATGTTCCAAGACCTTTGACATAAACATCCTGTCAAGGCCTTTGAAACATTTATTCCGATTTTCATCAAGGGAGGGAGTTATCAGCCTTGATATGTGCGCTTATGTAGGATTTCCAATGATGAGCCCAAAGAATATGAAGTTGGAGACAAGCTCTATGTTTCTAAATCAAAGGACCATTGGTTTCCTAACAAATTCAACAAGAAGAAGATGGGGCCTTTCATTGTAAACAAGATCCATTAAGGCGGATTACAGCTTATGGACAAGAATGGAGTCCTATTTGAAGCCCAAGCTACATGGGCCCTGCAAATGCCACCTTGATCTTAATGGAGAAAGTCGGCCTAGCGACTATAAAATCTAGAGCTTGTAAATAGACATTTATTTTTGGGAATTTTGGACATTGTTGCTTTTTGTTTGTTTTTGGTTTTGAACTTTTAGTTTTTCTATTGTAGGTATTTCTCTTCTACATTTTTCAGGTCCATGGGGATAGAAGCAAGCTAAAATCGGACTAGGCCCAGCAACATAGCACTCGATTATGACGATTACCACACATGTCTAGTGAGTTTCTTTCTTTACCCTTATTTTTATACAGTGAGGACACTGTAATGTTTAAGTATGGGGTGGGGGAAGGGCTTACTTTGTGCATATTTGACATTATTTGTGCATTATTTCTTGAATTGCTTATACATGGCTATTTTGGAATTCATATTTGATTTATGTGCTTACATGCATGTTTTCCAAAAGTTTGAAAAAATGACCCCCATCAAAATTTTTGAATAAATGTCATGGAAGCTATATTGAACTCGACGATGCAAAATTGGATTCATTAGAGATATAGCATGAAATTGCCTATTAAATGGAAGTCACAATGAAGTGCATATTTTCTTTAAAACCATGAAAGGAGGTAAAATTTGATGTTGCTTTTGACATGTTGCATGATAAAAGGATGGAGGACTTTATATTTCCATATAATGCTCATATTGTTATATCCCAGCCTTACCTATGCTTATGCATCACAAGAGCCATATTATGCCTTATTTCAATTATTGCTCCATATAATGCTCATATTGTTATATCCCGACGGTAGCCATGTGAGGTGATGCGGTAAAGGTTTGATCTTTTTATGCAATTCGTCTTCTATCCCTATAAGCATGATTCTTTTGCGAAAGTTGAAGGTGATCCTTGTATGTGTTATTGAAGCGAAAGTAATCTTAATACAACTTGGATTAATTATGTTAAAAGGGTTAGTAACAATTAGGGTTTATGCGAAAGCCTCTATATTCCTATTTGTTAATAACGAAAGTTATTTGATGAAAAGCATGATCTTTTATCCCTTTATGTGTTATTTTACATGGTTATCGTTGTGGTATTGATGCCCTGATCTTGGAAGTCTTTAGTTTATTGATTTATTTAATCGAAAATTGTGTTCTGTGTTACGAAAAAAGTTGCAATTTAAGTTTCTGTTGTTACTCGATTTCGAGAAGCTTGGTCGACATCAAGGACTTTTGTCGATGTCGAGTTGATTTATCGAGGTCGAGTTGAGTTTGCTTGGTTCTACTTTCTGTCAGTCGATTTCGTGCACTGTTGGTCGATTTACTTAGTCGATATCGAGTAACAGTGGTCGATATCGACCAGTCTTCTGCTGTCTTTGCTTTCTTTTATCCTTTTCTCTGTTATTTCTATCTGTCTGTTTAATTTTCTGTCTGTGAGATTTGTCGCTACCTGAGATCCGCTGACGCGCTTCCTCGAGGATCGATCCTGACTTTCCGCTGATGCATCAGGAGGAGGTCTTGTAATCATTTGCAAAGGGCGGAATCTGGTTTGCTTTACTTTATTTATATTTTGAATTGCAAGTCTCGATTTCCTCCTTACAACAGAGATCAGTCTCTCATCATTGACCATATGGTCAGTAGCACCTGTATCAATTATCCATTCCATACCTATTTATTCATTACTCATAGTGTCAAGAGTAGCAAAACAGTGTTTACCTGCAAAATTTGCTGTAGTAGATGACTCAATCTGATTCTTCCCTTTCATCATCTTCATAACCTCTTGACACACGGCATTGACAAGACCTTTGTCAAGGCCTCCATCTCCTGTATTTCTCTGACCTTTGTCATCATCAAGTGGTGTGTCCTGGTCATGCACTCCCACTGAGTTAGCAGGTGGCTTCATGTTATCCTTTGGTCCTTGCCACCACTCTGGATATCCATGAATTTTGAAGCATTGCTCCATTAAATGTCCCCTCTGACTGCAAAAACTGCATTTCCTGCTTGACTTGTCAGTTTGATCACCATAATTTCCATAGCTCCCAAACCTGTCATTCCTAGGTTGAGTTTCCCTTCTGAAGTCCCTTCTATCTTGACTTGCACCACTCTGATAGTTTCCTGACTGACCATGGTTGTTTGTGAAAGACTTGTTGCCTTGTCTATTCACTACTAGAGCACTAGAATCTTGAGAGGATGCTCCTGAGTTGGAACCATCCTTTTGACTGCTTTCTGCCTGACTAGCAAGGTAATAGGCCCTGTTCAGATTAGGCATAGGATCAGTGGATAAAATCGAACTCCTAAAACCCTCGTAAGAGTCCTTTAAGCCCATCAAAAAATGCATCAATCTGTTCTTCATCTCCAGATCATGCATCTTCTGCTGAAGGTCACATCTGCAGTTAGCAATTCCACCACACACACAAACTGGAATCCCTTCCAGAATTTGGAGCTGGTACCAAATGATCTTCAATCTGTTAAAGTATTCAGAGACAGATAATCCTCCCTGCACTATAAGACTCAGTTTCTCCCTAAGTTTGTAAATAAGTGGCCCATTAGACTGACCATACCTCTCGGCTATCTCATCCCAAAGCTGTTTAGCAGAATCTACATAAACAAAACTTTGCTTGATTGAACTCGTCATTGAGTTCAACAACCAACACCTCACCATGAAATCAGCTCTCACCCATTTCTGAGATTCCAAAGAACCCTCTGGGAGAGGCTTAATACAGGTACCATCAATGAAACCCAGTTTGTTTTTAGCTCCAAGAGCCATCATAACTCCTCTCATCCAGAGAAGGAAGTAACCCCATCAAACACTGTGGTTACCAATTGAGCCCCTGGATGATCAGAGTTCGCTAAGAATAAGGGGTCACCAAAGTTACCTTGAGTCTCCAGTGTACCAAGACCAGCAGGCGGTGGATTTCCATTTCCAGGTGCATTGTTTTCGGCCATGGATAAGACGTCATAGCAGGAACACTTACAATTGAATCTCTTGCTCTGATACCATGTAAAAGAAGGATTTTGATGATAAAATCAGATTGGCAGAGGCCAGATCTGTCTAAGAACAAAATAGAACTCAATCAATGAAGTAATGAAGAAGATGGATCAAATTAGGCAAGCTTCATCTAGGGTTTTCCCCTGGCAGCTGAGCTGAATTCATTCATTCTCACAAGTCTCAAAATAACAGAAATGAGGGCAATAAATACCATGTACAGCTGGGACAATATTTGTCCTTATTCGGATATAAAACGCAGTGCTGAAGCAATGAAAATGAAATGCATATTAAGCTAGCTAAAAGTGATTAACTAACTAAAATGCTTATAAAATGAAGGTCTTAATAAGCGGCGTCATCGGTTGGCTAGGGCAACGACGGTGCCGACATTAGAATTGAGGTTTTCGACATGAGGATGGTAGTCAGGCATTGTGATCTCAAGGAGATCATCGCCTCCACCAAGGAATACTTCGACAAGGCCGCCACCACCAGTGAATAAGTGGCGGAGATGCTCGAGACCGGCCAAGAGAACTTCAAAGAATTAAAGAGTATGCTAACCATTTTCCAAATTAGGATAATTTTTTTAAGGCATGTCCAAAGAATTAAAAAATGTAAAAAAAAATTGTCATAAAAAAAATGAAGTTGTCACCACATGTGTCACTGACACTGTTCTAAAAATCGCGTCTAGGCGCCGCCTGGGCACCGCCTAGGCGCTAGGCAACCCCCATCCGCCTAGAGCTAAATGACCGCCTAAGCACGCCTAGGCGCTAGGCGGCCCCTTACCGCCTAGGATCCACCTAGCGCTTCTTAGAACACTGGTCACTGACAGTGTCATCATTGATAAGAGTGGTAAGACTCCTCGTAAAAAAAACTATAAAAAAATTGTTACAAAAAAGTTGTCACCAATAGTGTCACCATTGATAAGGGTGGTGACACTCCTTGTAAAAAAGTTGTCACCACATATATTACCAATAGGGTTATCACTGATAAGGCGGTGATATTAAGTTGTTACCAAAGTCATTGATCTCGGCTGGTCAATGGTCAATGATTAAATTAAAAATGAGAAAGAAGGGAAAAAATGTTATTTGAAGGCATTTACTTTTTTTTTTTGATTAAGTAATAATTCGAGATTAGGCAAGCTTGATTCTCGAGAGGCCGACGAATCAGCAGGCGGAACTCACCTAAACATAAAATAAGAATATACAACACGCTATGAAACAAGCAGACATAACTCTACAACAAAAATGATCTAAGAAGAACTACTCCCAACAGTTGCGGACGACGGTGAAGAACAAAGCCAAGCACTACCGATCAATAGCACTACAGGCCAGCGATGTATACAACATGAATATATCTTCTTTGGGAAGTGCAGACAAAACTCTAAGGAAGCTCCTTCTCGGATACAGAGTCGCCCTGAAAACACCACCTCGATACCCCAGCGAGTTTTGACTCCAGACTTCACGCTCCCCAACCAAGCAAAAAAACCTCCTAGAAATGCCGAAAGTAGAGTCACACACCGCTCGTGCAAAAACGCCAAAAGGTTAATCCAACCAAAATTTAGTCAAGCCCTTTCGGGATTTAGTTCAAGCCTTTACGGGATTTAGTTCAAGCCCTTACGAGATTTCGTCACGCCCTTTCTGGCTTTATATACAAAACAAATATGTTTCCCTATGATTTCTTTTATTAAATAAATGTAATTGGACTGCCCCGGGCCCAAGAAAAATCCTTGGGCCTAAAGCACTTGTTTCCGAACCTCCTCGGGTCTAAGAAATTGCATTAATTGAAAGCGAAGTTGCGAAGCTAGGGTTAAGGACTCAACGAACGAGATTGAAGACCGACGACCGACACCAAGGTACAGAAGACGAGCGACACAGAGATCGGAGGGATACGGTGGTGCAATCGACGAACGACACCTAGGTGCAATCGACGGGGAGTAGCTTTCAATCGACGATCCCTTCAATGGGAAACGATGGTGTTGGGGAGAGCGACTGAGTGAGATGGCAAGCAAAATCCCCAAAAATCGAGGGTAACAAAATGGGCCGAAGTGTTTGAGGCCTAAAACACTTTCTTACCTTTGAGGCACTGAAACAAACATTTTTTTTAGCCTAACACTAATAAAGTGTTTGTTGGGTTTTTTTTAATGAACCAAACGGGCCCTTATATACGAATGAATCTTAGATCCATCTATATTTTGGGATCCACGCTTGTATTTTTTTTTCTATCTTTTTTTTTAATCAAGGTCGCGCGGTCCTTATATTTTTATGTTTTTTTAGTCTTGCTTTCTTTCTTTTTTCGAAAAAATAAATAAATTCTTTCCTTTCTTAGCATTTATATAAAATATTTTTTTTAGAAATGACTATAAATAATTCTTATACAGTACTATGTATGAATTATCATAGATAAAAAAATATATATGAATTTTAAAAATTACAAATTCATTACAATTACATTAATATTATACAATGTCTAGGATTTTCAAATTAAATAATTAATTTGAACTCAAAATATAATTAATAAAAAAATAATTTGATTAAAAGATTATAAAATTAATGGTAAAAATTAATATTTATGATCTCCCGGTTCCAACAACAAACTCAATGGATCTAGGCAGACAAAAAATGGACAGACAAAAAACTATATAACACGAAAGTTACGGAACTCGGAAATGTTCTTGTAGAAGAAATTGTTAAGAAAAACTAATGTGCATTAAATTACCCATGGACGAGATTAGGATAAACTATAATGGAAATCAAGTAAAGATGGGTGGTTCTCAACATTAAGTGCATTATAATTTATTATCGGAATAAAAACCTACAACGTAGTGAAACCGATTGGATTTGGGACATTGACTATTTCCCCAAAGTTAAACACTTTTTTAGGAAAGCCAGCGATGAATGGACTTCCTACAAAAACTCAACTTATACGAAAAGGAGTTATAGTGCCCATGACCTGTGTTTTTATAACTACTTTGATGAACACACATAGCACTTTTTACTGAATGTCCTACCAGTCTACCATACTAGACCTTATTTAGAAACGGAGAAACTAAATGCACCCCAAATCTGCACATCAGAATGGACGTGCAGGTTTGCTGTGGGATAATTAATTAAAAAAGTCTACTAATTAATTAAAAAAGGTTGCACGTTGAAATGGATGTGCGTTTAAGAAGGGGGATTTGCGGTGTATCTAACAACATCTTTTAGAAACTTGAAAGACAAATACACAACAAAATACGACAATCAAACCAAACACGACTAAAAATGAAGCAAAGACTAATAGATGTTTTCACAAAACTTGACACAAAGCAAATATGATATTGGCAACTATACGGTGGGAATTTAGACAGTTGGAAACAAAATCGTATTCAACAACGACATCCCATTGAACGAACATGGGTGGGAGGATATCTAAGGCAACAACTACGTAAGTGGGAAACCACAAAGATCATATTCTGGGAAGAGACTGAACTCAAGGTAACAAGAACACAACCATCCACGACAAAGAAAAAGAATATAACTCCACCCATGCAGGAACTTTCAAAATTAACTTCGATAGTTCCAAACTCCCTTCGGGTGAAGCCATAGCAGGATTTGTGATTCGTGACCATGTAGGTTTCGTTGTTAACATGTGATGCTTCACACCGTGGTCATTCTTCAATACTGTTGGCAAAGACAATTGCCCTTCACTTGGGACTTGTAGTTGTAAAAAAATCTAGGGATCCGTCACATTGAGGTGGAGGGTGACTATTTGACCGTCATCAACATTGTGAAAGACCTTTGGAAATGCCATTGGGAATTTGGGAGATTAAGATGGTGATTTCCGACTCACTTCTCCTCCTCCGGACTTTTGAGTCATCTTGTTGCTGCCAAATCTTTCATGAGGTCATCTAAGTTGCAAACAAAGTAGCACGCGCGATTCTTTAACTTCCCATTCGTAAATCCAGAAACTCGTCCTCAAGGACGATATTTGGTGAATAGGTGATAGACTAGCAGAGTCACAATTCAGCTAAAATCTTAATTACTTTTCAAAAAAAAAAAAAAAGGATTTGGAAAATAGACAACAATCCAAGTCGATAAGGAGTTGAGCTAGTGGCGACGTTCCTAGTGAAAGTGACTTTCTACAATTCGAGGACTCGTTTACTTGATCTCGTGTTCTTAAACTCAATGGATCTCTCACTCACTCTTGGTGCGATCTAATTCCCTCTCAAAGTCGCTCTATATGGTGCTCAGATCTCCATCTCTCACACACTCTTGAATGTGTACCCCTTCTATCGGATCTCAAGCACAACTCTAGTGGCGGATCTTAAAGTTGTTAGTTGAGGGGGTGGAAAATTGAACCCTATTTTTTTTTAAAAAAATAATCAATATTTGAATGTGTAACTAGAATAAAAACATAAATCATGCATACTTTATTTCGAAGTACGTTTTTAGATTTAATTATAGTATTAAGCTACAAAGTTTAACAAATGATAAACATAAATCGATCGTGCATATTTAATTCCATGGTTTTTAAATATTTTAATATAACATATTAATTTGATGTTTTTAAGTTTAATTATAAGCTACAAAGTTTAACAAATGATAATTACGATAGAAGTATATCAATTTGGTAAATGATGTGAAAGTTAATTTATACTGTATTGGTGTAGTCTTGAAATGTTTATAACTTTTTACTCAAGTGTCAGATTTGAGCTTATAATATATCAAATCGAAACTATCGACGAGAACAATATGTATATTAGATTTTATTTTTGATTAGAGGGGCAATTGCCACCCCTGACCCCAAAGAGAATCTGCCCCTACACAACTCCTAGATTGCCTCCCTCAAATTATAAGTCAATCGTTCTTGCTCTAGGGGGTTGATGATGATCAATGAATCATATATCCCTTTAATTTACAATTTTTACCCAACTTTATTGTAAGTTATCTTTTGATTCCAATTTAATTTTGAAAATTTGAGATTGCATTAATATTGGTTTATTAATTAGAATGTCATTAGTATATGAGTTTATAATTTTAAGGGTACTATTTTGGTCCGGCACTTTATAATTCATATTATTTTCACTTTTTATTGTTGATAAGGTGAAAATTTGAGGGCCAGATGGACCTGATGTCTCAAGAGGCTGATAAACGGTAGACGATGAATCGTCGGAACATACATCAGAGAAAAAAAGGTGCAATACAAAGGAAGGCTAGCACACGGCCGCAAGATGAATCGAAGCTGCCAAAACCTCGCAAGCAGGGGACAATATAGACGACGAACGAAGCTCAGCTCCACTTAGCAGTAGCACCGCTGACCAGCGGTACATCAGGCAATCATGTGGATAGTGAAGACAATGGAAGCTCATTCTCGACTCAGGAGTTGCATCGATACACACTATCTCGATCCCAACTAGACCCAACTTCGGACACCAGAGCCCCAAACAAACTAGACGTCCTGCCACAAACAACGTACCTAAGTAAAACGCATCAAAAAAAACCTTTTGGGTTGCTGTTCAAGCCCTAATGGAAGGAGCTTATATTTTTTTTTAACAAAGTATACTCTCTTTTTAGTTTTCTTGCTACATTTTAAGATCAATAGTCTACTTTGATGTTGATGTGAATCAGGCCCGGACCTGAGGCGAGGCCCAACAGGCCGTCGCCTCAGGCCCAGTTTCATTGGGGGCCCATTGCCCATATATATGTATATAAGATCTATATATATAAAAGTTGAATAAACCCAAGACAACATTGACGGCTTGGCACCGTGGATAAAGGCGTGGGAGGAGTGGATGGGGACGCGGGTTCGAGACCCATGTTTCACCTTTCTGCCCTTTTTTTAAAAAAAAAAAACACACGCGTTTTTGCATTTTTTTTTTGTTTTTATTTTTAAAAAAACACACACAGAAGCTTTTTTTGCATTTTTTTGTTTTTATTTTTTAAAAAACACACACAGAAGCTCTTTTTATTTACCCAGAAGCTTTCTTCTTTGAGTTTTTGCCTCTTTTTTGTTTTTTGTTTTTTGTTTTTTATTGGTTTTTATTTTTTTTTAAAACACACACAAAGGCTTTTTTTTTTATGTTTCACCTTTCTGCCCTTTTTTTTTAAAAAAAAAACACACGCGTTTTTGCATTTTTTTTTGTTTTTATTTTTAAAAAAACACACACAGAAGCTTTTTTTGCATTTTTTTTGTTTTTATTTTTTAAAAAACACACACAGAAGCTCTTTTTATTTACCCAGAAGCTTTCTTCTTTGAGTTTTTGCCTCTTTTGTTTTTTGTTTTTTGTTTTTTATTGGTTTTTTTTTTTTTTTTTAAAACACACACAAAGGCTTTTTTTTTTTTACACAGAAGTTTTCTTCTTTGAGTCTTTGCCTCTTTTTTATTTTTTATTTTTGAAAACACAACGAAGCTTTCTATGTTGTTGCTGCTTGTTTTTTATATATACTTTGATGTTTGTTTTGTTATGGTTGAAAATAGTAAAGGGCCCTATTTTGAAATCTCGCCTCGGGCACTTAAAATCTCAGGTCCGGCCCTGATGTGAATGGATACATTTTTATACTAAGGAGTAATACAATGGCAATGGGTTGAGGTAGTTGATAAGTTACACCTTTTCTCAATATGATATATTATATTCCACTCGACTTTGATGGTTATAACTTATAATGCATGTCTCAATCCAAAAACAAAGGCGAATCATCATTTCCAGGTAATAAATTTAATACAAGCACTACGTCTCGTATACTTTTCTAAACACTTTTCTTCTCACTCTCTCAAACTTGTCTTGATTGTTGAGAATGTCCACACTCCACAACACTACAAATCTACAATACATTATATCTTTAAAGTTTAAAATATTTTTACTCATTTATCTATTACATGAACAAATTACAAAGCTTTTTTTGCACTTCACAAATACTCCGTATATAGTACTTATAGTGACTTAATTCTTGAGTATTGATTGCTAGATGTGGTATCATTTTTCAGCTCTATGGTCGTCTTTTACCGTCGTACAATAGGTCATAGAAATGATCGAAACATAACAACTTATTGATGGTTGAGTTCAAATCTGAATTCCCTACTTTGTTCCTCAGATATGCCATGTCATATGTTGTCTCTCCCAACTTTTAGAGGAGAAAGTTTATATTGTCTCGGTTCCATCATCGGTTGTCTATACTAGTGACGTCTTTGACTTTCTAGCTTTTTTCTCAGTGTAGTATTATTTTAGACTTGAGCATGAGCCAGGCTGGGCAGACTTGGGTTGGGCTTATGAGAATATCTTGGCCCATTTTAGCAGATCGGGCTTGGTCTAGACCTAGTTTTTGGGCCAACTCTCTTGCCCAAACCCACCCACATGGGCGGGCTAGCCCACCGAGGCGCCCATTATAATTTCGTAAAATATTATTTTTATTTTATTATTTTTGCGCTTGATCTCAAACTACACAAATGTGCTAAGTGTCTCAAAAGATTGAAATTTTATACAAAACAAAGATATACAAGTTACACGAATGTGAAATTACACACTACAATCTTTATGTAGGTTCATTTCAATGAAAAAATCTTGAAAATAATTTATTTAGTACTATTGTATTCCTTAATTTATATGTGATGTAAATACTATTAGTATTTATAAGTAATAGATGTAAAAGTATAGATATTACATAATCAATATATATATACTCCGTAGTATTTTAATACAAATATATAAAAATTAATATATAAGTAATATATATAGGCGGGAGGCCCTACCGACCCATTTGGGCTTAACCCTAAGCCCAAGCCCGGCCCTATGGGCCAACTGGGTCGGGCCGTTCGGCATGCTTGGGCCAATAGCCTTACCAAAGCCTGCATATTTAACAAGGCGGGTTAGTCCATGTATGCTCAGGTCTATATTATTTGATAAATTGTTTAATTTCAAATTTGTTTTTATTATTTTCCATAATAGTTTGTCCGTTGCTGATCTTTTCGACCTCTCGATCCATCGGACATGTCCAGTGCATCAAATTCCTTTCTGACAGTCTTGGCGGGCCCCTTAGACCCGCTGACATTCTTCTTTACTCTTGGGATCGGGGTCGAGACGTGTGTGTTGATATCACTGGTTCCTCCCCCCTCACTCAGACTTGCTTGGCTTCCTTCGCTCCTGGACGGTGTGTTCTCGACGCTGCGCGGCGTAAGTGCACCAAGTATCGGGATGTGTGCTCTGCTGCTGGTTATGGGTTTTTGCCTTTTTCTTTCTCCTCCTTAGGTGAGCTGGACGGGGATGCTGTTGCGCTGCTGGGACGGATCCGCTCTTTCTCTTTAGCCTTAGATTCTAGTTCTCGCCTAGATGCTCATATTTTTACCAGAGTTTGTTTTTCCATTGCTAAGGGGGTTGGCGCACAGCTTATTTCACGGCTGTCTGCTAACTTCTTGTAAACATTTGATTGTTTGATTTCTATACTATTTGGAGTTATAATAAATAATAATAATAATAATAATAATAATAATAATAATAATAATAATAATTAATGAAGTTAATGAAGTACGGAGTATAATATTCAGACCCTTACTTATTACGGACTTGTTAATACTAAGTTTAAATCAGGTTAGTCAATTAATTAATGTGTGTTTCTCAAAATGTCACAAAATTAAGTTAGGTTGGGTCTAGACCTGTCAAACGGGTCATTCGGGTCAGGTTTGGGTCGGGTCACTTCGGGTCTCGGGTAAAACGGGTTCCGGGTTTTTCGGGTTGACCAGAACCCGGGTTTGACCGGGTTTCGAGCGGGTTCGGGTCGATTTCGGGTTTGTCAATTTTTTCTTTTTTGAATTAAAAAAATCATAATTTGATAATTTTGCGATAAATTTTAATTAAATATAAAAAAATTTAATTATAAATCAACCGGGTCAATCGGGTCACCGGGTCAATAGGGTAAATCAGGTCAAAATTACCGGGTCAATCGGGTCACCGGGTCGAAACCCAGAGTACCCGGAAAATTTCCGGGTTTTCGGGTTCGGGTAGAAAAAAATTTCCGGGTCAAAATTTTCGGGTCTTGATCCAAAAAATTTCGGACGGTCGGGTCGGGTTATGTTTTGATAGGTCTAGTTGGGTCTCTTTCAGTGACCAAGGTGGGAAACTAGGAAGCCGGCATGTAGCTTCCAATTTCGACGTACAAACCACAAACGAGTCCTGATACTCTGGTAGTCTGGCCATTATGCGTTGGCGATCAGTTCTAATATTCATCGAATTGAAAGTTACATCTGCAAACAAAAAAGAAAATTAATTATGACAACACCTACCTCTTCTTTTTCTTTTTCTTTTTTATAAAAGAACCCGAGAAATAACAGGTTAAGGGTCGAACTAGGAGGAGGCCGAAAAAAGCCCCATTTGAAGAATCGATAACGGAAAGAGGGTTCATCCGTCTGTCAGCTTGTCGACCTCTCGAGGTTCAGGTACGTCTGAGCTCGAATTATTACTTAATAAAAAAACCCGAGAAATAAATTTGAAACAATCCACACCTACCTCATTAATATGGATCAAGTATAATGCTCCGTAGTGACCCCCTAGGAAGTCAAGTACCCGTGTTGCATCCTTTTTGAGTACCCAGTCGGGGTGGTCTAGTGGTGTGGAGTAAGGAGTGGTAAGGAGGTCTTGGTTCGATTCTTACTCACATCCCTTTCCTTGAATTTATCCGGTTTGCCTTACTCTCTATTAGTGAGTCGAACTGTGTGTCCAGTGTGATGTATGGAATATATGACAAGAGTGTAGTGTTGGAGTATTGCTAAAGTAAACAACATGTTATTTTATGATGTAAATTTTGTTGAATAAAAAACACTATTAACTATATGTAGTGGTCTCCACTTTAAAAAATTAGTACGTAATAAAGTAAAAAATTAATAATTAAGATTATAAGTGTATTTTTTTATTTATTTGAGTAAAATATAATAGAATAACATTGTTTTTATTAATGAAGAAGTATACAATTAGATTTTTTTTTGTGCAAAGGAGGGCTACAAGTACAACCCTATATTATTAATATAGAAATAATAGTTAGTCCCTCAAAGAGGGTACATTACTAGCCATGAAAGAGGAAGTAGATACACTGTCATGTTCAGCAAATTACTGATTCATTGAAAATCACATCTCTGCTATGGATCACCTTCTTCTTTTCATCATCCCAAATGCGATAACCAAACTCATCATTGTCATAGCCAATTAAAGTGCATTTCTTAGATTTCGGATCAAGCTTATTCCTGCCATGATCACTAATATGCACATATGCCATGCAACCGAAAACTTTCAAATGCGAAAGTTTTATCTCTTTACCGCTCCATACCTCTTCTAGTATTTGGTAATCTAACGGACCCAATGGACCTCGATTGATCAAGTAAGTTGATGTATTAACTACTTCTACCCAGAAATGCTTTGGTAGTCCTGACTGAATACGAATACTTTTGGCTCTTTCTGTCAACGTTCGGTTCATACGTTCAGCTACACCATTTTGTTGAGGTGTACCTAGAACCGTTCTCTCCATTCAGATCCCATGCTCATAACAAAAGCTTTTGAACATGGTATCTACATACTCACCACCATTGTCGGTTCTAAGCCTTTTAACTTTCACACCTGTCTCATTTTCAAACATAGCTTTCCATCTTTTGAAAGCCACAAAAACATCAAACTTGTATTTTTAAAAAGTGCACCCATACTTTCCGAGAGTAATCATCGATGAAAGTCACAAAATAGTGCTCTCTGTAAATGGATACTGATAACTCCCTCCCTTGATGAAAATTGGAAGAAAGTTTCAAAGGCCTTGACAGGATGTCTGTGTCAAAGGTCTTGGAGCTTTAACAGTTGATGAAATCCAAAACCTGTTTTATATGTCCGAATATTATTTAATATTATTATATACTTCTTTTATATTATATATATGTGTAGCTAATCTTTCAGAAAGTATTTTCGAATTATTTCCTTCCTTGTGATGCGTGTTGAGAAGATTCAAATCGGAAAGATCGTGTCTTCAAAAGTTTCCAAGTTTAGAAGATCTCGAAGATGGCCATGATCTAGACTAGCCGTTGGAGAAGATTCCTGGCGCCGATTTGTCTCAATATATAGAGAAGGAAGATGAAGACAGAAGAGACAAGTGTCGAACACAAGCTTTCATTCATTCAAGCAAGATCTGTCTTCCAAGTGTACTCTCTACTAGCGCTCAAGAGTTTGTTGTTTCATTTCAAAGCGTTTGAGAGTTACCTGTGAGCTTATAGGATATATTCATTTATAGTGTTACTCGAGAGTTTGTAACTCGGGAAGTTGCACTAGGCTATTGATTTGTGAGAGTAAGAGGATTGTACTAGATAGCTGAGAGAGGTGGGGCTCTTCTAGATTGGTCTAGGACTCCAAGGGAACGTGAGTTGACTAGATTGCAATTGTATAGGAGAGAGGCTTCTCGGTGAGCTATTAGGATCCTAAGCTAAGCAAATCAATAAAGCCTTTTGAATCCTAGGGTTGTGGAAGAACCCTAGGCGGGGACGTAGGCCAAGTTCGTGCCGAACCTCTTAAACAATTACTCGTGTCCTTTATCTATTGCTTTACCTTATTTCCGCACTTGGTTCGATTGTCTAACTTTGTGATTTAGGTTTAATCTCAAAGGGTTTTATACGAGTTCCAAAAGTCTTGAGACTTTCTGCGCAAAACGAGCATACTCTTTTCAACCCCCCTTCTAGAGTATTTCTATATTACTCTGTTTTACATTATCGAACCTTCAATTGGTATCAGAGCTTTACTCACTGTTTTTGATCTAACAATCTTGTGAGTTTTCGATCATGTCTGGTGAAGCAAGCGGAGGATTTGCACAGGGAAGGTCCACGAGCAGACCACCACTCTTTGTAGGAAACAACTTTGTCCACTGGAGATCCTTGATGAAGATGTTTATTATAGATCAAGATTTGGAACTTTGGAACATTATAGAGAATGTTCTGAAGATTCCAGAGAAAGACGGACCAAATGGAACCAAAGTCGCAAAGAAGGAGTCTGAATACATCCAAGCAGATCTTGAACTCGTCTCCAAAAACTACAGGGCTATTAACTTACTTTATTGTGGTCTTAGCACTGATGAGTTTAACCGTATTTCATCTTGTAGGTCAGCTAAAGAGATTTGGGACAAACTGGTCGTCACCTATGAAGGAACGAGCCAAGTGAAAGACACCAAGATCAGCATCTTCCTTCGAAAGTATGAGCTCTTCAAAATGAAGTCTGATGAGTCAATCAAGGCCATGTTCACACGATTCACAGAAATCACTAATAACCTTGACTCTCTCGGCAAGAGCTTTACCAACGTTGAGAAAGTGAGGAAGATACTGAGGTGCCTCCCAAAAGAGAAATGGGGTCCAAAAGTAACAGCTATAGAAGAAGCACAGGACCTCACCACTCTACCCCTTGATGACCTTCTTGGGAAGCTGATCACGCATGAGATGATCCTTAATGAAGACGATGGAGAACTTCCAGCTAGCACTAAGAACTTGGCACTCAAGTCTAAGAAGGATGAGCCTAAAGATGGATCTGATTCCGAAGATGAGGATGACGATGAGGATGATCCTTTTGCTCTTATCACAAGAGGCCTTGCTCGAATTCTCAAAATGAAGAAGCAATTCAACAACAAGGATGGATCAGAGTCTTCAAAATTTTGAGGTAAGCCTCAATACAACAAGTATGAAAAGAAGACTAAACCGTTGTCTTGTTTTGAATGTGGTGAAACAGATCATCTTGTGAAGGACTGCCTTCAAAAGACAAAGAGCCAGCCCAAGAAGGGTGACAAATGGAAGAAGAAAGCCATGGTGGCAACTTGCAGCGATTCTGACTCTGACTCCGATGATGAGAAGGCCAATATTTGTCTTATGGCTTCAGAAGAAGAATCCCACGATGAAAAGCTTGAAGCTACTGTAAGAGAACTTATGGCAAGTCCAAAAGAGGTATTATCGGAATTCCTTTCCAATATGATTGCCAATGAAGAGAAACTTATTGCCCAGGCTAACATTCTTATTAAGAGAACTGTGGATCAGGAAAAAACTATTGAGAATCTGTCTATGAGGGTCAAAGGTCTTGAAGCTTCTTATTCAGGTCTTGACATTAAAGTCAAGACGCTTGACTCAAAGAAATCTGAACTTAAGCAAGATCTCTCCTCTCTAAGAAATGAGCATCATGACTTAGAGAACGAGAAGATCTCCCTGAATAATAAGATTCAAGACCAACAGACAGCCCTCATAAGTTTTACCAAATCCAAAGGCACTCTTGATAGGATGTTGGGTGAGCAGCAAAGTTCTCTAAACAAAAGTGGTATTGGTTACAATCCAAGGTTTTTAAAGAAACAACACATTACCACTTTTGTGAAGGCAAAAGGAAGCAGAACCTCTCCAATATGTCACCACTGTGCTAGAAAGGGACATGTAAAAGAGACCTACCCTTATAGAAGAAAGAATCCATATATTATTCGCAATACATTTCCTGTTCATTTGAGAAAAGAACGGATAACACAAGTTTGGGTTCCAAAAGGCACTATTTTACCAAACATGGTTTACCCCAACAATGGATCCAAATTTGCTTATTGGTCTAGCCACAAAGGTTGATGTTTGTCTTGCAGAAGAGCACCAAGGTGAAGGAACATAAATGGATCATTGATAGTGGGTGCTCGAGGTATATGAGTGGAAAGAGTTCTCTCTTCCATGATCTAAAGGAGCAATCCACGGGAACAATCACTCTTGGTGACAAAGGAAAATGTGACATCGTTGGTATTGGTAGTGATTCCAGCCATAGTATTAAGAATGTCTATCTTGTTGATGGTTTAAAGTATAATTTGCTTAGCGTTTCTCAATTATGTAATAGTGGCAACAATGTCAGATTTAACAAGAAAAGATGTCTAGTGTGCAGAGAAGATACAGGTGAAGTTATATTAAACGCATATCTTTACAACAATATATACGCTGTAAATGCTGATCAAGTGGCACAAGGAAGCTTAACCTGTCTAAAGGCTTTGACGGACGATTCAAAGCTCTGGCACAGGAGACTAGGTCATGTGAGTCCACATACACTACAGAAGCTTATGTCCAAAGGGCTTGTAAGAGGGCTACCTGAGATGGACTTCAAAGGTATTGATATGTGCAATGCATGCACACGAGGTAAACAAACACGTAGCTCCTTCAAACCCAAAAAGGTTGTAAGTTCTTCTAGACTCCTTGAACTTTTACATATGGATTTATGTGGTCCTATGCGAGTCAAATCTCCCAATGGTAAAAAGTACATGCTAGTTGTTGTTGATGATTTTTCTAGATATACTTGGGTTGCATTTTTAAAAGAAAAATCAGAGGCCTTATTTGAGTTTTCAAAACTTTGTAAGGAGTTGCAAACTTTAAGAAATGAGCCCATAATGTCAATTCGGAGTGATCATGGTAGGGAGTTTGATCAACTTCAGTTTGATTTGTTTAGTGCTAAATATGGCATCTCCCATAACTTTTCTGCTCCTAGGACACCTCAACAAAATGGGGTTGTGGAACGCAAGAACCGCACCTTGGAGGATATGGCCAGGACTATGCTTTTAGAAAATGCATTACCTAAAACCTATTGGGCTGAAGCTGTAAACACAGCTAACTACATTTTGAATCGTTCTCTTATTCGTTCTATCTTAAAGAAAACTCCTTATGAACTTTTCAAAGGCCGCAAACCACTTATATCTTATTTTAAACCCTTTGGCTGTACTTGTTTTGTTCATAACAATGGAAAAGATAACCTTGGGAAATTTGATGCGCGTAGTGATGAAGGTATATTTCTTGGCTACTCCACGAGTAGCAAAGCTTATAGAATCTTCAATAAAAGGGCCCAGTTAGTTGAAGAAAGTATACATGTTATTTTTGATAAATGCAATGACGGTGCTTTGAGTGAAAGTGTTGCAGATATAGATCTTAACATCCATGCAGAGAACGAGGAAGGTGATGACGCTGCTACCAAGAACACAGAGAAGGGGAACATGCAAGGACATATTCTTAACACTGAAGAATTGGCCCAAGGTGTTGAAGATTCGTCTAAAGCCCTTTGGTATCCAATCCAACAGTGTTGAGACGTCAGAAATTGCTGTAACTGAACCTAACAGGACCACGGAGTCAGATGTACCACAAGTCAATCCTACTGGTGTGACGAATCAAGGAGCTGAGACTAGCAAAAGGAAATTCAAATACTCCTCATCACACTCATTAAAGGATATCATTTCTGACCCTACTTCTAGTGTTCAAACTCGTAACTTAAAGATCTTTGTGCTTTTCACGCATTTGTTTCTCTTATTGAACTAAAGAAAGTAGATGAGGCACTTCAAGAGCCAGACTGGATCATTGCTATGCAAAGTGAGCTTAACGAATTTGAAAGGAACAAAGTCTGGACCTTGAAGCCTAGGCCAAAGCATCAATCAGTTATTGGAACACGATGGGTATTTCGAAACAAGCTAGATGAGAATGGTAAGATTGTGAGGAACAAGGCAAGGCTTGTTGCTCAAGGCTACAATCAAGAGGAAGGTATTGACTACGAGGAGACCTTTGCTCCCGTATCCAGGCTTGAAGCCATTCGCATTTTATTAGCATTTGCATCTTTTATGAGCATAAAGTTATATCAAATGGATGTCAAGTGTGCTTTTCTTAATGGTTTCTTAGAGGAAGAAGTTTATGTGGCTCAACCCCCAGGATTTGAAAGTCTGGAATTTCCCAATCATGTTTATAAACTTGACAAAGCGCTTTATGGTTTGAAACAAGCCCCAAGAGCTTGGTACGAGCGCTTGTCAAAATATCTTTTAGAAAATGATTTTAAAAGGGGGTTGATTGACAAGACTCTTTTTATCAAGACCAAAGGAAAGGACATTTTGGTTATTCAAATCTATGTTGATGATATATTATTTGGTGCTACTAACACATCTTTGTGCAAGAAATTTTCTGACATCATGTGCAGTGAATTTGAGGTGAGCTTGATGGGTGAACTCAACTTCTTTTTGGGATTGCAAGTTCACCAATCCAAGAAAGGGATCTTTGTCAACCAAAGCAAGTACACTAAGGATCTCTTAAAGAAGTTCAAGATGGATCAATCCAAAGCAGCCAAGACTCCCATGAGCTCAACATTATCTCTAGATCAAGATAAGACTGGGAAAAGTGTCAATCAAAAGGAGTTTCAAGCTGATCCTAAAGAATCTCATCTCGTGGCTATGAAGAGGATCTTTCGATATCTCAATGGCACTAAGGAGCTTGGACTATGGTACCCAAAGCAAAAGGATTTCACATTAATTGGATATTCTGATGCAGATTTTGCAGGGTATAAGGTGGATAGGAAGAGCACATCAAGATGTTGCCAATTCTTAGGAGCATCTTTGATCAGTTGGCACTCAAAGAAACAAAACTCATTTGCTCTATCCACTGCAGAAGCCGAATACATTGCAGCTGGAGCCTATTGCTCCCAAATCCTTTGGATAGCTCAACAAATGCGAGATCTTGGCATCAACCTCAAAGGCATTCCCATTAAGTGTGACAATACAAGTGCCATCTCCATCACTAAGAATCATGTTCAGCATTCAAGGACCAAACATATTGATGTAAGGCATCATTTCATTAGAGACCATGTTGAAAAAGGTGATGTGTCCATTTCATTTATCTGAACTGATTATCAATGGGCTGACTTTTTTACTAAGCCTTTGGCAGAGGACAGGTTCACCTTCATAAGACGAGAGATTGGGATGCTTAACAAGGATGCACTTTCGTAGGGGGAGCATTCCCTTTACGAAAGATAAAATCTACTTTGTGTTAAGACCTTTGAGAATTATGTCAAGGTTTGTGAACTAATTGGTAGATCACATATATCGGATCACATATTTTTGGTTAATATCTTTCTAGATATTTAATCAATCATATTTTTATCGGATTTCAAAATTGCCTATTTATGTTATATTTTCTTTCCGTTGGGATATTTTTATTTTTGGAACTAAATATTTCGGTTATTCAGTCCGATTTCAATGGAACAATTTGAATTTTGAATTGGAAACTTTTCAAATTTTGGCAATGTTATGATTACCCCCCATTGGAACTCTAAACCCGTCCCATCACTCCATCATCCTCTCTCTCTACTTAAACCCAATTCTGTACCCGATTACATCACAAACTCAGAACTTATCCAAACCCTTTCACCTTCTCCTTCTTCAACCTTTCAACCTATTCTAAGAAAACCCTAGCCGATTTCCTCCATGGCACCCAAAACAAAGAAAGCTTCCACACCCAAAAGACTTGGCGCCACCCCCAAGGGACGTCAGGTCACTGCCACCTCTCTCACACCTGAACCCACTCCTCAAGCCATTGTCCCAACTGTTGTCCAGAGCACCATTGCTGAAAGCAAGGCCACTGTTACCAAGGGCTCTCAAAAGCGCTCTGCTAAGAAGCCCCTCAGTGCAAAACAGAAAGGGAAAAAGAAGATCTTAGCTGAGGAGGTGGACGAGGAAGAGAAGGAAGATGATCTCGACGCTATTCTGGAAAGAGATGCTGCCAAGGAAGCCGAAGAGGAAGCCTTGAGGAAGAAAAAGGCCGAGGAGGAGGCCGAGCTTGCAAGGAAACTTGCCGACGAAGAAGCTGAGAGGATTCGGAAGGAAGCCGAAGCCGAGGAGGTTCCATCTGAAGAGGAGCCTGAGGAAGAGGATGAAGAGCAAGATGGATCTGGAGAAGACGAGGAAGCTGAAGGAGATGAAGCGGGGTCCGGTGAGGACTCGGGGTCTGAGGAAGAGGAGGAAGAATCTCCCTCTCCTTCTCCTCCTCCCCCGTCTCCAAAGAAGCGGAAAGCCCCCACTGCTGTCAAGCCTCCATCTCCCAAGCGCACCAGGAAGGGCACCCTCAGAAGCCTTGAGGCGCCTGTCAAGAAAGCCACTCCAATGATTGCTCGCAGGAAGAATGCTGATCCACCTGCCTACATCCAGGTAAAACAATCCTTGCCCTCCTCTTGGTTTGAAAATGCTGAGACTGCTGGTAAGTGGGTAGATGAGTTTCGAACTCGTAGGATTTGCTGTTCTGATTTTTTGGATATTGAGTTCTTCGAAGCTTTGAAGCTACCTTGCATTGATCTTCTCAAAAAATCCCCAGCCTGGACCCTTCTCAATCTTGAAACCGTTTACTACCCCCAGCTTACCCGCCTGTTCTACATAAACCTAAAAGCCAAACACGACGCCAATGGTTGGTCTTTGGAATCTGTTGTCAAAGGGGTTAGAATCTCCTTCAACTCCAATGACTTTGCAGATTTCCTTGGCCTACCTAGCCCATGTCCACCCTCTGAAGTACACCCCTCAAAAGAGAACTGCATCATCCTTGCCCGAGCCAAGTACCTCCTACCCGAAGCATTTAACAGCACCTCAAAGCAACTCACCCACTCATCTCTTACCCTTGAGGCAAAAATCATATTTAACATCATTGTTCGATGCCTCTTACCCCGTCTTAACTCTGGCTCGCTCCTTACTGACAATGCCATGGTCCTCCTTTACCGCATCCTCAATGGCCTTGATCTTGATCTGGCCAACACTACTTTAGGATCCATGGCTCACACAAGAAAAGCCAGGAAAGGAACCCCCCTCCCCTTTGCTACCCTTTTGACCCCACTCTTCAAAGCTTCTGGAATTGATTTCAAAAATGAAGAACAACAGCGTCATATGGGTAAGTTCGACTCCAAGAGCCTTGAAAAGATTGGCATCACTCGGTCTCCCCAAGGGACCTTGAGTCTTGCCGTTCCTTCAAAAGCTCTTCCCACTGCTTCAGTCGTTGATGAACGCATGGACAACCTGGAGTTGGGCTTGGAGGAAGTTCGCCTGGATATCAAGGAGCTGCACAAGGAGGTTATGACGGAGATGAGCGGGATAATCAAGATGCTGCAAGGTCTGTGGACGAGGCTCACTGATGATGCTCCGGATGACGAAGCCTAAACCCTACCCTACCCTATCCCATCCCTGAAATCTGATACATTGCTGGTTTTTGGAAACATTTTCAAAACTTTTGGTGACTGTTTTACCTCCTCCCTTTGTTGAAAGACAAAAAGGGGGAGATGATCTGTGGTTGTTTAGACTTGAAAACCTTTCTGCTTGAAGGTCTTGGAAGACCTTGGTTTTTGATTTTTGGTTGGATGGCCTTTTCATGCTTTAAAAATTTTTTGATCCAACATTTGTCTAACCCATGCAGGTACTTAGTCCGATTTCACTTATATTATTTATGCTTGACTAAGTTGCAAGGATGCACAGGTTTTGTCTTTCATCAAGGGGGGGATTGATAACTCCCTCCCTTGATGAAAATTGGAAGAAAGTTTCAAAGGCCTTGACAGGATGTCTGTGTCAAAGGTCTTGGAGCTTTAACAGTTGATGAAATCCAAAACCTGTTTTATATGTCCGAATATTATTTAATATTATTATATACTTCTTTTATATTATATATATGTGTAGGCAGTGTAGCTAATCTTTCAGGAAGTATTTTCGAATTATTTCCTTCCTTGTGATGCGTGTTGAGAAGATTCAAATCGGAAAGATCGTGGCTTTAAAAGTTTCCAAGTTTAGAAGATCTCGAAGATGACCATGATCTAGACTAGCCGTTGGAGAAGATTCCTGAAACCAATTTGTCTCAATATATAGAGAAGGAAGATGAAGACAGAAGAAACAAGTGTCGAACACAAGTTTTCATTCATTCAAGCAAGATCTGTCTTCCAAGTGTACTATCTGCTAGCGCTCAAGAGTTTGTTGTTTCATTTCAAAGCGTTTGAGAGTTACCTGTGAGCTTATAGAATATATTCATTTATAGTGTTACTCGAGAGTTTGTAACTCGGGAAGTTGCACTAGGCTATTGATTTGTGAGAGTAAGAGGATTGTACTAGATAGCTGAGAGAGGTGGGGCTCTTCTAGATTGGTCTAGGACTCCAAGGGAACGTGAGTTGACTAGATTGCAATTGTATAGGAGAGAGGCTTCTCGGTGAGCTATTAGGATCCTAAGCTAAGCAAATCAATAAAGCCTTTTGAATCCTAGGGTTGTGGAAGAACCCTAGGCGGGGACATAGGCCAAGTTCGTGCCGAACCTCGTAAACAATTACTCGTGTCCTTTATCTATTGCTTTACCTTATTTCCGCACTTGGTTCGATTGTCTAACTTTGTGATTCAGGTTTAATCTCAAAGGGTTTTATACGAGCTCCAAAAGTCTTGAGACTTTCTGCGAAAAACGGGCATACTCTATTCAACCCCCCTTCTAGAGTATTTCTATATTACTCTGTTTTACATTATCGAACCTTCAGATACAGTAGTGGTTGGCCCCCAAACATCTGAGTGGACAAGCTCTCGCTAATTCTTCTTTGGAGATCTGCCATTTGATTAAAAGCTTACCCTCTTCTACTTTCCGAGTATGCAATCTTCACACATGCCCATTTCAACTGATCGTAAATCGGCCTAGAAGCTTTCCCTACTAATGCATGAGTTTCATCCCTTTCTCACTCATCTGGCCAAGTCTCTAGTGCCACATTTTGGAATCTTCATTCCCTGATGCAACTGCAATTGAGCAGTGCTCATGTTGTCATGTAAAGAGTATCGCTCTTCTTTCCATGAACTATTATCATTGCACCCTTTGAAATCTTCCATTTATCACCATTGAGAAATTGTATCGTAGCCTTCATATGCCAATTGCCTTACTGATATCAAGTTCTTTCTTAGATCATGAATGTGTTGAACGTCCATTAGCTCCCAAACAAAGCCATTCAACTTAATCTTCACTTCACCTTTACCGACAATTGAACAAGGTTGATCGTCGCCAAGATATACATTTCCAAGGTTCCCCTAACATAGCTTTCAAAGAGCTCTTTCTTCGAATTACCGTGAAATGATGCTCTAGAATCTAACACCCAAGATTCATCCTCCCTCTCTAAGGAACATATCAATGCATCATCTCATGTAGAATTAAAGCTAACATTTGGCTCCACCTTCGTCTCTTGTTTCTTTGGAGCACTCTTGCATTGGTTTTTGTAGTGCCCGATATTCCCACAATTCTAACACTCGATGGTCCTCGACCTCTTATCTTTTGATATGGCTTGATTGTTTGATCTTCCGTGTCTATTTCCTATGGTTGAATTTCTCCCTCTTGACTCTGTACGTAAAGCTGAAGAGGTTGATGATTCACCCAACCCTCGCTGTCGGATCTCTTCCCTGGGCACCAAATCACGAACATCATCGAACTTTAATTTATTGCTTCCCGATGAGCTACTCACAGTCGTGACAGTAGCATTCCAGATATTTGGAATAGAAGACAAAAGTATCAAGGCTCGTACTTCTTCATCAAATTCAATCCCAACTGAACTCAACTGGGTTGTGACTGTGTTGAGTTCCTTGAGATATTGAATTACCGATGCGCCTTCTGTCATCCGCAAATTGAATAATCGTCTCATCAAATGAACTTTGTTAGAGGCAGATGGCTTCTCGTACATATTAGAAAGGGTTGCCATAAGACCTGTCATGGTTGTTTCCTTTGCTATGTTGAAGGCAACATTGCATGATAACGTCTGTCAGATAAATCCAAGGGCTTGTCTATCAAGAAGATTACAATTACCATCCTTCATGCTCTCTGGCTTTTTTTTTCTGAGAGAGGATGATAAAGATTTTTTTGATACAAGTAATCTTTGATCCGCATCTTCCAAAATCCGAAATCTGCACCATCGAACTTGTCGAGTTTCACCTTTCTATCGTCTACAATCATCGCTCCTAGTCCTCCCACTCAAAATCTGATTCCCCTTTTAGCTTGTTCACAACCTCGCTTTAATACCAATTATTAGGGAAAAATACCGGAACTATTCCTATCAGATTGGTGAGAATGAAATAGATAATATAAAAACACACACGTGTTTGTCTCTAACTCTTCTATAAAACTTTTATTAAAAAGGTAAAGATACAAAATGTGTTTACAACACTCACTCCAACTTACACTTTAGAATTTTGCGCTTAAAATTCTCTCAAAAGCTTCTCTTTGTTTAATGCTATAAACTATAAGATTTTATCTCTGTGTTTTATATTGGGATATCATACAAAAGAAATCTTATAGGTTTACAAGAAAGCAAATAGGAGGAGGAAATTCTATCATCAATACTCACCTCCACTTTTGTTTACTTTATTTAAAAATGCCTTCTAAAGAATGGTAGATTCTCTTTCATTTAACTTAAATTAGAGAATACTAATTAATTCTTTAACATAGCCTCCACGGTTTCTTACATGTAGGTATATATGTACATGCATATATACATATATACACACTCATGACTGATCCGGCACGTCCAACCTCTTCATCTCTCCATACTCCCCGTTTCCAACCCACTCCACCATATAAAGCCCGCAAGGCGCCCCGTGCTGATCCGACCCGCTAACTAGGGTCTGATCCCCAAAATCCAGGGCGCACGTGCTCACCTGGCCCTCCGGGGTAACCTCAACCCAACTGAAAAGTCGGTTGTCCCTCCTGACCCCAACGCACACCCTCGGGCCCTAACACTTGCCCCACACGTGCTCCACTCACCTCTACTTCCCTATCGACGTGTTGTACACGTCACTGCTCTGCTTGGAGCTCCCCTGGTGTTTTGTGTCGTACTCGCACATGACCTAGAACTCGGACCCAATCATCAGCCTAGAGCACTCGTCGTGCTACTCGGTCATCTAGGTCAACTCGTTCCACTCGTATGAATCTATACTATAGGCCTAGGATGTATCAAGTGCATTTTACAAACGGCCGTGCCCGCTCGCGATCAGAATCTACTCGTCAGCAGACCCAATCACGAAGAGCGATCGCTTCCCTGGCATTTACCGGCCCCACCCGAGACCACTTTCGAGTCTGAAAATCAAAGATGAATATGCCGGTGATCGGTTCGTAGGTATACGGGTTCCACACCCCCCCCCCCCCCAATCCCCCCAATCAAAATCAGCTTCCCTAGCTTGTGAGCTTGTAATATAAGACCGAATCAAACTAAATTGATCCCCAATTGTACTAAAATAAAGAAATTAAATAAAAGATTGGGGATACTTGCATGGCAGAAAAGGGGTCTTGGGTTGCGTTACTTGGGGTAGGAGTCAACTCACTCTCATGTCTAGCTCACCGAGTCAAATACGGAGATGTCGAATTTTTATTTGCTTTCTTAAAAAATGTGCCAATGTTTAAAACGACGTGTTTTAATTAACGGAGGGAGTATTATATAAGGTACTTTTGGTTTTATTCGGCATCTCCGTGTTTGACTCGGTGAGCCAAACATGGGAGCGAGTTGACTCCTGCCCCAAGTACCCCGACCGCCTTATCCTTTTCTCCGTACAAGTATCCCTAATCTTTTGTTCAATTTATTTATTTTACTACAATTGGGGATTGATTTAGTTTGATTCGACCTCAGATTACAAGCTCACAAGTCACAAGGGAAGCTGATTCTGATGGGTGGGTGGGACCCGGATACCTACGGCCTGGTCACCGATGTATTCATCTATGATTTCCGAACTTGGAAGTGGTCCTGGTAAATGCGGGGGAAGTGATCTCTCTTTGCGATTGGGTCTACCGACGGGTGGGTCCTGATCGCGGGCGAGCACGACGGTTTGAAGAACACACTTGATACAACATGGGCCTACAGTGTAGACTCGAACAAGTGGAGCGAGTTGACCCGGATGAGCGAGTCGCGCGACGAGTGCTTTGGGCTGATGATCAGGTTCAAGTTCTAGGTCATGATTAGGTACGACATGAAACACCAGGGGAGCTTTAAGCAAATCAGTGACATGTACGACACGTCGACGGGGAAATGGAAGCGAGTAGATCGAGGACAAGTGTTAAAGCTCGAGGGCGTGCGTTAGGGTCAGGAGGGACGATCAACTTTTCAGTTGGGCCGAGGTGCCCCTGGAGGCCCGGGTGAGCATGTGCACCGTGAATCTTGGGGATAGGCCCTAGTTAGCGGGTCGAAGCGGCACGGGGCACCTTGCGGGCTTTATATGGTGGAGTGGGTTGGAAACGGGGAGCTGTTGTTGCAGGAGGATGGTCAAGTATGAAATAAATATAAAGTATAGATCAGACTGACTTCCATGTCACAGCAAATAAATACAAGACTTCCTCCCGTTGTAGTAGAAGGTTGTCAGGATCGAATCCACGAGGAAGCACGTCAGCAGTTCTCAGGTAGCAACAGATCTCACAAACAAGCAGCAGAAATAAAAGCAGAAAAGACAAAGCAAAACAGAAACAAAAGCAAAGACAGAAAATAGCAAAAGAAAGTGAAGAACAAAGCAAGACAGAAGCTTACTTGATCTCGACAAGGCTACTCGAGATCGACAAAGCACAGCAAAGACAGAAACTTCAGAATCGACAACAGAAGCGCAACAGTAACTCGACCTAGACTAAGACCTACTCGAGATCGAAAAAGGTCCTACTCGAGATCGACAAGAGCTCCTCTGTATCGACTAGAAAGACAGAAAATTTAAATTGCAAATTTCGAACCCAAAACTCAGATTTCCGACGAAATAAATTCAATATATAAAAGACTTCCAAGGCCAGGGTATCAACACCACAACGATAACCATGCAAAGTAATACATAAAGGCATAAAAGATCATGCTTTCCATCAAAATAACTTTCGTTACTAACAAATAGGCATATAGAGGCTTTCGCATAAACCCTAATTGTTACTAACCCTTTTCACATAATTAATCCAAGTTGCATTAAGATCACTTTCGCTTCAATAACACAAACAAGGATCACCTTCAACTCTCGCAAAAGAATCATGCTCATAGGGATAGAAGACGAATTGCATAACAAGATCTGACCTTTACCGCATCACCTCACATGGCCACCGTCGGGCTCACCCCAGCCCCAGAAGTGGGTGGACTACTCGCTCTTCATCATCAAGAAAGACATCAAATAACAAAAGAAATTAATTTGCATTGAATTAAATAAAGAAAGCTTACAACCCACAAGACAAATCCGCTTTCGCCTTTCCACCTTGCTTGCTACAAACTCTCTCTCTCTACTCCTACTTACTTGAATGGAATTGTTTGTCTGAATTGGAATTAGATGCCTAATGCTCAGCCCCTAGGGCTTTATTTATAGCCTTCTATTCCTTGCTAATCAAGGATAGAATCTCCTATCTATATCTAAAATTATATCTTAAATGCTTTATGATAAATAAATGCAACAAGGGAATTAAATCCTTAAAGGAAAAGATAAATCTAAACTAGGTAATATGTCTTCATGTTGATAGATCTCCCTTCCATAGATAGACTTGATCAATTTTGGATAGAATCTTCGGCCAACTCGACTTCCTTAGTGTCCAAGGATTCCCAACTCTACTCGGACTGCTCACGTCGACGCGTTTCTGGAATCTGGTCTACTTGATCTCGACAAGGGCTTGTCGATCTCGACTAGGATTCATCGTCGACTGGACTTCTTGGGTGACCCTACTTCGACAGGCTCGGATCTGGGTTCCTGGCGCTCGTCGATCTCGACTAGGGGTGTGGTCGAAGATGGCTCTCTGGTGATGTCGAGGACTCCTCCTCGGCATGGACTCGGACTAGGGCATGGTGGCTCGTCGATCTCGACAAGGCGTCCTCGAGATCGACTAGGGTTGCTCAGCGCCTTCGTCCTCGGCTTCTCGATCAGCTCTTCTTCTCGACTCCGGGTGTGGCGTCTAGGCTTCGTCGATCTCGACTAGTGTTACTCGAGATCGAGTAGGGTTCCGGAGCTGGGTTGGTCTGGCTCTCGACACTGCTCCTAGTCGACAAGGTCTGTGCCCGGACATGTTCGTCGAGATAGAGTAAGGTCCACTCGAGATCGAGTAACCTTGGCTCTCAACTTGATTCGACCGGTTCCGCTGCTTCTTTGACCTTGGACTTCTGTAGTGAATTTCCGAGCTTTTCCGACCTTCCTTAGAATTGTTGTAAAACGCTTCGAATTCTGCGAATTTAAACAGAAACTGGTGTAGATTCCATAATTTGGCAAATAAACATAAACTACATAGATTCTGTACTATCTTAGCCCAAATGCATGCAATGTATGCAGAAATCGATATAAACTTAAGTGTAAAACATGGCAGATTCAGCTCACAACAAACACCCCATACTTAAGCTTGCTTGTCCTCAAGCAATACTTTTATTTGTCATTCAGGGGAAGAATTCAAACTCTCAACATCTTAGATTCATTCTTATATAACCCTGCAATCAATTACCATCCTCGAAAAGGTACTAGTGTCACAGATCCATGCATGTGCAATTATACAAAAGCAACATCTACTCACAAAAGGAGGGTTATGCAAAAACATTTATGTGACAAAGCAACAATAATCAAGAGGACTTTAATTTAAGCTCAACTAAGGAGTAGATCGGTAAAAGGCTAAAGGTGGGCAATTTTTGGCAATGTGGTGCTAATGATCCGGGGAAATGGAGTATTTCCAAACTGAATTTCCACATCCCTTCTTCCTTTGATTCATCACCTTTCATAATGCTTTTATCAAATAATAATGCTTTTACCTCTCTGACCTCAGCACTGCCTTCTCACGAGTCGCAAACATGGGTGTCATGAATGGCCCCGGATACTTAGTGCTTTGGACTCCTAACAATATGTCCCATCTCTCCAAACTATTATCTCAGCGAGCAGGGTCGATCTTTGATCGGATTTTCTTTCACTCATTAAATTTTCCATATATTTCAACATTCTCCTACCAAACTCCAATAATGATAAAAACAACACAATCACCATATGATAATCTCCATAATGTAACATCATTCTCAACATAATCCCCGGATAGGGTAAAGAATGGCAATATTTAGATCATGTGGAACAATATATGAAATAAGGCATATTATGACTTTTTGTGTAATGCATAAGCATAGGTAAGGCTAGGATATAACAATATGAGCATTATATGGAAATATAAAGTCCTCCATCCTCTTATCATGCAACATGTCAAAAGCAACATCAAATTTTACTCCTTTCATGGTTTCCAATAAAATAATGCACTTCATTGTGACTTCCCTTTACTAGGCAATTTCATGCTATATCTCTAATGAATCCAATTTTGCATCGTCGAGTTCAATATAACTTCCATGACATTATTTCAAAAATTTTCAAATGGGGGTCATTTTTTCTCAAATTTTGGAAAACATGCATATAAGCACATAAATCAATAATGCATTCCAAAATAGCCATGTAGCAATTCAAAGAAAAAAAATGCACATAATGATCAAATATGCACAAAGTAAGCCCTTCCCCCACCCCATACTTAAATATTACAGTGTCCTCACTGTATAAAAACAAGCGTAAAGAAAGAAACTCAGTAGACAGATGTGCAGGGCCTCTAAATATCGAATGGAAGCACCTCCTGGGCCGAGTATGAATATTGCTTGGTTCTATCCTTGGACTTGAAAAGTGTAGAAGACATATACCCACAAAAAGAAAAACAAAAACCAAAAGTGACAAAGTCTCAAAAGGTCCAAAAAACGTCCTAAAAAGTTTATGTACAAGCTCTAGATTTTATAGTCGCTAGGCCGACTTTCCATGTATGCTCCAGGTGGCATCTGCAGTGCCCATGTAGCCTGGGCTTCAAATAGGACTCCATTCTTGTCCATCAGCTGTAATCCCCCAGAATGGATTTTGTTCACCACGAAAGGTCCCATCCGCTTTTTGTTGAATTTGTTAGGGAACCAATGATCCTTTGATTTAGAGACATAGAGCTTGTCTCCAACTTCATATTCCTTGGGCTCATCATTGGATATCCTACATAAGCGCACATACCAAGGCAAACCTCTCCCATGTATAGATAAATCTTTAATGGAAATAGGAGAAGAAGGATCCATACCTTGGCTTACCTTCGCAGAGACGGAATCGGGGACCATAGTATTTGGTCGATCTCGACTAGGGCTAGTCGATCTCGACGAGGATGCTGGTTCTGGTGGTGGTCTACTCGAAGATGCAGAAGTCGATGAAGGTAAGGTCTTGTCGACCTCGACAAGGCTACTCGATCTCGAGTAGGTTTCTGCTCCTGGTGGCTTCATCGTCGAGGAAAAAGGATCTGGTGGAGCCGGGTGGTGGTCGATCTCAACAAGACTAGTCGAGATCGAGGAGCCTGGTTCGTTTGGTGGAGTCAGCGTCGAAGAAGGCGAAGTCGAGGTAGGGCTCTTCTGGTCGATCTCGAGTAGCCCACTCGATCTCGACGAGCCTGGCTCTTCAGGATTGCTGCTCGACGATGCTGGTGCTGATGGAGGTTTCTGTTTTTGGTCGAGGTCGACTAGGGTTCTCGATGTCGAGGAGCCTTGGTCGATCTTGACCCCATACTTGGTTCCTGTCAAGGCATCCGAAAAATAATTCATCTATAACGACGTACCTTGGTTTGTGTCGATTGGATTTTCTGTATCCTCCTTTAGGATTGCCATGATCTCCTCCACCTAGGCCTCCATATCCCTCTTTTCCAGCTCCTCAGGGGTCATATTTCTGACCTTGGGTTCCCCGCAGGTGATGTAGCCAGCTGAGATAGATTTGACCTCTTCCATTGGACATGTATGCCTTTCAGTTTTATTAAAGGGATACTCAATTACCTCATCGCTGATGTTGAAGGTGAGCACTCCTTTCCTTACGCTTATGTTGGCATCCACCGTCGCCAAGAAGGGTCTCCCTAGAATAATTGGACAAGCAGGATCTTCTTGCATATCAACAACTAGGAAATCAGCAGGGACAAAGAATTTACCTACTTGTACTGGCACATTGTCCACCATGCCTGTTGGGATGACCACAGTATTGTTGGCCATGTAAAGTCTGGCATCCACAGGCTCTAGGGCACCTATCTTAATCTTGGACCAAATTGTTAAAGGCATTATACTCACACTAGCTCCAAGATCACATAAGGCATTTATTTTGTATGGACCAAATCCAATAGTTATAGCAAACTTACCTGGATCCGGCCTCTTCTCCAGTATGTCCAAGTGGCTGCATTCCTCTATGATTTCAGCCATCGATCGCTTTTTGCTCAGAATATCCTTCAGGAGCTTGACATAAGATGGCATTTCATTGAGAGCTTCTGTGAAGGGTATGGTGACGTTGAGTTTCTGAAGCATCTTGATGAAGCGCTGAAATTTCTTTTCTGCCGGGTCTTTTGGAGATTTTGTGGGGAAAGGCAGCTTCTTTTTCTGATTCGGAGCCAGAACAGATGTCGGAGGTGTTGCAGGCTGCTCTATGTCGACTAGGGGCTCCTCGATCTCGACTAGATCCTTGTCGATCTCGACTAGGTTGGGTGCAGTCGAGTTGCTGTGCAGTGCAGATGAGGGCCTTTGCAGTTTCTCCTTGAGATCGACGATGCCTTCCTCGAGATTGACTACAGTGTTGTCGATGTCGGCTTGCTGTTCTTCGTTGTTCTGCTGCTTTCTGACCTCTGGCTCTTGCAGTTGATGGCCGCTTCTGAGTTTTATAGCAGCGATGTGTCCAGTCTTTCCCTTAGGATTTGGTTCTGAAGATCCAGGGAGCGCACCTGACTGTCTGGGGATTTCGCTGCTAGCTGACCAATCTGTGTATCAACTGATTTTCGCCATATATCAATTTCCCCAAGCCTAGAGTTGACACCTTGCATCTGAGTATAGACGGAGTTGAAGGACTGCCTAGTTTCTGAGTTGTTCCTCCGTATTTCCTCCAAGACTGTCTGTATATCATCCTTTTTCTGGTCCCTCTCTGGATGTCCTGGAGCTCTGTAGGGCGGGGGGTTCCTAGGGACACCTTGGTTCCATTGTGGTTGCTGAAACCTTTGGTCCCCCATGTAGCGATTGGGACCCCTTGCGTAAGCTACCTCCTCATGGTGCTCTGCCATCCTGACTTGCTCTGTGTGTGGGCACTCAGGAGTGGTGTGCCGTTGCGATCCGCATTCTATGCAAGGCTGGTTGACAGAGAGATACTTTACTTGCTTAAGGAGCTTCTTATTCTGGTCTCTGTAGTACTGCTCCCTTACATCAGGATCAATCTCTTTAGGAGGATCATAGAGGGGCATGGATGGTGCTGGCCTGGCGTATGGGTTCTCTTCATAGGTTGCAGTAGACCCATACTTGTTGTCATAGGTGGTGAGCTTCTCTAGCACACCCCACGCGTCACTTAGCGGCATTGTCAGATACTCATAGCGAGTATAATGGTTGATTCTGTCCTTAGTGACTTGATCAAGAGAGTTGAAGAAGATCTCCTGAATGACGTAGGGTGGCTGTCCATGAGTAGGGCAAGATCGCAGAAGTTCCTTGTAGCGCTCCCATGCCTTTGCTAGCGGTTCCCCTTGCTTCTGTTTGAAGGCGGTGATTTTCTGGCGGAGATGTGCTGTTTTGGCGGGTGTGAAGAATTTGTTCAGAAACTCTTGCTCTACTTGGGCCCAGGTTGTGAGTGATCTTGGTTTCAGCCCTTCAAGCCACTTCAGTGCAGGCCCAGCGAGAGACCAGCGAAAAGCCTTCATCTTGACATATTCCAGGGTTGTACCTTCAGCAAGAGTACGGCACATATCAGAAAAGTTTGTAATATGTTCAAGAGGACACTCATTAAATCTACCGAAAAAGGCATTATTTTTAAGCTCTATAAAAAATTGAGTGCGAATTTCAAAAGAGTTTTCAGGGATAAGAATCGCCGATTCAGGCACGACGAGCGTTGGATGCATATAATCCTCTGCAGTGGTTGGGAACTGGGCAAGCTCAGCTTCTGCTTGCTCCTTTGCTTCTTTCTCAGTGGCGATAGCAGCATCTTTAGCGGCCAATTCCCTTGTAAGTCTTGCGATCAGCTGTTCCTGTGTCTCTGCAGCTGCCATGGCTCTTTGCAGTTTAGCCCTAATGTGTAGAAGGCGCTCTGGTTCGTCTAAGCCGTCAAAATCAGGTGGTTGACCAGAACGGCGCATACACCTGTAAATTAACTCAAAGAAAAAGTGAGAACTGACTACCTAAGGCGCGATTGATAGCTTCCCCGGCAACGGCGCCAATTTGTTGTTGCAGGAGGATGGTCAAGTATGAAATAAATATAAAGTATAGATCAGACTGACTTCCCTGTCTCAGCAAATAAATACAAGACTTCCTCCCGTTGTAGTAGAAGGTAGTCAGGATCGAATCCACGAGGAAGCACGTCAGCAGTTCTCAGGTAGCAACAGATCTCACAAACAAGCAGCAGAAAAGCAGAAATAAAAGCAGAAAAGACAAAGCAAAACAGAAACAAAAGCAAAGACAGAAAATAGCGAAAGAAAGTGAAGAACAAAGCAAGACAGAAGCTTACTCGATCTCGACAAGGCTACTCGAGATCGACAAAGCACAGCAAAGACAGAAACTTCAGAATCGACAACAGAAGCGCAACAGTAACTCGACCTAGACTAAGACCTACTCGAGATCGACAAAGGTCCTACTCGAGATCGACAAGAGCTCCTCTGTATCGACTAGAAAGACAGAAAATTTAAATTGCAAATTTCGAACCCAAAACTCAGATTTCCGACGAAATAAATTCAATATATAAAAGACTTCCAAGGCCAGGGTATCAACACCACAACGATAACCATGCAAAGTAATACATAAAGGCATAAAAGATCATGCTTTCCATCAAAATAACTTCCGTTACTAACAAATAGGCATATAGAGGCTTTCGCATAAACCCTAATTGTTACTAACCCTTTTCACATAATTAATCCAAGTTGCATTAAGATCACTTTCGCTTCAATAACACAAACAAGGATCACCTTCAACTCTCGCAGAAGAATCATGCTCATAGGGATAGAAGACGAATTGCATAACAAGATCTGACCTTTACCGCATCACCTCACATGGCCACCGTCGGGCTCACCCCAGCCCCAGAAGTGGGTGGACTACTCGCTCTTCATCATCAAGAAAGACATCAAATAACAAAAGAAATTAACTTGCATTGAATTAAATAAAGAAAGCTTACAACCCACAAGACAAATCCGCTTTCACCTTTCCACCTTGTTTGCTACAAACTCTCTCTCTCTACTCCTACTTACTTGAATGGAATTGTTTGTCTGAATTGGAATTAGATGCCTAATGCTCAGCCCCTAGGGCTTTATTTATAGCCTTCTATTCCTTGCTAATCAAGGATAGAATCTCCTATCTATATCTAAAATTATATCTTAAATGCTTTATGATAAATAAATGCAACAAGGGAATTAAATCCTTAAAGGAAAAGATAAATCTAAACTAGGTAATATGTCTTCATGTTGATAGATCTCCCTTCCATAGATAGACTTGATCAATTTTGGATAGAATCTTCGGCCAACTCGACTTCCTTAATGTCCAAGGATTCCCAACTCTACTCGGACTGCTCACGTCGACGCGTTTCTGGAATCTGGTCTACTCGATCTCGACAAGGGCTTGTCGATCTCGACTAGGATTCCTCGTCGACTGGACTTCTTGGGTGACCCTGCTTCGACAGGCTCGGATCTGGGTTCCTGGCGCTCGTCGATCTCGACTAGGGGTGTGGTCGAAGATGGCTCTCTGGTGATGTCGAGGACTCCTCCTCGGCATGGACTCGGACTAGGGCATGGTGGCTCGTCGATCTCGACAAGGCGTCCTCGAGATCGACTAGGGTTGCTCAGCGCCTTCGTCCTCGGCTTCTCGATCAGCTCTTCTTCTCGACTCCGGGTGTGGCGTCTAGGCTTCGTCGATCTCGACTAGTGTTACTCGAGATCGAGTAGGGTTCCGGAGCTGGGTTGGTCTGGCTCTCGACACTGCTCCTAGTCGACAAGGTCTGTGCCCGGACATGTTCGTCGAGATAGAGTAAGGTCCACTCGAGATTGAGTAACCTTGGCTCTCAGCTTGATTCGACCGGTTCCGCTGCTTCTTTGACCTTGGACTTTTGTAGTGAATTTCCGAGCTTTTCCGACCTTCCTTAGAATTGCTGTAAAACGCTTTGAATTTTGCGAATTTAAACATAAACTGGTGTAGATTCCATAATTTGGCAAATAAACATAAACTACATAGATTCTGTACTATCTTAGCCCAAATGCACGCAATGTATGCAGAAATCGATATAAACTTAAGTGTAAAACATGGCAGATTCAGCTCACAACAGGAGCACGAAGAGATAAAGAGGTTGGATGTGCCGGATCAGTTCAAGACACATCTCTACCTATTTTATGGTGGCATATCTAAGCTGCTACACTGGCTTGCTCCTTCAAAGGTGCATACTTGCAAAATCATAGACCAAATCCTATCCTTACATATATAAGAGGTTTGGTCTTTGAGACAAAGGAAAGAACACTTTTATCCTTACATATATAAGAGGTTTGGTCTTTGGGCCGAATGGATCATCATCCTTTTTTCATGATTTTGATCAAAATTTAAAAGCTTTCTTATACCTTAAATAAATGCAGCGCAACTTATATTTTTCCTAGCTCCATAGTCATGGAATGATGAATCAGACACAAAACACATCTGAAGACACTATTTTTATTTAGGTATTAGTTTAGCGACTGTTCACTGTTTGAATTCATTATTCAATCTAAACTACAATGTAACCTATACAATTCTTGTAAATTGTAATTGTTCAGCAACCACAATACGTACCTAACACCTCCACACTTATCACCATCTACATACATGTACATATATGTATGCATATGTGCCGTCTAGTCTCCACGCTTTTTTACATGTATGTATGTACATGTATATGTCCATACACACACATAACTAATCTGGCACGTCCAACCTCTTCATCTCTTCATACTTCCCGTTTCCAACCCACTCCACCATATAAAGCCCGCAAGGCGCCCCGTGCTGATCCGACCAGCTAACTAGGGCTTGATCCCCAAGATCCAAGGCACACTTGCTCACCAGGGCCTCCGGGTCACCTCGACCCAACTGAAAAGCCGGTTGTCCCTTCTGACCCCAACACACACCCTCGGGCCTGTCACTTGCCCCACACGTTCTCCACTCACTGTCCCATCGACGTGTCGTACATGTCACTGCTTTAAGCTTCCATGGTGTTTGATTTCGTACCCGCTCACGACCTATAGAACTCGGACCCAATCATCAGCCCGGAGCGCTCATCACACGACTCGCTCATCCGGGTCAACTTGCTCCACTCGTCCGATTCTATATTGTAGGCCCAGGCTGTATCAAGTGCATTCTTCAAACGACCGTGCCCGCCCGCGATCAGGATCTGCTCGTCAGTAGACCCAATCGCACGCGAAGAGCGATCGCTTTCCCGACATGTCCCAGCCCCAGGACCACTTTCGATCCGAAAATCGTAGATGAATACGCAGATGATCTGGTCGTAGGTATCCGGGTCCCACTTGTGAGGTTGTCACCCACTTTTTTGCGGGTTTTCATCCGCAAAATTAATGCGGGTGGAGCGGGTAACCACGGATTATTTCCAACCCTACCTGCCCATCAAAATCAGCTTTCCTTGCAAGCTTGTAATATGAGGCGAATCAAACTAAATCAATCCCGAATTGTGCTAAAATAAAGAAATTGACTAAAAAATTGGGGATACTTGCATGGCAGAAAAGGGAAAAGCAGTCAGATACTTGGGGTAGGGGTCAACTCGCTCCCATGTTTGGCTCACTGAGTCCAACACAGGGATGTCGTAAGCGCGCGGGCCTGAGCTGTCGAGCTTCGGGTTAGATTCTAGGCCGAATGCAGCGTGGGGGATGGTCTGGATGAGGCAGGTGGCGAGACGGGTTTGTCCGGTCGGGTGGCGGAGGAGGTTGAAGTCAAAGCTGTGGAAAAGGTGGCACTAGGGGCAGCGGTCGGGTGCGGCGAGGTGGTGGGTTGAGTAGTGGGAGAGGGCGAGGCATTCTAGATAAGTTAGAAACGAAGTTTTAAAAATTTCCAGGTTTGTAAGAAATAAGTTAGAAACGAAGTTTGAAAAATTTCCGGGTGGAAGTTGTAAAAGACCCTATCCCGAATGCCTCGCCCTCTCCTACTACTCCACCCACCACCTCGACTCATCCGACCGCTGCCCCTTGTGCCACCTTTTCCACAGCTCTGACTTCAACCTCCTCCACCACCCGACCGGACAAACCCGTCTCGCTGCCTACCTCATCCAGATCATCCCCCACGTTGCACTCGACTCGAAATCTAACCCGTAGCCTGGCAGCTCCTGCTCCCGCGCTTTCGACATCTTCGTGTTTGACTCGGTGAGCCAGACATGGGAGCGAGTTGACTCCTTCCCCAAATATCCTGACCGCCTTATCCTTTTCTCCATGCAAGTATCCCCAATATTTTATTCAATTTCTTTATTTTACTACAATTGGGGATTGATTTAGTTTCATTTGACCTCAGGTTACAAGCTCACAAGTCACAAGGGAAGTTGATTCTAATGGGCAGGTAGGACTCGGATACCTACGACCTGATCAACGATGTATTCATCTACGATTTTCGAACTTAGATGTGGTCCCGGGAAATGTCGGGGAAGCATTCGCTCTTTGCAATTGGGTCTGCCAACAGGCGGGTCCTGATCGTGGGCGAGCACGACGGTTTGAAGAACGCACTTGATACAACATGGGCCTACAGTATAGACTCGGACGAGTGGAGCGAGTTGACCCAAATGGGCGAGTCGCGCGATGAGTGCTTTTGGCTGATGATCGGGTCTGAGTTCTGGATCGTGAGCAAGTACGACACCAAACACCAGGGGAGCTATTGACGGGGCAGTGGAGGTGAGTGGAGGACACATGAGGCAAGTATCAGAGCCCGAGGGCGTGTGTTAGGGTCAGGAGGGACGAACGACTTTTCAGTTGAGCCGAGGTGACCCTTGAGGCCCGGGTGAGCACGTGCGCCGTGGATCTTCGGGATCAGCCCTAGTTAGCGGGTCTGATCGGCACGGGGCGCCTTGCGAGCTTTATATGGTGGAGTGGGTTGGAAACGGGGAGTACGGAGAGATGAAGAGGTTGGATGTACCGGATTAGTTTAAGACACATCTCTACCTATTTTATTTATGGCAGATCTAAGCTGCTACACTGGCTTGCTCCTTCAAAGGTGCATACTTGCAAACTCATAGACCAAATCCTATCCTTACATATATAAGAGGTTTGGTCTTTGGGCTAAAGGAAAGAACACTTTTATCTATACTAGATTGAGCGTCGCGCGCAATCGCGCGCAATCGCACGCGGTCTACTCATATTTGGATTATAGATATTACTTTTTATATATATGTAAATATTCATATGTGCAAATAGTTGTAATTGAGTTATTTTCCATATAAATTTCTATAGTAATAAAAATAATAATTGTATCAGCATAAGAAAATTTAATGTAACAGCCCGGGATTATGATTCCCGGGTTACGTTTCGAGGGATGAAACCCCTCGTTGGGATCTTGCGCCCCGAGTACAGGTTGATGGTTTGAAATTAACATATGTGCTTTAAAGGTGGGATTTCGCACCCAAAAACTGAGAAGGGTCATTAGAATCCCCAGGGTAAGTTCCCTGTACATGCCCTATAGCCTAAGTCGTAAAATCCATTTACAAAGAATTACTCTTGAAATCAACATATTATTATTATTTGATCAAAACAATTTTGGCAAGGTTAGAGTATTTTCCAAAATTCCTGCTTTTAATTTATTAAATCAATTTCCGACTTTTGAAAATATTTTCCAAATTCTTCTGTTTTTAAAACTCAACAATAATATTTTATAATATGTTATATTCCATTTATTTAATAATTAATTATTGTCTAATTATTTGTTAATAAATGGGACAATTTAAATCTCACCTATTTCATTTGATTTAACCAACTTTGGAAAAAGGAGAAGCCCAAATTCCTTTAAGACTTTCTGAATTTTAACACAATTAAATGAAAGGCCCAATCCCCCTTAACAATACCCGGCCCACCAGATCAGCCCATTTCTTTCATCAGATTTGAAAACAGTAATAAAAAAAAAAAAAAAGAAGACAAACGAAAACGAAAGGAGTGGCTGCAGAAGGCTCACCGAGGGTAGTGTTCGATTCGGTGCTCGATCGGCCTCGTCGGAGTCGGAGACGCGTAGATCTTGGCCTGGGACGATGGAACGAGGGTTAAAGGCGAATATTTTCAAGGTTTCGAGCCGGAAATGGAGATCCAAAGCTTACCATCCTGAATTGTGTGTATGAAAACAGGGGAGAACGAAGGGAAAGGTGGCGTCGGCGGGGGCTGCTTCTGGGCGTCTACTCGGCTCTTGGCCTCACTGTGTACGTCGGAGGGTGAAGCTCGGCTGGCGCTCGGCGGTTGGTGACTCCGGCCTGCTTTCGTGTGGCCGGCTAGTGTTCGATGGAGAGGAAGAAGGAGGTGGAGTCGTGGTGGTGGCTGCGTTGGCGTTTAAGGATTGAAGAAGACGAGGTGTTGTGTTGTGTTGAATGGCAAGGATAAGAATGAAGTTGTGGGATTTAACAAATCAGATTGAGGACCTCTGCCAGTTTACTTTTGAATTGGGGTGAAGGGCAGATTCCCAGATTGGCGTGGGTTGCCAAAATTGGAGGAGGTAAGGTGTGGAAGAAATTCAAGTGTTGAACTAAAACGGGAGGGACCAAGCTGGCTCTGCATTGCACTCATGTGATGTGAGGACAATAATGGAGGAGAGAGTGCTACTATTGCCTTTTGTTAAAAGAGAGGGACAAATCTCTGAATTTGGGTGAAGATATGGTCCCCAATCGAAATTCAATACCCGAGAAATAATTCCTGAAACCCGCTCAGTCGATCCTATCCCGACTCGATCAAAATAAAGTTTTTTAATTTTATCATCCAAACTTTGTAATGAAATCCGAACATCATTTTCCAATTTTCGGCATATGAAAGCGGGAAGAAAAATCTATTTTGCATAGATTTCAAAATTTGGCCAGAACCCGCATTAAGAGTTTCGAGTTCGATTTATTAAATTGAGGACGAGTTTTTCCTTGAAATATCCTATTTAAATTCATTTTTTCAAAAATTAAGATTTGAAAATCCGGGCCTTTACATTTAAGAACAGTCTTTTTAAATTTTCATTAATGTAATAAGAATGATGTCTTTCCATTAAAAATAAAATAAAGAAGAGTAGTCTTTTAAAGATTTTATTGATCAAAACGAAAAAGAAATCCAAAACTATAGAGTTCCAAATCCGGATCATTACAAATAAAAAATGATATAATAATAATAATAATAATAATAATAATAATAATAATAATTATTATTATTATTATTATTATTATTATTATTATTATTATTATTATTATTATTTGATTAAAAATATAAAGTCGGGTTGATTTGAGAAAACCTTAAAAGCTAGTTACAACTTGGGTAGTTAAATTAAAAACACAAAGTATATATGGTTGATTTGAGAAAATCTTGTAATTGTAACTTGGATAGTATAATTAAAAATATAAAGTATATTTGATTTGAGAAAACTTTCAAGTTGTAATTTGGGTATTTTAAGAAAAAATATAAAGTTGGGTGAAATTGATGAAATATGGCAAGTTAAAATTTTAAAAAGACATAAAAGGGCATTGAAATAAAAAAATTATTTTTTTTAAATCAAACTTTTAATGATAAAAAAGACTTTTTATAAAAAAATATATGGAAATTACTTAAAATGATATAGTTAATATAATATGAGAATATAATTTATGAGGACAAAATATGTATTTCTACCCAAAACAAATTAAATATTACAAATTTACAAGTGAAAATTACTGTTCATTTGAAACTTCACACTATTATGAAGAACATGATATAATATGTATTAATTACTTCATGCTAGCTACATCCATATTACCAAAGAAGAAAGGCAATCGAGGTAATATAATGTTTTAGGGTCCATATATGGATCCAATCCAACCCATACTAGCTACATCCAGAATAAATATTTGGTTGGGATCCCATAGTATTACTATTTTGATACTGTAGTGATATATATTTAATTAAAAATTTTATTTTATTTAATACGTTAATTGAATTATAAATATTTGTTCATTCTTTTTTTTAGGGTTATTCAATTCAAGGACTTACAGTGTTTGTACTAAATATTTATATCAAATTGACCATTTTATTTTTCATGAATTCAATCCACTAAAAAAAAAGACTTTGGGCGACAAAATTATAGAATTAAATGTGACAAATATGTTTTGGTCGCCCAAACTAATCTATTAGTGACAAAAATATATTTCATCGCCCAAATATTTCAAAAGATAAGTGAACCTCATTCCTCAATGCCTTGTTAGTTGTTATTGTCAATCAAGGTTTGTTCCTGTTTACAATCAAACACCCGAAAACGAATCACTAGTAATAGATCCCAGATCATGCACAAACAATACATAACGCAATCACCTCGATCCAGCTAGCTCTTTGTTAGGCCTTACGTTTTCGGGGCTACTAAAACTGCACTTCTGGGATCGCTCCAGCGTTTTGAGCATGCATGAAACACACACAATGGCATGAATTAGCACGAGATCATGTTGATAGATTACATAGGTCTTAATATTGTATAGTGGGCTAAAAGCCCATTAAGGCCCAATACCTTTGTAACCTATATATATGTTATATCAATGAATGGAAACCCTCAAGGAGGACTTTACATCAATTCTATCATTCTAAATGGTATCACAACCTTTTCTTCCTCACGGAACCCTAATTTGATCCTTCCACCCCACCCTTCTTCTTTCGCCGCCGGCGTCGTCCCCTCGCCTCACCGGCCTCGCCGCCCTCCTCCTCCCTGTCCTGCCTTGCCGCCGCTCCAATTGGAATTCCACGGTCAACCTCTCTCTCGCCTCTTGCTAATTAGTTAACAAATTAGCCCTTGCTAATTACTCTTTGTTATTTGATTGCACCAATCACCGCGGCCACCATCCCCCAAAACCTCTCTCTCACCTTTTTTTTATTTTTCCAAAAAAAAAAACTTACCATGGCCTTCTCCGATCTCCAACGACCTCTCGTCGGGATCATCGCCCCTCCAAAGTCTCTGCACCAACATCACGCCTTCTCCTCTATGCAGCCGACATCTTCAGACTCTTCTTGGTACATGGACACTGGTGCCACCTCCCACATGACGAACTTCTCAGGTAACCTCTCATATATTTCTTTTAAGGGCCCTACCCACGCTATTATCGTCGGAAATGGTGGTCGTCTTGCCACTTCGGGGATTGGCCACGCCACATTACAGACCCCAACCCACCCACTACACCTCAACAATGTCCTTATTGCCCCAAAGATTGTCAAAAACCTTATCTATGTCCGTCGGTTCACTACTGACAACAACGTTCCCTTACGTTTGATCCCTATGGTTTCTCTGTGAACGATCTTACTACGGGGGTTACTCGCATGAGATGTAATAGCACCGGGGAGCTCTACCCTGTCACACCACCACCCGCGTCCAGTCAGTCGTGCCCGGTCGCCCTCTCGGCATCGTCGTCCAACCTGTGGCATGCACGCCTTGGCCATCCCAGTGCTGCTGTTCTAGATGTCCTCCGTTCTCAGAGCCTTGTCACCTGTCCTAAAGACCCACGCTCTGGTTTATGCTCTTCCTGCCAACTAGGCAAACATGCCAGACTGCCGTTCCAACGGTCTTTGACCTCTACCATTGCTCCCTTTGATATCATTCACAATGACATTTGGACCTCTTCCGTGCCTAGAAAGGAGGGTCACAAGTACTTCCTCTTGTTTCTTGATGATTACACTCATTACTTATGGGTCTTCCCGTTGCATTTCAAGTTCCAAGTGTTTCCTGTCTTTTCCAGATTCCATACCTACATCAAAACACAGTTTCACATGTCCATCAAATGTTTCCAATGTGACAATGGCCGTGAATTTGACAACAAAGACTTTCACTCCTTCTTTGCCGCAAATGGGATCTCCTATCGCTTGTCTTGCCCCTATATTTCTCAGCAGAATGGCAAGGCAGAAAGAATCATCAGAACCATTACCAACATGATGTGCTCTCTCCTCTTCCACACATCTATTCCCCTTCCCTATTGGCCTCACGCCTTATCCACTACATGTTATCTCCTAAACATTCTCCCTTCCACTACCCTACACCATCGCTCGCCAGCTCAGACACTTTATTACGTCGAGCCTAGGTATGATCACCTTCGCACCTTCGGGTGCTTGTGTTTCCCGAACCAGTCCTCCACAGCCCCGCACAAGCTTCACCCGCGCTCCACTCCATGTGTCTTCCTAGGCTATCCGTCTGATCATCTCGGTTACATTTGCCTCGATATCAAGACCCACAAGATCATTCTCTCACGTCATGTCACCTTTGATGAGTCGCGATTTCCCTTTGCGTCTCCCACACCCCCTGTGTCTCCGTCAGAGTCTGAGTCACCTACTTCTCCCCCGACACCACCACCACCACCACCCCCCACCACCAGACCACACACCCGCAGCGTCTCCGATATCTTCCGACCCCGTCAGATCGTCTCCATGACCACCGCCCATCACCCCGCTATCCACCTCCCATCACCCCGCCAAACAGCCTCCTGTCACCTACGTGCGGCGCCCGCTGCAGGGCATGCGGCGCCCGCCGCATGTACAAATGCTGCGCCCGCAGCCTTAAACCCTTCCCTGGCGGCGCCCGCCGCAGGTCATGCGGCGCCCGCCGCATGTACAAATGCTGCGCCCGCAGCTTTACACCCCTCCTTGGCGGCGACCGCCGCAACCCTCGCCGCCTTTGACCCGCCCGCCGCCTCTTCCCCTTGCTTAGCCCCTCTTGCCCCCGTCCTTCCCGACTCCCATTCACCCTCTGCCCCCACCCAGACCTCCCTCTCCCCCGTTCCCACCTCCCACAAAACAGCCCTCCTCGACCCGAATTGGCAGGCGGCTATGCTCGACGAATACAGGGCCCTTACGAAGAATGGTACTTGGGTTCTTGTTCCTCGCCCTCCTGAGGCGAACGTCATTCGCTGTATGTGGCTTTTTCATCACAAGTTCCGCTCTGATGGGACGTTGGAGCACTACAAGGCCCGTCTTGTGGTGAACGGTAGATCTCAGCAGGCCGGTATTGATTGTGATGAGACCTTCAGCCCTGTGGTCAAGCCTGCCACTATCCGAGTGGTCCTGAGTCTGGCTCTGTCGCGCAACTGGGCCATCCATCAGTTAGATGTCAAGAACGCCTTTCTGCATGGCCATCTGAACGAGACAGTTTACATGTTTCAGCCGCCGGGGTTTACTGATGCTGAGCGTCCAAAGCATGTCTGTCTCTTTAAGCGCTCTCTATATGGTCTGAAACAGGCTCCGCGGGCGTGGTTCCAGCGTTTTTCCTCTCATCTGCTCCGTTTGGGTTTCACTGGCAGCCGTTCAGATACGTCTCTGTTTATCTATCGCAGAGGCTCAGACTTGGCATTCCTGCTGCTTTATGCCGACGACATCATTCTCACCGCCTCTTCTGATGCTCTTCGGACGTCGATAATCTCGCAGTTGAGTGCGGAATTCGCCATGTCTGATCTGGGTCAGCTGTCTTACTTCTTGGGAGTTGCTGTTCAGCGGCATGCGTCTGGTCTGTTTCTCTCACAAAGTAAGTATGCTGCAGAGATTGTTGCTCGGGCTAAGATGGTCAACTGTAATCCCGTCGCGATCCCAGTCGATACATCCAACAAGCTCAGTGCTCATTCTGGTCCTTTGGTTGACGATCCCACACTGTACAGGAGCCTCGCTGGTGCTCTTCAGTATCTCACTTTCACCAGGCCTGATATCAGTTACGTCGTTCAGCAGATCTGCTTGTTCACGCATGCCCCCAGGGAACCTCACTTTCAGGCTTTGAAGCGGATCATTCGGTACATCAGCGGCACCCTCGAGCTCGGCACCACCATCACTCCTTCCTCTAAGCTTGATCTTGTGGCTTACACTGATGCGGATTGGGGTGGTTGTCTAGACACACATCGCTCCACGTCTGGTTATTGTGTCTTCCTCAATGACAGTCTTGTATCTTGGTCAGCCAAGCGTCAGTCCGTCGTGTCTCGCTCCAGCGCTGAAGCCGAATACAGGGGTGTTGCCAACGTTGTCTCCGAGTGCTCTTGGCTCTGCAATCTCCTGCTTGAGCTACGATGCCCCTTGCAGAAGGCCACTCTGGTCTACACTGACAACGTCTCCGCCGTCTACCTGGCTAGCAACCCAGTCCAGCATCAACGCACGAAGCACATTGAGCTTGATCTCCACTTCGTCAGGGACAAGGTTGCCATTGGACATGTCCGCGTTCTACATGTCCCGTCCTCTTATCAGTACGCTGATATATTCACCAAGGGTTTACCTAGACAGTTGTTCATTGATTTTCGTTCCAGTCTCACTGTACGGACCCCTCCCGTTTCGACTGCGGGGGTTTGATAGATTACATAGGTCTTAATATTGTATAGTGGGCTAAAAGCCCATTAAGACCCTGTACCTTTGTAACCTATATATATGTTGTATCAATGAATGGAAACCCTCAAGGAGGATTTTACATCAATTCTATCATTCTACACATGTTCATCTGATATTTGGTTAATGTTATGATATGTAAATATTGCATGAAATTTGTTTTATTAACTGTCACTTTTGATGCAATTATTTAAGTACTTCAGTAATGAAACCCTCACACAGTACATCAAGGGACCGATTAATGGGCACCAATGAAAATTAAATATATGTCAAGAGAGATCTTAATTTATTTAACTCAAATCAGATATAATGATTTTATAGTTATACCAGTACGTGTATTTAAAGAACAAATTAAAGAGATACTAAAAAAGGAAATTAAATATTGAAAAAAAAAAGACTCACAAAACTCAGCCAAAAACGGAATCCATGCGAAGCTACTTCTTGTTTTTTTAAGGGGAAAGAAGATGAAGAAAAATGAATGAAAAAAAAAACTCATCAAGAACTCAGATATCTAATTAGTTCCCCTTAATTAATTAATTAATGATCTGATAAAAGAGAAACAAATTAGTTTCATATGTATCAATTAACAATTAAAGGCAATTAAACAACAATACCTAAAATAATGGAAAAAGAATAGTAGGAAAAAAAACACCATTTCATCATGCATGATAACATGTAACAAGCCAAACCCAAAACGAAAGAAATTAAAAAGAAGCAAAAACATAAAATCACAACCCAGGGGTAGATATATGTACTGTATTTGAAGCATAAAATCTGTTGGGAAATAACAAACTCAAAAGCAAGATGAAAAAATTTCCCCTTTTCAAATTAAGCCAACTGGGTAAACAGATCTTTAATTTGAAAGATCCAAACCCTAATTAATTAAGTAATTAGTAAGAAAGGAAGAAAAAAGGCAGTACCTTTGCAAAGGCTATGATACATCATGGAGAAGCTAAGAATGGTGCAGCTGGAGAAAAGGCCATTTTTCGGTATTTATCATTCTGAATCAAGCTTTGATGTCTTCATGAGAGTTGTAGACCTCGGAAAGAGCTTTCCAACGCATGGTCATATGCGTCAATCCGACGAACGAGGACTCGGGAAAGTGCGTTTCAAGAACAGAGCAGAAAGCTGATAGACTTAGTCGATATCGAGTTGTTTTACTCGATATCGAGTAACCCAAATCGAGTAAAGACCCCAGAAATCGACAAGGAAGCTGGGAGCTGAACATGCAAGTCGATATCGATGAAATCTACTCGATATCGAGTAACCACTTAGTCGATTTTCACGTCCTGGAGCCGAGATCGACGAAGAAGCCGAAGACGGAGCAAGCCTTACTCGATATCGAGGAAAGTTACTCGATGTCGAGTAAAAGTCAAGTCGTCTTAGGACGCAAGGAGAGAGGAGGCGAGAGAGGAGAGAGAGGAGGAACATTTGGAAGGTTTTGTAAGTTTTAGTTTATTTTATGTTAAAGTTAACTTCTTTCATTATGTCTTGTTTCTAATTTCCTTCTTCTAGGGTTGGGGTGATCCCAACATAGATATGTGTGTTTGATTTATAAATCCATGAATTTATATGTCTTTATCATCATCTACCTATGTGCTTAATCCTTTGCGAGAGTTGAGGAAATTCCTTATTCATGATATTGAAGCGAAAGTGATCTTATTATGAATTGGATTAGGGTTTATTTGCGAGAGCCGAAAAATCCTAATTAAGAAAAGGTAGAAACTAATTAGGTTTTTATGCGAGAGCCTCTATCACCTAAATTGTTAGAATTTGCGAAAGTCGATTCTTTGATATAAAGCATGCATCTTTATGTGATTTATAATCTACACATATGTTTATTGTTGTGGTGATCTCTAACCTTGGATGTTTGCATCTTTATTTGTTTTATTTTATTATTTTTTATTCGGCGCATATTCTACTCGATATCAAACCACCTCTTCTCCTACCATTCCCTCGACATCGACCAAGTCTTAGTCGACGTCGACAGCAACCTCCTCACCTTTTCCCGCTATCCCTGAAGCCCAAAACACTAAACCTAGAACCGCTGACTTCTCTCCTGAGGACGAACCTGACTCCACTATCCTATAGCGGGTTCCTGACTATAAATTTATTTGGTCGAGAAACCCTCTCGTCAAACCCGTAGAATTCAAATAACGTTTATTTCTCTTTTCTTATGAGTCCTAGATACACCCTAGATGAACTTCATGTCTTCTATAATCTGAAGTCTACCTCGCTTCTATCTAGTCAACCCAAGATACCGAGAAATAAAAGTCCCCTTTGCCACACCCGAGGAATGACTTATACTATAAAGCTCTAACTCTTCCTAACTCTCAGAGAAAATAAAGCGATTACAATAGAGAGACAAGAAAGAAATAAATCAACAGGTGGTAATGGAAACTTGAGGACTCTTGTGATTGCAGAGAAGGCTCGATTAAGATCGGTGTAGAGAGTTGCTTCCTTCTTCTCTTCTTATAGTCGAATGCCCCATTTTCCTGCTGATTTAGTTCCTCGATTTTTTTAACAGCTTAGCGTCTTCTTTCATCATTCAAATCGTTGGGAACGTTCTGGATTTTTGAATCTGAACAACCGAGATGTTGCTGCCGAGATTCTTGTTCAAGCTGCTGAGATTTTCTAGTTGCTAAGATCTTGGCCGCCTCCATTTTAAATTGTAAAACCCTGCAATGTTATATCTAGAATACCACAATATCTCATCTAATTTACCTTAACCGAAATTCTCTATAACTAGAAGAGATTTGTTAGAAAAGATATATACCAAAGGCTTAATTCAAATTTTAGATTTAAAACAAACTTTAAATATAAATCAAAACAAATCTTTAGATAAGTATATATAATCTGCATAAAACGATATCCAATTTGTATAAACTATAATACCTTATACTTTGTCTTTCATCAATCCTGCAATGTTAGTATTATAGCATATGTATTTCATCAAGGAGAAGCAAGAGAGTTATCACTAGCTAGTGATTCCGTTTTTTGGGTGTTTGATTGTAAACAGGAACAAACCTTGATTCACAATAACAACTAACCAGAACAAGGAATTGAGGAATGAGGTACATATCTACACAATACAATATAATTAGGACACTAGAGTTCACTTATCTTTTGAAATATTTGGGCGACACTGACAATTTATAGCTTCGGGCTTCAGGTTGGTTGGGGTGAAAAATGGGTATGATTTTATAACCAGGATATTGGAAAAAAATTCCAAGGTATATAATCCACCAAATATCCTAAGAAATTGAGCTGAAGCATCACTACTACATTAACGACCTAATGTAGCGCTGCTTTGTGGCGGTTAAATTTATTGTAGCGGTTTGGGTGGCGGTTTAGGCTTTTATAGCGGTTTAAGTGGCGATTTTTATATTGTTTAGTTTTCAAGATCTAATGTAGCGGTTTTTACAATGCTAATGTAGCGGTTTGATTGATTTTCTAGGGTGGCGGTTTTTAAGATCTAATGTGGCGTTTTTAAAACCCTAACGTGGCAGTTTTTACGACATAACGTGGCGGTTTTGAGTTCTCTTTTTAGAGTTTAATTTTACAAGGGTTCAGACTTCAGAGTATATTAAAAGAAACCCTAAAATTCTTTTCTAGAGAGCGCCGCTCACCTTCTTGTCTCCTCCACTCTGTCTCCCTCTCTTACTCTCAGATCTCCAATTCTCCATCTCCAATGGTACAATCGATATCTAAGCTCAGACTCTCCTATCGCGATCTCTCTCACCACCATGGATGACAAACCAAGACCTTTCAGTTCAGATATGAACACTCCGCAGCCATACGACGCCGACGTGGTGTTATCTTCATCAATCTATATTGGGAGCCAGCAAAAAAGCCGCTCTCATCGTGGTGCCTGCTGATTGTGTTTACTTTGACCTGTGTGTTTGTGTCTTCCATTCAATTTGGTTGATTGTGATTTCAGCCCCCACCATCTGTCTTCGGCGTCGTGCCCTAAGGTGAGGTTCTACTCATCTTCCCCCTCCTGCTCTGATTATTAATTTCATTGTTGAATTCTATTTTCTATCTTTTCCTTGAATTGGTCTAAACCAAAACCCTAAATTTTGGTGGTAGCTTTGTTCCCTTTTTAATTGAAAAATTCCAATGTTCTTAATTTGCTTGATTTTTAATTTGCTAAGGTTTATCATCTTTATCAGTTTTGTTTCTTTTATACTTGATATTGAATTCTGCCGCCTTTGCACGTATTTCCTACAGTTTCGGTAGGATGCAATAGGATCTGTTGTTTATGTGGAATATTGGATTCATAAGCCCTTTTGTGATCAAATGTTTCAAAAAGATCAGTTGAAGAGTTGTTTTGTTTCCTTAAATTAGTTTGTGTTTCCCAATGCTCATATATTACAGGTTTGAACATCTCATGCTTATGCCTATCGGGTTTTATGTTTACCTATAAAATTCTTATGTATGGGTTCATTGGGGAATAATTGTACGTGGAAATGGGATTTGTAACCCCTTACGTGATCAAATGTTTCAACAAGGTCAATTGAAGAGATGTTTTGTTGCCTTAAATTTGTTTGGTATGAATAAATCCCTTATTTCGATCGCGACAATTTGCCTTCAAAGACATTTTGTTTGCATCTCAAGTTTGCTTGTGCATTGTTGAGGGGTGTTGGGTGGTTGACTAAGTTGGGTGGTGGTTGATTTGTATATCTATTGCGGGATAGGGTGTGATTTTCTGTTACATTTTTGGATTGTTATTGGTCCACAAAGAGCTGCTGGAGGGAGGTTTGAGCTGAATTTTTCAAGATTGTGAAATCCAGCTTAGATGTGCTTGACCATTGGTGATGTTGTGGGTACTTTCTTATACTTGTAATCTCATATTCTAGGGCTGCTTATATGATTATAATGGTGCAACTTTTATAGCTGTTTTCTGCAACTTCTTTTCGCGGTTATTATGGGTTGTTTGAATGGGTATTTGTGCTGCATCTGTTGCAGATTTGAGGAGCTGTCGGGGCTGTTTTTCTTCCTTCTGATTTTGATACTCTACCCAAGCTTAGATGAGTTACGCTCCAGAGGCTTGCTTGTTGTTTAAGGGGTAGTTTGGTGGTGAATAGGCTATTGTTTTCTCTGTTCGATCAACTTTGGGCAACACACAATATGTGACATACTCATGTTATTGATGTTGTACTGAACAAATCATTTGAGACTCTAGGTCTTTTTTTAAGTTGTACATTTGAGTTCCTGAACATCATCTCTTCTCTATTGTTTTGCCCGCATTTGTTCCCTTTTTAGCCCTAATTTTTCTGCATATTTTGTCTTAGTTGCAGTTGCTTTCTGATTTGGATTTGATTTTCATTTGTTATTATATGGTCTTTATTTTATCTTGAGTTGTATCTACTCTTGATTTCTGGTTTGTGTTTTAAGGCTGGTTATGTGGGCAATTGTACCTGCATTTTTGTGAGTTTTGCTAGCTAGTTCAATTTGGTGTTTAAGGGATGACTAGAGTCTGGTGGGATGTGAGATAGTTTTTTGTTTGTGACTTTCTTTTTTTTAGCTTTTGATTTTGGTTTGCAGCAAGAAAAACATTGAAATAAGTATTTGGATTTATGACAATATAGATATTACTGCTTTTTAAAAGTTCTTTTATTTGAGGGTTGCACATGTGCATATAAAACAACCTAAATTGACAATTAAAGTTGATCAAATTCTACAATCGCTTGTTTTTCATTCTCTTTCTTTGTGTATATCAGCACTAAGTTGCCCTCCTTCTTAGGACTTCATGAGTGTGACTCGTGAGGGTTCTACCATACACCACGGCCTAGACACCGAGTTGCCCTCCTCCAATGGGAAGTCCAACTCCAGCCACATTCCAGTCAAAGTCCAGGTTCAGCAGCATCTTGCCTTGTCGTAAGTCCCCCCCAAATTTACCAGTACTTCAATTTATTTTTAAAATGTCTATTGATTTGATTTTCTTAGTCTTTTAATTAAATTGAATGTTTGGTGATTAATTGCATTGATTTGGATAAATGAATTAAATTGGTTTTGTTATGTTAGGTATTGAGATTTGAATAGTGAAATATGAATTGGAGATTTTTGTTCATTGGTTTGTTTAATTGTTTATCATTAGGGTTAGGAATAAGTAGCAATTAGAGATTAAAGTGTAGAAAACAAAAAAATTCCATGTCTCAAGGGAAAATAAATATGTTAGAAACATCACACTCATGTATATGGTTGTAGGATGAAATTCGCTTTTCTAGTTAGTCTTAGGCATATATTTTGTTCGGTTCTAAAGGATTGAAGGACCCTTAGTATTATTTTTGAGGAAATTCACCTTTCTAGTTAGTCTTAGGATAATACCTCCATTTTTCAAGCTGATTTTTTCAATTGAAACATAAGCGGATCAATTTTATTTTATCATATAATGTTTCATATATCTTTGTTATAATCTTTATCATCTTTTTTTTTTCCAGGATGATTTCGATATCTTTGTTAGTACCTAAATGGAAGTCGTGGCCAAAAGAAGAGAGCACTGGTTTCTAAATGGAAGTTCTGGCTATGTTTTTTCAATGTGTCTGTTCAGATTGAGATGTTTATATTTAGCTTTTACTTTCATTTTGTTGTAGACTTTATGCATATATGTTTGTTGTAATATATTTCAATCATGTAAGATGATTTTAATTTATTTTGTTGGTGAGACATTTTATTTTATGTTCAATTTTATTTTTAAAATTTGATGTTGTTTGTTACAGCCATTTAGATCTACATATAACGGTTGTTAAATGAATTATATTAATATAAATATATAGATAATTTGATTTGATGATATATGCGTTATGATTAAAAAAACGCTACAATAGAAAGAGATGGACGTTCTACATGCAAAAAAACCGCCACATTTGACTCAAATAGGCGTCACCAAAGGGTGTGTGGAAAACCGCCACAGTATGGCATTTTTGTAGCGGTTATGCATAATAATGCAGCGGTTTTGTGTTCAAAATGGAAACCGCCACATTAGGCTAATGAAACCGCCACATAAGAGCTAAGGCAGCGACATCAGATGTAGCGCCTTTAAAACCGCCACATTAGCCTTTAGGGAGCGGTTTTGCTATTTTATGTAGCGATTTTTGACCGCTACAATAGATCATTTATGTAGTAGTGCATACACCCCGGGTATATACTCAAATATACGGGGTATATACTTCAAATATCCGGGGTATATTCATGTTGTTTGTATGGGTAGTTAAACACACGCCCGGGGACAACGGGCCAAAAGAAACCATGTCAAATCAATTGATGCCAACACCAGATACTTTCATAGAGTAGCAATAGGCAGGCGAAACAAGAATATTATTAAATCAATTCAAACAACGGCAGGAGTAACATTAACAACTGAAAGTGAAATTAGGGAAGTCATCACAAATGACTTTGTTTCTTGATTTACCCAGCAATCAAGAGAACAACGACCCAGCAACTTACTAGGCCTCATTAGTAGGGAGATCACGGACGCCGATAATGAATGGCTAATACGACCAGTTTCTAACTCTGAAATAAAAACTGCGGTTTTTAGTCTAGCAAATGATAAATCTCCAGGCCCTGATGGGTTTCCTGCGGGCTTTTTTAAAAAGTATTGGCATATTGTAGAACCTTCTGTAATCAAGGCGGTCAAAAGTTTCTTCCTCAGCGGAAGAATTCTGAAACAAACAAATCACACGTTCATAACACTCATACCAAAGTGTGAAAACCCGACAACAACATCTCACTACAGGCCTATAAGCTTATGTTCAACTACATACAAAATAATATCCAAAATCTTGGCCTCAAGGCTAAAAAAAATTATCCCCAAAATAATTAACCCACTACAAAGTGCTTTCACAAGTGGTAGATCAATACAGGACAACATCCTAATTGCCAATGAAATCTTCCACTCTTTCTCTTTGAAAAAAGGGAATTCTGGGTGGATGGCAGTGAAACTTGACATGGAAAAGGCTTTTGACCTGGTTGACTGGAATTTTCTACTGACAGTTCTAGATAAGTTTGGCTTCTCCCTACGCTTCTCGGGGTGGATTAAAGAGTGTATTACTACAGTAACATACTCTGTTTTAGTAAATAATGAACCCACCAATCTGTTCTCTCCACAAAGGGGCCTTAGACAAGGGGATCCGCTATCCCCGTATCTGTTCCTTTTACTTTCTGAAATTCTTGGTCGGGGGCTTCAGAATGAATGTTTGAAACCCCAAAGCCATTTAGGAATAACGATGACCCGAAATGGAACCAGAATTCCTTACCTGGCCTTTGCTGACGATATTGTTATTTTCGCCTCGGCCACAAACACAGCATGTAATCAAATTAACAACATATTAAGGGAATACTCATCTGTATCAGGACAAAGAGTAAACAGGCACAAATCTCATTTCCAAACATCCATAAATGTTACAACAAATCAAAAAAATATGATACGCAGTGAGCTTGAAATTGCTCACACACCAAAACTGGGAAGCTATCTTGGATGCCCTATCATCATTGGCCGACCACTAAAGACGAATTTCAGGACCTGTTATCCGCTACAAAAGGCCAGCTTCATCGATGGAAGGCCAACTGCCTTTCTCAGGCTGGCCGCTGTACTCTAATTAAAACAACATTGGCAGCTAAGCCTCTCCACTTGATGCAATGTTTCATGCTACCTAAATCAATCCATACAGAACTGGATAGAATGAACAGAAATTTCCTTTGGAATAAAGGTCCTAAACATAAGCCTTTAATCAGCTGGTTTGAAATATGTAAATCAAAAGAGTGTGGGGGTCTGGGCCTCCGAAACTCGGAAGATATGAATAAAGCCTTGCAAATAAAACTGCTATGGAAAATCCTAGCAGAACCTTATAACCCTTGGGTCACAATAATTAAAGAAAAATACCTAAAACATCACGACATACTACAGTATAAAAAAAGAGGGAACACGTCTTGGCAGTGGTCACAGTTAGCTAAACTAATTCCGTTATTCAAGGAGGGAATTAGGTGGTCCATTGGAAATGGGGAAAACATAAAGTTTTGGCTTGATCATTGGGTAGGTGACGCTCCCCTGATAAACATGACATCAAACCTTCATCCACCTGATACTGAAATCACGGTACGCCAACTTCTAAAGGACGATAAAACCTGGAATCTTGAAAAACTACAAGATATAACACAAAATATCCTACCCACAGAAACCATAGACACTATTGCAACAATGCCATTGCCAAAGAATATCCATCTCGATAGACTTTACTGGAAATGGAGCAAAAACGGCTGGTTTTCAACTCACTCAGCTATAGAAATGATCAACTCTACAAAACATCACCAAAAAACAGATATGAATTGGATTTGGGATCTCGACATCCCACCAAAAATTAAGACCTTCTTATGGAAAGTTACAAAGAATGGAATTGCTACCTCGGTTAAGCTAGCCTCTCGCGGTGTTGGAATACCCACTAACTGCCCACATTGTGATTCTTGCTATGAAGATTTATACCACCTATTATGGGCATGCCCCATCACACGAGACTCAATATTATCAATTGACTCAGCATTATTTATAAGGACTAGCAACTCCTTCAGTAAAGGAGAAACCATAAACCAAACATTACTGAGCATTAAAGAGGATATAGGAATGAAGGGCACCGCAACACTGGCTTTTGCCTGGTGGGGTGTCTGGTATTTTCGTAACAAAACACTTTTCGATAATGTAAAACCTGACACAAGATGCATCTCATCTTTTATCAAAGACCAAATATTCATGTGGAAATCTACAAAAAATATTGACGACCCAGATGAACCATCCATTCAACGAGCTAAAACTAAACCATCGGTATCCCAAAAGAGGAAAGCAACAAAATGGAAGCCTCCAAGAACCGGGACATATAAACTTAACTTTGATGGAGCTCTCTCCACTGCAGCTAAAGGATCCTATGGTTTCATAATTCGGGACTACTGGGGAAAACCAATCTTCTGTGGTTCTGGCCCTTGCCCCTTCATGTCCGTTATTGGCTCGGAATGTTACGGGCTCTGGAAAGGAATCATAGCGACGATCGATCTTAATATAAAAAACATAGAAATTGAGGGTGATAACCTCACAATTATTAATTGTTTGAAAGGCATTGGGAAGCCTACTGGAGACTCTGAAATGATTGTCTCGGACAGTCTAGTCTCGCTGGGCTTCTTTGATTCCGTCGAGATTCGTCATGTCTTTCGGGAGGCAAACCTATCGCATCTTAATTTTGCTTTCCACAGCAACACGACGCCTGACGACTCGGTGCTATGCAGTCTCATCCGTAAGGATGCTCTTGGTCTTTAGGGTTCCTCCCTAAAGCCAAATTATTTCCGTTTCAAAAAAAAAAAAAAAAAAAAAACACACGCCCGGGGTATATACTCAAATTTCCGGTTCCCCTTCATTATACACAATAGACCTAAAAATTGACCTGTAATTCCCGATGTCATTCAAATTAATATGCAACCACAAATACACAACTGAACAATATGGAACATGCATTAAACAAATAAGTAATTGACATTTCAACAAACTTTCAAGTTCTTATAAAGTTTCAAGACATGTAAATTTTCACCACCAACACAACAATTTCTTACAAGGTTTTAATTTATGTACAAGACTCATACGTACCAAGTTCTAATACGGAAAAAAAAGATAAGTCTATCCAGGGACGGAACCAGGATGAAAATTTCGGGTAGGCTGAAATCACAATTACTCAAGCTAAAAAAAAACACAAAGAGAAATGGTGAGAAATGCAGATTTAAAAAAAAAAACAGAAAGAGAAATGATGGTGAGAAATGCAGATTTAACCCAAAATAGAGATGAAAGGAAAAAAAAAAGTAAAAGAAAGGGGGGTAGGAGGAATCGAACTTGGGAGTATTGGATCTCCAAGGCAAACAACAAAGTAAAAAACCACTGTGCCACAATGGCTTTATGTTACCCGTGTCCTCCTATTACCTAAATTCTATCAGTCATGCGATCTTGCTTCAGAGTCAAGGTGAACGATCCGAAACTTCTTCCAAGCTCGAGACTTTGATTAGCCTTGCCTAAAAAAAATTCAGAAACAAGAGAAATTTATGAACCAAAATAATTGGGTATCAATTGATATTTCTAAGCATTCTAACTTCAAAAAAATTATGAACCCAAATCAGATATTTTTTTTTATATATTGCTGCATCTTTTTGTAGGCTATTTTAGTTTAGCTCATCTTGAATTTTGGTAGTTTGGGATTATGGATTAGAAACTCCTTACTCCTAATTCAGAGTGGATTAAATTATAGAGTCGAGTGATGTTTGGAACCAGTCTATATATCCATTTTAAATGCCCTGAGATCTTCAAGAAATGATTCTTCCTACATTCCCAGTCAATAAATCTATGACAGTTTTATAGCTCAAATATATCCGTTTAAATCATAGAAGTTACGCAGATACATGAACATCAAAAGATGGCAGTCTAGAGTCATAGCTAAGCCTACCATGCAAATCTATTTTTATCTCTACATCTCTATCAACGGGTCTTGGAAAAACATCAACATATTAGGTAATTCATTAAGAATTTGTGTTTTTTACCTAGTAAATATTTATTAAATCTATCATGTTGTTTTCTTTGCTATTAAATCTACAAATCATTTATTAATCATTCCTCGCAAACATTTAAATTAAACCAACACAAGCATTGATAAAGATATGGAATGAACTACTGCTGCATACTACGTGTACTTGGCCTGATTAACGTATTTGCATTCTTCTGTTGCATATCCCTCATCCTGATAAATCAGATATTGTAAATTGTATACATGATCAGCTGAAGGAAGAGGCAAGCAAGAGCAATTGACATGGAGCTGATCGAAATAAAATTCTCATATAGTAATTTCTAGATTAATTTTGCATACTAGATTGTTGATGAATAAAGCATATTGTGGACTATTGTTGCACCTTGCGATGGAAGGCAGATCAAGCCATGAAACAAGATTTGTGAGCCAGCCAAGCCCATGGTCTGGTCAATTGCAGAACAGTGTGCCTTTTTCGTATCCCCTAAAATGTGCTTTTCTTCTTGAGCTCCCTAGCTTGCGTCAAATTCATTGAAACTTGGCAAAAGACGAAGTAGTTGAAAATGTCTTTTCTACACACCAATTATGCATAAGCAATTTAACACCTAGATAATCTATAAGGTATAAAAGACAGATCTATATAGACATAGATATAACATATAGTATCTAATGCTTCTGTCAAAAACATATAGATTAATTTGCAGAATTACCATCCAAATGATTTGGATCACTATAACTGATTCAAGTTATTCAGAATTCAAGGGGTACTTAGAAATCGAGAAATAGTTCTCAAAAAGAAGTGAAGTTATTAAATCTGTCATGCTATTTTCTTTTTAATTTGTTCACTCAAGAGGATAAATGAAGCAACACCATGAACTAGAAAAGAATAGTTCTCAAAAGCTTAAAGTGATGTATTTGAGGGTTTCTTACATGGACCCTCTATTAAAGAGAAGACAAAAAATAAAAATGTAAGAAATTCACTGGGTGAATATCCTGTGAACACATGATCAATATAAAAAAAAAAATAGAGGAAGACAAAAAAACTAGGATATGTTGGGGACAGCTGTTGTGGCAGAGGGAGGTGAAAATGGGTTCTTTTTTCAGATCAGCGGAAGGAGACAGGTTACTCGACAGGGTGGTTAGTGGTAGGGTAGACAGCTGTAAATGCTCCTATATATATATGATCACACATTTTAGTTAGCTGTCACAATTCAGAAATAAAATGAGTAAATGCATGTACGTCGATTAACAATATTAGCTCTTACCACGTCACATATTGAATTGTTACTATTTCACACAAATGTATCATCTTTAACCCAAGACTAGAACAAATGGAAGCTTTTGTAAGATGGACACATGTTCGATCTTTGGCTGAATAAGTGATTGGTAATCAATTAATAATGTAAGTAAGTGATACAACTTTTACCTGAGTTCTACAGATTGATATAGCACTGCATTTTCCAACCTCCATGGAATATATCTAAATTATACATATATGTATATGTTTTTGTATATATTATAAAAGTTTCTACATAAAATTGGATCGGAGCCATTATTATTATTATTAAGTTCAAAGAAAAAGAAGATAATGAACAACAACACCTGAACAAATTAATTTAAAGATTAATCAACACAAGAATGATGTCAAAATTAACTAATAAGTAATAACTCAAATCTAACTCTAAAATTAAAATGAAACACTATAAACAAAACCAAATTCAAATCAAACTAAACAGACAACGAATCATATATATAGTGTCACCAAAAATCTATTCTTAACAAAAAAAATACATCCTTAGCCACAGATGACAACAAGGTAAGAGAACTCGATGTTCTTGAGTGTGGGCTTTGTTTATTACAAGAAGGTAAACAGACTTTGGCTTGGATATATAGGCAGATCAAATTGCAAAAAATACCATTCCAACAGAAAGAAAGAGAAGTTGAATTACAAAAGCAATTGAACAAGAAAACTGAGGAAGTTCCCATCAGACCAGTTTTTTAAGGAGAAACAATGAGATTGACGAATTGAATGGAAAGCCGATGTACAAAAGTAACCAAATGTAAAGACCGAAAATATTTTAATACTAATTATTATTAATGTAATTAAATATATTATTATTTTATTCAATTGGTAAAAGTGGGAGAAAACTCGTCCTCGAGCCCAAGTCTCGATTTTAAAATCATTCCAGCATTGTTTTAGAATTTGGATTTTTACGGAATTTGATTACGCTTTCGAGCTTCGAATCCTGATAAGTTATTCCGATAATGATTTAAAAATTCAATTTAAATTCCTAGTGTCGGGTTTCGTTTTAGTGAGCAGGGTTGAAGTCGAGCGAGCGGGTGTTGGGTCTATTCCCGTTATTTTGAATTCTATTGTGGGGACCAAATCCTATTTTATTCATTTTTCCTTTTTCTTTACTCCCTCTCTCTCGTCTCAAATTCCATTGAGGGAATGCCCTTCTGTCCTTGCATCCTACATCTTGCAAATCTTGTTGTTTTGTGCCCAATCCACACTACAAAGCTCTCTCACTCTGCCATCACACTCTCGCCCAACAACCCACCAAAACACCCACAAAGGAGCCTATGACCTTTGCAAAGAGGAGCCTATGACCTTTCCATCAAAAACCACAAACAAGGTTAGGGTTAACTGTTAAGCCGGTGACCTTTGCACTATGTTACACGGAAACAGAAACGGAAACCGGAAGGGAAACGAAAACGGAAACGGGGAAACGACAATCCGAATTTTGTAGGAAACGAAAACGTCGAGGAAACGGTAATATGAATTATATGTTCATTTAAAGGTCTAAATAAGAGCAATAAACATATCACCAACTGAAATACATTGAATGCATCTTTAAGGCTACAACTTAAAATGTTCATTACCGTGATAAACAGTGTCCTTACTCATTAACAGAAATCAATACAGACATGTTAAATATATTAAATATCTTGCAAAATAAAGTAACTTAGTTTTTAAATAACAACATAATTAATCAAGAACAACACAAAGTAAACAATCCAACCTCAATCTTCTACTTAGCGAACTCGTCCTTAAGTTTTGGCTTATCAGAGAAAGTTCTAAAAGTGAGGGTTTATCGAAGAGAGCTTAGAGGGAGAGTACTCAGCAAGTGAGAGAAGGGATGACCGAAAATGGAGGAGAAGTATGCGACAAGGATAGAAGGAAACGGGAGGAGGGGGGATATGATTTAGAGTTTTTTTTTAACTATAAAATTAGTGGAAACGTCATCTGGCAAGTCAGAAACGTTTTTGACCAAATGAAAACGGTCAAAGTTTCTGACCTCTCAGAAACGTTTCTGAGGTGTTTCCGCGGAGTTTCGGAGTTTCTTAATATGCAGAAACACGAAACCGCTATGAAATGGAGTTTCGGGCACTAGTAGAAATACACCCTTCCACGGCGTTTGAAAAACGCCATAGAAAACAAAACATGGCGTTTTTAAACGTCATGCCTAAACGTCGTCGAAGCCGACGCCGTGCTTTTGTCCACTATTTTATGGCGTTTGCCAAACGCCATAGAAAATGTAATCCATGACGTTTTATAAACGCCATGGATTCTTTTTTGTTTTTTAAAGTGCACATTCCATGGCGTTTTTCAAACGCCATGGATTCTTTTTTTTTTAAGTGCACATTCCATGGCGTTTACAAAACGCCATGGAATTTTATTTATTTAAAAAAAAAGAGCAATAAAAATACAATACAATACAAGTCTGCTTGGTACATACTCCATATCAATTACACTGCTTGGTACATACTGCATCAGTAGTATTTGTTCAAAACACAATTACTTGCTAAAGCATATACAAACAAGCAAAAAAGGTTGTAAAATTAGCCAGCTATGTGCTTGTGAGTTGTGACAACTCGAAGACATACTTTACCAAGTTGACTTCAACTCCCTTTGTTGTTCATAACCTGAAACATAACAATACAAAATTACACATGCCACACCACAAAGGAAAGGAAGGATTCACTCTACGTACAAGTGCTATGTTTTTTTTAATCTAAGTCTCATAGAGTTGAATAACTTATAAATAAATATTCTTGGGAATGAACTAATTCAAGTAGAAAGAACTCAATCAAATGTAGAAAACACAAAGTATAACAACTTTTTCCATCTATACCGAATTTTTGTTATTTTAGTCTTATAGTTACAAGATTTATGGAGATTTTATCATCTTTCCCGAATTGTCAAACAACATGTCACATATAAGAGTTGAAAGATAAGAGACAACATACCCCATGATACGATTTTCTCACATGAGCAGCCACATTCATCATCAAGCCCCTGGTGCCATTTAACATGAAGTATAAGTTGACATAGATATCTCTCTAGCAGATTAAACACAGAATTTTATATTGCTGATAAAGCTGACATAGATATCTCTCTAGCAGATTAAGAATATTGATTTGTTGTTAGGACATACTCATGAAAACAGTTAATATGGAAGAAGAATCTTACCTTCACCTGATGTTCCACAACGATCATCATGGGTATATTTTGTGTAACAGCTCCAACAAATCGAATCACATTGGGGTGGCGCACTTTTTCTAAGAGTGTCAACTCCTGTCCGAATGCATTTCTGCAAAAGAAAGAATGTTTCAACACCCTAATGAGCATACTTTTAGAATGTGAACATGCCGGATCTTTAAATATTGTCTAGATGCCATTCCTGAGCATCTTTCCTTTCGTCAGATATTTTCAGCCATTTTTTCTAAGAAAAAACTAATCAATAATACATTCTACAGAACCAATTGTGTCAATAGAGATATTGATTGATAGATGGCTGAAGACTTTGCTTTCTCAAGAACACTAGCTCTTATATGGAAATATAAGAGTTAGTCTTTTTTTCAGCCATTTTTTATGATACATGCAAATATCTCGATATATGGGAGTTCTCGACCACAGAGAGAATAAGAAAGTACATACATGCACTCTAGATCAGAGTAACTCTCCTTATCAAGTATCTTTACAGCAACCTTGGTGCCATTCCATTTGGCCACTTGATACGTTCCCTGTCAGAAGAAATACACATAAAAACCATGAGAATAGAACGGCATCAGGGGAAATTAAGAAAATAATTATTGCCAAACTTGGATAGGAATGGAAGTGCGTGTTATATGAAGCTATGGCAGAAACAAAAATTGATAGATCTCTAGAATGATATACCAACAAATCAATAATATCACCATGTCATATACATAATAATTAATTTAAATAGGACCAGACATGTAACAAGAAAAATGCACAAGTGTTGTCAAACTGACAGCTCAAGCGATAAAGTTATAACCATAATTTTTATGAAATGCAATGTACCAAGCCTGCAGAACAAAAGCTGTGGTGCAAAGGAACAGGAAAACTGATGGTACCGAAAAACATTTTTATTAAACGTTTTGAGCTGATCAAGCAATGGGATTATCATGAGGACAAATTTACTGAATTACAAGCAAAAGATCTGCCTTCGCAATGCAATCACTCTTACGAACATGAAGCTCAAGCGGATTAAGCTCATATTCTGGGACTTCTTTGGGGTTTGCAACTGTCATTGGAGTTTTCCTCGTTTTCTGATTTCAAGTAAATATCCAAAATATCAGAGCTATGTAAGGTGAAAAATAGTAACAAAATAGTCATAGATGAGATTGATATCCTACTGGAACTTTGGCTCCTCTAGCCTTCAAAATATCATAAACTTCCAAGTTGCCATAGAATTTAGCATCAGCAGCTGCCTGAGTCACAATAATTCTTCGGTAATGATTCAATAGATCAATGGAATATCACAATTTGATAATATTAGAATCAAAACATGTCTAATCATAACCCAGAAATTCGATTAACCAATAAGTTTGAACATTGGCAGCATTTGCACCCAAAAATCAGAACCAATTATACATAACCAATGTCGAAAATCACAGCTCAAAAGAACAAGAGACATTTTGAATAGGGAAAGGCAGTTATATGCATTCTTTCAACCAAAAGCTAGACACACCTACTTTTCCATTACAGACCAGTTAAAACATAATAACTCATAAAGGCATTAACTGAAATTCTTGAGTTCAAACCAAACAAAGAATACCTTAAAATCCTGTAATAATTGGCCTATCTAGAAGAAAGTGGAGAAATGCCTAATCAGAAGAAGAAGAAATCCTAACAAAGAAACAAGGTTGCTTTTATACTTTTGGCCGCTCAGTAGAAAAAGATAAAGAAAAAGAAAATCGATGAAGTATCAGCAATATAAAATTCTGTGTTTATCAAGGGCCTGTTTTCATGAAACAATTCCCCTTAAACCTGTGTAAATCGATGAAAACTCAAATAAACAACCCAAAACATCTACTCAAATTAACCTTAGAAACCCTAAACATGTGTAATGAAACAATTTTTCCCCTAAATCTTGACCAGCAATTGCAATCATCAGACCTTGATCTTTAAGATAATAAAACACAAACAACTTATGCCCTAATCTAGGAAAAAATTGACTTACAGGGTAGGCAACAACAGAGGCGAAAACCTTGATAGATCGAAGAACAACAACTGGTGAATGGCTGTCATCTAAAATGAAGAGTAACCGACCTCAAGCAACGAAGAGAGGACGATTTCGCCGCACCATTACTGCTGGGATGGGGCTCGACTTTCGAACCATACATGAGACGAGTCTCGGCCTCATACAACTTGGGAAACAAACGGGGGAAGTTTAGAAGAGATTGGGGTAGACCCAAGTTCTCATGGAGGGCGGAACTGAATAGAGATTGAGACTCAAATCTGGTTTTTTTTAGGTGAGGTGAGGTGAGAGAGACGGAGAGTTAAATTGGATCTAGGGATTGAGAGAGAGATAATCGGAGGTGAGAGATAGTCGAGAGACTGAAGGGATAAGTATTACGGAGTATATTTTTTCGGCTCTTTAAAATTTGGCAAAAAAATTTGGCAGAAAAAGACCCGCTTATTTCATGACGTTTTTAAAACGCCATGAATTTCATGGCATTTTGGAAATGCCATAAAATCTATTGTATGATTTGCAAACTAATAACATGGCATTTTATAAACGTCATTAATTTTATGGCGTTCGCAAAACGCCATAAAAAAATTGTATTCTACAATTTCATGGCATTTTTATATTTAAACGTCATGAAAGATATTTTTAATGGCATTTTATTAAAAACGCCATCTTCTAAAAGTCATAAATGACTACATATGTAGTAGTGTGAGTTTCCTTTAAGTTCCAAAGTGCGTCCGATTTCTGTGAAATATAACAAAAACTTGTGTAGACCTCCATATATTGCAAATAAGTGTAAACTACACAGATTCTGTATTATTCTAACCCAATATGCATGAAATGCATGCAGAAATCGATATAAAAGTAACTATAAAACATGGCGAATTAGGCTCACATCAAACACCCCATACTTAAGCTTGCTTGTCCTCAAGCAATACTTTTAATTGTCATTCAGGGGAAGAAACAAAACTCTCAACATATTAGATCCATTCTCATATGTCCCTGCAATCAATTACCATCCTCGAAAAGGTACTAGTGTCACAAATCCATGCATGTGCAATTAAAAAGCAACATCTAGTCACAAAAGGAGGGTTATGCAAAACAATTCATATGTGACAAAGCATTAATAATCAAGAGGACTTTAATTTAAGCTCAATAAGAAGTAGATTGGTAAAAGACTAAAGGTGGGCAATTTTTGGCCATGTGGTGCTAATGATCCGGGGAAATGGAGTATTTTCAAATTTTCATACCACATCCCTTCTTCATAAGATTCATCACCTTTCATAATGCTTTTATCAATAATAATGCGTTTACCTCTCTAACCTCAGCACCACCTTCTTGCGAGTCACAAACATGGGTGTCATGAATGGCCTCGGATACTTAGTGCTTTGGACTCCTCACATTGGTGTCCCATCTCGTTGAACTATTATCTCAGCGAACAGGGTCGATCTACCTTTATCTTCTGAGGTGACTGGATTTTTTCTCACTCATTAAATTTTCCATAATTTCAAACACTTTCCTACCAAACTCCATATAATGATAATAACAACACAAACACCATATAACATCTCCATAATGTAACATCATTCTCAACATAATCCCCGGATAGAAATAAGGTAAAGAATGGCAAATATTTAGATCATGTGGAGCAATATATGAAATAAGGCATAATATGGCTTTTGTGATGCATAAGCATAGGTAAAGGCTAGGATATAAACAATGAGCATATATGGAAATATAAAGTCCTCCATCCTCTTATCATGCAACATGTCAAAAACAACATCAAATTTTACCTCCTTTCATGGTTTTCAAGAAAATATATGCACTTCATTGTGACTTCCCTTTACTAGGCAATTTCATGCTATATCTCTAATGAATTCAACTTTGCATCGTCGAGTTCAATAAAGCTTCCATGACACTAATCAAAATTTTTAATGGGGGTCATTTTTTCAAATTTTGGAAATCATGCATATAAGCACATAAATTAATAATGAATTCCAAAATAGCCATGTATAAGCAATTCAAGAATTAAACTCTAAATATGCACACATAATGTCAAATATATCAAATATGCATAAAGTAAGCCCTTCCCCCACCTCATACTTAAATATTACAGTGTTCTCACTGCATAAAAAATAAGGGTAAAGAAAAAAACTCACTAGACAGACGTGCTAATCGAGTGCTATGCTGCTGGGCCTAGTCCATTTTTAGCTTGCTTCTATCCCCATGGACCTGAAAAAATGTAGAAGAGAAATATCCACAATAGAAAAACTAATAGTTCAAAACCAAAAACAAACAAAAGCAACAATGTCCAAAAGTCCCAAAAAATAAATGTCTATTTACAACCTCTAGATTTTATAGTCGCTAGGCCGACTTCTTCATTAAGCATTAGCCTGGCTCATCTTTGTCCGGAGGTATAGGTGGATCTGGAGGTTCCTCCGGTGGTGGGAAGCGTGGGATGTGATCCGGGGGCATCATGTGAAGAAGCTTAAACCTCCCCGAGTGGACGCTCCATGGCTCCACCCATTCATCTTCCCTGGCTCGAGCTTGCATGTATAAGGGAAGATATAAAGAAAATATAAATACCTCATCATCATACCTCTTCCGCTTCATAGGCTGACTTGGTTGTGCGTCTCCACCACAGCAAAACGGTGGAGTGGAAAGAGATATTTCCACCTCATCATGCGGAGCTTCATGCCACTTTTCTAGGACCCCATACTTGAATATGAATATCGGTTGCTCAAAATCATCGGGGATAGCCTTCACTTTGTAAGGTAAAAGCGATCTTGGAATGCCCTGGGCAACAATGTCCAACTTCTTCTCTTCTAGTGCTATTTCGCCTTGGGATCCTTCATATGATTCATCAACAATAGGTAGCAAAGTAGGAATGAAATTCGAGGATGGACATACCTGGTTGTCGACATCGAGTGGGTCAATTGGCTCGTCGAGAGGAGGGCATGGTCCTTTAGACTGAATGGAAGTCTCAAGCTTTCGGATTTCGTCTTCCAGCCGAGCTATTTCCCTTAATTGTGACTCCTCCACTGCCATCCTATTTCTCCGTCTCAAATCTTGAAACCATTCTTCCCATGCAGGATTCCCATCGACAAAGTCTTCCATCTTTGTACCTAAGCTTTGAAATCACAATCAAGAACACAAATTAGTGGCAAAAGCTTGGCACCCAGTTGGTACCGGTGAGGTAGGTGGTGGTAGGGTATGTGATAGGGTAAGAAAAAGGGATGGGCTTTTCTGAACCTTAAACACAATTAAACTAGGCGCGATTGATATCTCCCCGGCAACGGTGCCAATTTGACGAGAGGGTTTCTCGACCAAATAAATTTATAGTCAAGACCCCGCTATAGGATAGTGGAGTCAGGTTCGTCCTCAGGAGAGAAGTCAGCGGTTCTAGGTTTAGTGTGTTTTGGGGTTCAGGGATAGCGGGAAAAGGTGAGGAGGTTGCTGTCGACGTCGACTAAGACTTGGTCGATGTCGAGGGAATGGTAGGAGAAGAGGTGGTTTGATATCGAGTAGAATATGCGCCGAATAAAAAATAATAAAATAAAACAAATAAAGATGCAAACATCCAAGGTTAGGGATCACCACAACAATAAACATATGTGTAGATTATAAATCACATAAAGATGCATGCTTTATATCAAAGAATCGACTTTCGCAAATTCCAACAATTTAGGTGATAGAGGCTCTCGCATAAAAACCTAATTTGTTTCTACCTTTTCTTAATTAGGATTATTCGGCTCTCGCAAATAAACCCTAATCCAATTCATAATAAGATCACTTTCGCTTCAATATCATGAATAAGGAATTTCCTCAACTCTCGCAAAGGATTAAGCACATAGGTAGATGATGATAAAGACATATAAATTCATGGATTTATAAATCAAACACACATATCTATGTTGGGATCACCCCAACCCTAGAAGAAGGAAATTAGAAACAAGACATAATGAAAGAAATTAACTTTAACATAAAATAAACTAAAACTTACAAAACCTTCCAAATGTTCCTCCTCTCTCTCCTCTCTCGTCTCCTCTCTCCTTGCGTCCTAAGACGACTTGACTTTTACTCGACATTGAGTAACTTTCCTCGATATCGAGTAAGGCTTGCTCTGTCTTCAGCTTCTTCGTCGATCTCGGCTCCAGGACGTGAAAATCGACAAGTGGTTACTCGATATCGAGTAGATTTCATCGATATCAACTTGCATGTTCAGCTCCCAGCTTCCTTGTCGATTTCTGGGGTCTTTACTCGATTTGGGTTACTCGATATCGAGTAAAACAATTCGATATCGACTAAGCCTCTCAGCTTTCTGCTCTATTCTTGAAACGCACTTTTCCGAGTCCTCGTTCATCGGATTGACGCATATGACCATGCGTTGGAAAGCTCTTTCCGAGGTCTACAACTCTCATGAAGAACTCAAAGCTTGATTCAGAATGATGAATACCGAAAAATGGCCTTTTCTCCAGCTGCACCATTCTTAGCTTCTCCATGAGTTTCCTTTAAGTTCCAAAGTGCGTCCGATTTCTGTGAAATATAACAAAAACTTGTGTAGACCTCCATATATTGCAAATAAGTGTAAACTACACAGATTCTGTATTATTCTAACCCAATATGCATGAAATGCATGCAGAAATCGATATAAAAGTAACTATAAAACATGGCGAATTAGGCTCACATCAGGGTTGGATGACCCTAGGCGGAGACGTAGGCTGGTTTAGAGCCGAACTTCATAAACAAGTCAAGTGTTCTTTATTTCTCTCATATTATTTAACTGATTAATTTCTGCAGACAACTCAAGACACTTAAAGATCAGTTCAAGACCTTGAGATCGAGTTCAAGGCCTTGAGATTCGACATCAAGCTTTTGACGTTGCTGATTTTAGAGAATTTGCGAAAAGCGTTCATATTCTATTCAACCCCCCCTTCTAGAGTATTTATTTATTATTGTTATTTACTTTAAGTACTCAATTCTTCAATTGGTATCAGAGCTTAACTCACTTATTTGATTTAATAATCTGTGAGATCGATCATGAGTATTGTAGGAGAAGGTGGATTCTCTCAAGGAAGGTCATCCAATCACCCTCATCTCTTATGTGGCGACAACTTTGTGCATTGGAGGTCATTGATGAAAATGTTCATCATTGACCAAGACATGGAGCTCTGGGAACGTATAAAGAAAAGACCACACATACCAATGAAGCCTGGTACTTTAAGAGAAGAACAAGTGGCGAAAACTGAAGAAGATCCATTTGCACTTATCACAAGAGGATTAGCAAGGATACTCAAGATGAAAAAGCAGTTTCTAAACCGGGAGTACAGTGGCACATCAAAACACAAAGGTAAGCCATACAATTCCAATAAGAAAACTAAATCAATGGCTTGTTTTGAATGTGGTGATACAGAACATCTGGTCAAGGATTGTCCACAAAAGAAAAGGAATAAGTTTCGAAAGGACAACCGAAAGAAGAAAGCTATGATGGCTGCATGAAGCGATTCCGACTCCTCAAGCGACTCTGAATCCGAAACAGAACAGGCAAATCTCTGCCTAATGGCCGATCACGAGGAAACTCCAAAGAAGCATCTTGGAACTGTTGTAAGGGATCTAATTTCAAGCCCTACTGCTTTTCTGTTTGAATTTCTTCAAAATTTGTTTTTAAATGGAGAACATTTTATACATGAAACTAACATCTTGAAAGAGAAGCTTTTGGAACAGTAAAGGAGCCTAAGTGAAATGTCGCTGGAAATAAAAAATCTCAAGGCTTCTCAGTCAGCCTTTGACAGTAAAGTCAAGGCCTTGGAGACAAAAAATTATGTCTTGAAGCAAGATCTCTCCTCTCTAACTCTTTACACCAAGAAGTTAGAGAAAGAGAAGATCTCGTTGGCTGATAAGTGTAGAGACTAGCAGACCTCTCTCATGTGCTTTACCCAATCCAAGGCCAATCTAGATAGAATGTTAGGTGAGCACCAATCATCCCTAAACAAAAGTGGTATTGGATACAACAAGAATTTTCCAAAGAAAGCCCCTACCACTTTTGTGAAAGCTAAAGGAAATTGGTGCACACCCACATGACATTTTTTTTGTAAGAAGGGTCATGTTAAAACTACTTGTCCATATCGCAGAAATGATTCTTTTATAATTCGCAATACTTTTCCATTGTGCTTAAGAGAACAGGTAAAACAAATCTGGGTTCCTAAGGGGACTAGACCACCAAACATAGTCCATCCCGATTATAAATGTAAATTTGTAATTTGGTCTAGCCAGAAAGGTTGAATTTGGTTGTTTTGCAGGATATCACCAAGACCAAGGAGTTTAAATGGATACTTGATAGTGGTTGCTCACGGCATATGAGTGGAAAAAGCTCACTGTTTTCGAATCTAAAGAAGCAATCTACCGGCACAATTACTCTTGGTGATAAGGGAAAGTGTAACATAATTGGGATAGGTAAGATTAGTAAGGATTCTTCCAACTATATTGATGATGCCTACCTTGTAGAAGGATTAAAGTATAATTTACTTAGTATTTCTCAATTATGTGACAAAGGCAATATTGTTATTTTTTATTCCGAAAAATGTCAAGTCAAAAATAAAATTTCTGGAGATTTGGTCCTAACGGCCCCTCGCAATAATAACGTATATTCTATGAGCACTAACCAAGTAGCAGGAACAAGTTTAAAGTGTCTCAAGTCCTTGACAAAAGATCAAAGGCTTTGGCGTAGAAGACTAGGGCATGCAAGTATGCACACGTTGAACAAGCTTCAATCAAGGGACTTGGTTCGTGGTCTTCCCGATCTAAACTTCAAGGTAGATGAGTTATGCAATGCATGCTCACGAGGTAAGAAAACTCGAGGGTCATTCAAACCTAAAAAGGTAGTAAGTACATCTCGTCCTATTGAATTATTGCATATGGATTTATATGGACCTATGCGTGTCAAATCTCCCAAAGGTAACAATATATTCTTGTCATTGTTGATAATTTTTCACGATTTACTTGAGTTTCTTTTTTACGAGAAAAATCAGAGGCTTTATTTGAGTTTTCAAAACTTTGTAAGGAGTTACAAACCTTAAAAAACATGCCTATTGTTGCTATCCGTAGTGACCACGGGCGTGAGTTTGATCAACTTAAGTTTGATTTGTTTTGTTCAAAATATGGAATTTCACACAATTTTTTTATAAATTTTAAAATAATTTCATAATTATTATTAATATTATGAAATTGTTTGAATATTTTATATAATTTTACCATCTTATAAAAATATACGTGAATAACATATGGAGTATAACATATATCATATAAAACCCATATTTGTGACTAGTGAGATGTTGTCAGCAATATCCGATCAAATTTTTGTTAGGTGGAGGAGAAATAAAGACCGACCCACCTCATTTCCCTCTCCCAAATAACTGACATCCAAACCCATGAAAAATATTACATACACCCTTACGTAGGGGTGGACATGGAACAGGACGGGATTGAGCCAGGACGGGACTCGTCCCACGAAATTTTTACGGGGCGAAATTGACACTTTTTTTTGGGGGACGGGATAGTGTCTGGACGGGACGGGACGGGCCTTGTCCCGCAAATAAAAATAATAAAATATTATATAAATTTGCAAAGTGAAAAATGCTTTGATAATTCAATAATTTGTATAATATGTTGAATACGGTATTCTTCTCAACTATATTATTCAATAATAATATTATTATTATTAATACTAATATTATAACTATTCTTATTAATAATATTAATATTAATATGATAATACTATTATTATTAATAATATTAATATTAAAATTATAATACTATTATTATTATTAATATTAATATTAATATTAATATTATAATACTATTATTAATTCATACAATGATTATATAATTAATTATAATGTTCAACATATTTGGCTACATTATCTTACTAGATCGGGACAGAAAGGGATTGAGACGAGATTCAGCAGATACTGTCTCATTATCGATTGATAGTAGGGAAGAATACCGTAGTTAGCTATTTGCCTCTTGTAGCTCTAAATGGGTATAATCATGTTGACAAGCATCTCAAGATGGCGTTTGCTCTTACTAGTAGGCAAGAAGCTCTAATTGCAAACCTGAAGCTCCCTATGGCACAACAATGGCTTAAAGCTGCACATATACTTAGCCTTGGTCAGGTTATGAACCCCGCTACCTTTCGGTCCATTATTAAGTATCGTCTTGGGATTGAGTTGTTCCAGACGGGAGCCAAATGTCCTGCTTGTGAGAAAGGCATTTTGGATCAGTGGGGAGATCACGCCTTTGCTTGTGCTGCTGATATTGGTGTTAAGCACCGGCATAATATGGTGCATGATGTTTTATATTATGAGTGCCTCCAGGCTGGAATTTCGGTTCGTAAAGAGGCATCTACCGGCATCGTTAATGTCAAGGGAGGTGAGCTACGTCCAGCCGATATTATGTTCTATAACTGGTTTCAGGGCAAGGATACGTGTGTTGACATTACGGGTACTTCTATCTTTAGCTCTTCTGGTCTTTCAGGTTTCATTCCAGGTAGGGCGGCTAGGGTAGCTGCTGAAAACAAAAGGAAAAAATATGAGGAGGTTTGCAGAGAAAAAGGATATCATTTCCTACCGTTTTCCCTTTCAACTATTGACGACTTAGGTGATGATGTCATGGGCCTTCTCAAGTGGTTATGTGGGGACGCTAAGGGGATACTTGGAAACAGTAAGGATAGTTGTCACATTTTGATTAGAGTTGCTTTTATTATTCAGAAGGGTTGCGGAGCTCAGCTTGTTAGCCGGCTCCCATCCAATTTCATGTAAATATTTTGATAATAATAATAATAATAATAATAATAATAATAATAATAATAATAATAATAATAATAATAATAATAATAATAATAATAATAATAATAATAATAACAACAATAATAACTCTTCTCGCTGCTAGGGCAAGGCGATCAGGGCGGCGTTCGGCGGTGGCCGTCTCTCCGGAGGATCTCGGTGCTAGGGCACGACATACCTGAGGCCGGAGCGCTGCTAGGCAAAGGTGTTTCTTCTTCGGCGGAATCTGGGTAAGGCGCAACGTCTTCCTCGGCTCCCCTCTTGATTCAGCGTTCGGTGACCGTGTTTTGCGAGTCTCCTATTGCGGTTCAGTGTTCGGTGCCGGTGTTCGGCAATGGGGGTCTCCTTGGTGGTTTGTGGTGCGCCTGGAACCAATCAACTCGAACCAATAGATCACCGCTGCTTCATCGATAGTTGCTTGGACTAGGCTCGTCGGGGTCGCCCTGGCTCGTCGGTCTTCATCTTCTCCAGGTTTGTCTTCTATCTCTTGGGCGGGTGGTGCTGGTGGTGCGTGGCTGTGAGGGTTGGTCAGGCCGGTTGTGGCGGCGCCGGTGTGTGCTGTGTCGCTCTTGTTCAGTTTCCACGTTTGTATCGTTGCTTGTCCAGGATTTGCTTCTGGTTGGCTTCCATTTGTTGTTTATTTGGCATTGCTATTGGAGCTATTTGCTCCTTTTGGTATTATTTGTTTGTACTGGTGGCATCGTTTATTCTCCGCAATTCGTCAAGTTTTTCAAGTTGTGCATGAGGATGTCTCTCTCTCAATCAGATGGCCGGTTTCATTGCCCTTTTCGGGGGCATGAGGGGTGTAGGGATGGTCGTCCGGCGAATACTGGTCTCACGCCAAAGTATTTTGTTGATCACCTCTCTAGGCATTTCAGTACTCTAGAGGCAGTTGAGAAGTACAAGAGGGTCATTTCTTCAGACAGATTTGTTTATGATTTGTTAGCTGCCAACCTTGAACAGGCGGGTCGTTGGTTGTGTGGCACGTGTGTACGCAATCACACGGTCAGGATGGCATGCAAGCATGGAGGTATAGGAATCCCTATCGCTAGGCCGGGGTGTGGTGGTAACAGTGAGTCGTTTGTCATCTATGGTATTCCTAGACCGTCTGGTTCCCCATGTTTGTCGGCTCCTATTTGTCAGATCTCCACGGAGGTCCGTGATGTTGATACAACTAGGCCAAGGGAATTGGTTTTTTATGAGCATTTATTTGAGCGTTTCCTTGAGCAACGGTTGGTGACTTCCAAAAGTATCCCTTATAAGCTTCGTCTTGATTTTGGGAGGGTGTATCTTGAAGCTCTTTCAAGGGTTATTGCTCAACCATCGGATGTTTCTTGTTGGGTTCAGTTGTTTGTTCTCCCGGTATGTGTTCTAAGTCTAGTTGCACGGGATCGGCCTAAAGGCATTTCTGATAGTAGGAAAAGGGATCAGGTTGTGTCTATGGATGCTGCCTTGGCCTTGTGGAGAGAGCCCAGATGGAGGCAATCTCTGGTTCATGATATACTCACTCCCTCTGCCTCTTGCGACTCTGATATGTTAAAGAAGAACAAAGACATGTCTTAGTTTGAGTTAAATGTGGTTCAGTGTAAACGGAAAATGGGAGATGGGCATTATGCTGCTGCTATTAGGGTACTCACGTCCTCGGGGGTTGCTCCGTTCAATGATGAAACAGTTGCTGAGCTTCTTGCTAAGCACCCTATTTCTCCCCCGCCGGTTGTTTCAGGTGATCCTTTCTCAGCTCCGGCTTTGTCGGTTAGTAAAGAGTTAGTTCTCAATAGGATCAGGAGCTTCCCCAAGGGTACCTCTTGTGGAAATGATGGTCTTAGAGCGCAACATTTCATTGAGATTCTGAGTGGAGCTTGTGACGGCATCGCCAGTGAGCTTCTTGCAGCCATTACGAGTGTTGTTAACCTTTTTCTGCCGGGTGTTTGTCCTCGGGCACTAGCCGAATTTGTTGCGAGTGCTCCCTTGACTCCATTGTTGAAACCTGGAGGGGGTGTTCGCCCTATTGCGATAGGATCTATTTGGAGGAGGCTGGTTTCTAAATCGGCTGCTTCTATCGTCGTTAAGGAACTCAGTAGTTATTTAGGTACACACCAGTTTGGAGTGGGTGTGTCCGTGGGTGGGGAAGCAATCCTTCACTCAGTTAACATGCTTCTGTTTGATAAAGGTATGGATAGCAACAGGTCCTTACTGCTGGTGGACTTTTCTAATGCATTTAATCTCGTTGATAGAAGCGCATTGATCCGCGAAGTGCGCACCCGGTGTCCCTCCATTGCTCCATGGGTAGAATTCTGCTATGCCCAACCCGCTCGTCTCTATTGGCGGGATGTTCCTTTGCGCTCTTGTCAAGGTGTGCAACAAGGTGATCCTCTTGGTCCGATTTTGTTTGCTCTAGTGTTGCACCCGCTTGTCTCCAAAATTAGTAAATCTTATGCTCTTGACATCAACGCTTGGTACTTAGATGACGGTACTCTAGCAGGGGATACCGGTGAGGTTGCTAAAGCTCTTGATATTGTGGTGAAGGAGGGGCCGAAGTTGGGGCTATTCATTAACATTCAGAAAACTGAACTATTATGGCCAACTGTAGACCCGAGGAGCTTCGAAGTTGGTTTGTTCCCGCCTGACATTTCCAAACCCGAATTGGGAGTGAAATTGTTAGGTGGATCGGCCAGTAGCAGTGGTACATTTTGTAATAGCTTGGTTATGAAGAGAGTTGATAAATCGCTAGAGATTCTAAAGGCTGTGAGGAAGCTAAAGGATCCCCAATGTGAATTGCTCCTTCTAAAGAATTGTATTGGGGTCTCTTCGAACGCGCCCCCCCCCCCCCCTCATGCCCTCCCTGGTGCAATTAGTTGTTTCGATGATGAGTTTCGGGTCTCCCTTGAACATGTTATTACTGTAGGGGGTCCGGGGTTTGGTTCATGGCAATGGCGTCAGGCCATGCTTCCGTTAAAACTTGGTGGGTTTGGTGTGCTCACTGCGCACGATGTTAGTCATTTTGCTTTCATCGTATCTCGTCTTCAAACGGCTAAGCTCCAAACTTCTATTTTGAGTAATTCAACGCCATCGCCGTCTAGGTGTCCTGACATTGGCTCTGACAATGTTCTCACCCAATCCATCTCGAGGTATGTCACTTGTGTTGGTTCGAATATTGATGACTTGGTTGTATCCCTCGCCCCCAAAAAATTCATGTCAGTATTGGCGGATCGATACTTCAAGTTCATTGACGACAACTTAGTGACTATGCTCAGTCCGACGCCAAGGCAGCTACACATTCTACAAGCTGTGAGAGGGGAAAGAGCGCAAGATTTTTTGTTGACTGTTCCCATTGAGGGTCTTGCTCAGACCATGCCATCTCGACAGTTTCGTTCTGTTCTCCAATACCATCTGTCGATCCCTATGTTTAGTGGCTATTCGACTTGTCCTAGTTGTGAGCTTGACGAGATGGACACATTTGGAGACCATGCTTTACATTGCAGCCGAGGCATCGGTTCTAAGCACCGGCATAACATGGTTCGAGATGTTTTGGCAGACATTTGTTATAAAGCGGGCATTGCAGTTCAGAAGGAAGCTCATACAGGTATGAGCAGTGATGACGGTGTTGAGCTAAAGCCGGGTGATCTGCTTGTTTATGGATGGGACAAGGGGAGAGACACTTGTATCGATGTGGTCAGGGCTTCACCGTTCACGACTAGAGCCAATGACTCATTTGTACTTGGCAAGGCGGTCTCTCAAGCCACTGAAAGAAAGAAGAAAAAGTACGCTGATGTTTGTGTTGTTAAAGGGTATGGCTTCATGGCTTTTGCGTTCTCCACATTTGGTGAATTGGGAGTCGATGCTATTGGTTTTTTAAAGCAGGTTCAGTTGGTTATGAGAAGACACGGGTCGTCATCCGTTAATGGCGATTTCATATTTCATAGAGTTGGTTTTACTATCCAAAAAGATGTTGGAGCTCAATTTGTTACGAGGCTCCCATCTAACTTTATGTAAGTCATTTCTATAATTATAATAATAATTATTATTATTATAATAAATAAAAATAAAAAAATAATAATAATAATACCTGGAAACAGTAGGAAGGACCTATCGCAGTGTGCTTAACTATCGATTGGGTGTTCCATTGTTCACGGTGTCTAGGCCTTGTCCCGCTTGCTCTCGAACCTTTGTTGGTGATGTACATGGTGATCATGCTGTGTCATGTGCTGGTACTGTGGCCATCAAACATCGTCACAACCTCGTTCGCGACACCTTATTGGATATCTGCTACAGGTCCGGGATTTCTGTCGGTAAGGAGGTTGATATTGGTTTGGTTGATGGGCATGGTAGGCCCCTTTGGCCGGCGGATTTGCTCCTTTATTCTTGGGACAGGGGGCGTGACCTGTGTGTCGATTTGACAGGGTCCTCCCCCTTGACTCAGTCTGGATTGTCTGACTTTGTGTCTGGCCGTGTTGTGGTTGATGCTGCTCACCGTAAGTGTGTCAAGTATCGAGATTTGTGCACGACTGCTGGTTATGGTTTCTTACCTTTCTCCTTCTCTTCGTTGGGGGAGCTGGATACGGATGTTGTTGCTTTGCTGAAGCGGATTCAGAAATTCTCGATATCTCAGGATGCCGGAGCCCGTGCTGCAGCCTATATTTTTACTAGACTTGGTTTTGCTATTGCTAAGTGGGTGGGAGCCCAGATAGTATCTCGGCTACCCACTAATTTCTTGTAAATAGTAATTGGTTAATATAATAATAATAATAATAATAATAATAATAATAATAATAATAATAATAATAATAATAATAATAATAATAATAATAATTAATGATCGAAGTTAATGAAGTAAATATTCATACCCTTACTTATTACGGACTTGTTAATACTAAGTTTAAATCTAGATAGTCAATTAATTAATGTGTGTTTCTCTAAATGTCACAAAATTAAGTTGGGTTGGGTCTCTTTCAGTGACCAAGGTGGGAAACTAGGAAGCCGGCATGTAGCTTCCAATTTCGACGTACAAACCACAAACGAGTCCTCGTCATACTCTGGCAGTCTGGCCATTATGCGCTGGCTATCAGTTCTAATATTCAACGAATTGAAAGTTACATCTGCAAACAAAAAAGAAAATTAATTATGACAACACCTACCTCCTTTTTTTTTTTTGGTGTTGTTATATACACCACAAATCCAAGGTCAAAAAATGCACGTCGTTAAGGACGTGCATGTCTTGTGACTAATTAATATTTAAAAAAAATTAATTAACCCCTTTTAACCATGCATGTCGATAAGGACGTGCATGATTTGGGGTGTATATAGTGAGCACGTTTTTTTTAATATAAAAAAACCGAGAAATAACAGGTTAAGGGTCGAACCAGGAGGAGGCCGAAAAAAGCCCCATTTGAAGAACCGATAACGGAAAGAGGGTTCATCCGTCTGTCAACTTGTCGACCTCTCTAGGTTCAGGTACGTCTGAGCTCGAATTATTAACAAAAAAAAACCCGAGAAATAAATTTGAAACAATCCACACCTACCTCATTAATATGGATCAAGTATAATGCTCGTAGTGACCCCCTAGGAAGTCAAGTACCCGTGGTTGCATCCTTTTTTAATACCCAGTCGGGGTGGTCTAGTGGTCTGGAGTAAGGAGTGGTAAGGAGGTCTTGGTTCGATTCTTACCCACGTCCCTTTCCTTGAATTTATCCGGTTTGCCTTACTCTCTACTAGTGAGTCGAGTTGTGTGTCCGTATGGAATATATGACAAGAGTGTAGTGTTGGAGTATTGCTAAAGTAAACAACATGTTATTTTATGATGTAAATTTTGTTGAATAAAAAGCACTATTAACATGCCACTTTACAAAATTAGTACTTAATAAAGTAAACAAAATTAATAATTAAGATTATAAGTGTATTTTTTTATTTGAGTAAAATATAATAGAATAACATTGTTTTTATTAATGAAGAAGTATACAATTAGATTTTTTTTTGTGTGCAAAGGAGGGCTACAAGTACAACCCTATATTATTAATATAGAAATAATAGTTAGTCCCTCAAAGAGGGTACATTACTAGCCATGAAAGAGGAAGTAGATACACTGTCATGTTTAGCAAATTACTGATTCATTGAAAATCACATATCTGCTATGGATCACCTTCTTCTTTTCATCATCCCAAATGCGATAACCAAACTCAGCATCGTCATAGCCAATGAAAGTGCATTTCTTAGATTTCGGATCAAGCTTATTCCTGCCATGATCACTAATATGCACATATGCCATGCAACCGAAAACTTTCAAATGCGAAAGTTTTATCTCTTTACAGCTCCATACCTCTTCTAGTATTTGGTAATCTAACAGACCCAATGTACCTCGATTGATCAAGTAAGTTGATGTATTAACTACTTCTACCCAGAAATGCTTTGGTAGTCCTGACTGAATACGAATACTTTTGGCTCTTTCTGTCAACGTTCGGTTCATACGTTCAGCTACACCATTTTGTTGAGGTGTACCTAGAACCGTTCTCTCCATTCAGATCATATGCTCATAACAAAAGCTTTTGAACATGGTATCTACATACTCACCACCATTGTCGGTTATAAGCCTTTTAACTTTCACACCTGTCTCATTTTCAAACATAGTTTTCCATCTTTTGAAAGCCACAAAAACATCAAACTTGTATTTTTAAAAAGTACACCCATACTTTCCGAAAGTAATCATCGATGAAAGTCACAAAATAGTGCTTTCCGCCAATGGATGCAGTAGTGGTTGGCCCCCAAACATCGGAGTGGACAAGCTCTAGCTGATTCTTCTTTGGAGATCTGCCATTTGTTTGAAAGCTTACACTCTTCTACTTTCCGAGTATGCAATCTTCACACATGCCCATTTCAACTGATCGTAAACCGGCCTGGTGATGTCCATGTTTTGTGCCATGTTTTATACTTACTTTAATATCGATTTCTGCATGCATTTCATACATTTGGGTTAGAATAGTACAGAATCTATGTAGTTTATGCTTATTACCCAAATTATGGAATCTACACCAGTTTCTGTTTAATTTCGCAGAAATCGAGGCAAATTACAGCAGTTCAAAGAAAGGGGGAAAAGCTCGAAGCAAACTACAGAAAGTCCGAGGTCAATGAGTAGCGGAACTTGGACAAATCGAGCTGGAAACGAGAAAATCGAGTCGACACAGACTGGTCGATATCGAGTACCATAAGTCGATATCGAGTAAAGCAGCCGATTTCCACCTGAAGAAGCAAAAATCGAGCGAAGCTTAAGAGAGCTGGTCAATATCGAGTACAGCAACTCGATATCGAGTAACCCAAAAATCGAGCAGAGATCTAGAATCGACCTAGCCAGCTGAAGAAGAAAGGAAGAAGTCGATATCGACTAAGTCAAGTCGATATCGAGTTGAGGCAAGTCGATGTTCATCCCTAGAGCTGAAATCGAGTTGCTGAGCTGAAGTGAAGAAAAGCCAGATCGATATCGAGTGAGGCTACTCGATATCGAGTGGATCAACAGTGGCCTATTTCGAGCTTGTCCGAGTCTTGTTAAGGTTCTATCCCGAATCCAATGGAGATATTTCCGAGAGAAGATTCCCAACACATGAAGATTTAGATATTTTTATCTTTTTATCTATCCTAAGGGTTGAACAATTAATTACCCTAGGATTTATCTTGTTTTATCTAGTTTAGATTTATTTATTTCCAAGTAGAATTATATCTTCTAGTTAGATAGAGACATAGATAGAATTTCCTTCCTTGATTAGCAAGGATTGGAAGCCTATAAATAAAGCCCATGGGGCTAGTTTTTCATGAATTCAATTTTAGAGAAGGAGAAGAGGTAGTAAGTAGAGAGAGAGAGAGCGAGTGGAGGCCGAGAAGAGTTAAGGAGAGAGAGCAAGTTGGCTTCGATCGGTTGTAAGCTCTGTTTAGTTAATTAATGCAAGTTTCTTTTCCATCAATGATGTCTGCAATTGCGATGAAGAGCGAGTAGTCCACCTACTTCTAGGATTGGGCTAAGCCCGACGATAGCCATGCATGCGTGTTTGAGGTAAAGATCCGACCTTTATTATGTTTTGAGCATCTACTACCCTTTATATGTTTATTACCTATTTAATAGAGATCCATGTTAACAACTTGGATTATAAACATAAAATTGGTAGATACAATTAGGGTTTCTTGAAAGAGTTGTCTAATTGTTGAAAAAGGCGAAAGCTTGATCTTTCGATGGGATTTGCATGATTATCGTTATTTATCTTGCCTTATGCATGTTTGGTTATCGTTGTTGCAAACCCTGATCTTGGAAGTTTTCTTTTACATAAAGTTTATTCCAAAATCTCAAAAGCTTTGTTCTTTTATTTTCCTACTGTCCCCTACTCGATATTGACCAACCCTTGGTCGATATTGACTTCTAATTTTCGATCCAGAAAGATCGCTGCTTGTTTGTGTTTCTGCAGAGAACAGGCCGATTTTGAGCAATTTGGTCGATATCGACTGACCCAGGTCGATATCGAGTCAGCCTTGTCGATTTTTGCCTGACGTCTGCAAAACCCCGGAATCGACTAGAACAAGGTCGATATCGACTCCCTTCAGTCGATATCGAGTCGATCCCCTTAGTCGAAATCGACGTGAGATTTCTCTGCTGCCTGAGATCCGCTGACACGCTTCCTCGAGGATCGATCCTGACTTCATGTTGCTACATCGGGAGGAAGTCTTGTAACCATTTGCGTAGGCACGAATCTGGTTTGATTTATTTTATTATATTTTGAACTTGATTTCCTCCTTTAACACCTGGAAGCTTTCCCTTCGAATGCATGAGTTTCATCCCTTTCTCACTCATCTGGTCAAGTCTCTGGTGCCACATTTTGGAATCTTCATTCCCTGATGCAACTGCAATTGAGCAGTGCTCCTGTTGTCATGTAAAGAGTACCGCTCTTCTTTCCATGAACTGTTATCATTGCACCCTTTGAAATCTTCCATTTATCACCATTGAAAAATTCTATCATAGCCTTCATATGTCGACTGCCTTACTGATATCAAGTTCTTTCTTAGATCATGAATGTGTTGAACGTCCTTTAGCTCCCAAACAAAGCCATTCAACTTAATCTTCACTTCACCTTTACCGACAATTGAACAAGGTTGATCATCGCCAAGTTATACATTTCCAAGGTTCCCCTAACATAGCTTTCAAAGAGCTCTTTCTTCGAATTAGCGTGAAATGATGCTCTAGAATCTAACACCCAAGATTCATCCTCCCTCTCTAAGGAACATATCAATGCATCATCTCATCTAGAATTAAAGCTAACATTTGGCTCCACCTTTGTCTCTTATTTCTTTGGAGCGCTCTTGCATTGGTTTTTGTAGTGCCCGATTTTCGCACAATTCTAACACTCGATGGTCTTCGAGCTAGAGGAATTATTGGGATTCCTTGACCTCGACCTCTTATCTTTTGATATGGCTTGATTGTTCGATCTTCCGTGTCCATTTCCTATGGTTGAATTTCTCCCTCTTGACTCTGTACGTAAAGCTGAAGAGATTGATGATTCACCCAACCCTCGTTATCGGATCTCTTCCCTGAGCAGCAAATCATGAACATCATCGAAGTTTAATATATTGCTTCCCGATGAGCTACTCACAGCCGTGATAGTAGCATTCCAGATATCTAGAAGAGAAGACAAAAGTATCAAGGCTCGTACTTCTTTATCAAATTCAATCCCAACTGAACTCAACTGGGTTGTGACTGTGTTGAGTTCCTTGAGATATTGAATTACCGATGCGCCTTCTGTCATCCGCAAATTGAATAATCGTCTCATCAAATGAACTTTGTTAGAGGCAGATGGCTTCTCGTACATATTAGAAAGGGTTGCCATAAGACCTGCTGTGGTTGTTTCCTTTGCTATGTTGTTGAAGGCAACATTGCGTGATAACGTCTGTCAGATAAATCCAAGGGCTTGTCTATCAAGAAGATTACAATTTTCATCCTTCATGCTCTCTGGATTTTTTTTCTCAGAGACGATGATAAAGATTTTTTTGATACAAGTAATATTCGATCTGCATCTTCCAAAATCCGAAATCTGCACCATCGAACTTGTCGAGTTTCACCTTTCTATCGTCTACAATCATCGCTCCTAGTCCTCCCACTCAAAATCTGATTCCCCTTTTAGCGTGTTCACAACCTCGCTCTGATACCAATTATTAGGGAAAAATACCGGAACTATTCCGATTTATCAGATTGGTTAGAATGAAATAGATAATATAAAAACACACACGTGTTTGTCTCTAACTCTTCTATAAAACTTTTATTAAAAAGGTAAAGATACAAAATGTGTTTACAACACTCACTCCAACTTACACTCTAGAATTTTGCGCTTAAAATCCTCTCAAAAGCTTCTCTCTATTTAATGCTATAAACTATAAGATTTTATCTCTGTGTTTTATATTGGGATATCATACAAAAGAAATCTTATAGGTTTACAAGAAAGCAAATTGGAGATGGAAATTCTATCATCAATACTCACCTTCACTTTTGTTTACTTTATTTAAAAATGCATTCTAAAGAATGGTAGATTCTCTTTCATTTAACTTAAATTAGAGAATACTAATTAATTCTTTAACACAACCTCCACGGTTTCTTACATGTAGGTATATATGTACATGCATATAAACATATATACACACTCATGACTGATCCGACACGTCCAACCTCTTCATCTCTCCATACTCCCCGTTTCCAACCCACTCCACCATATAAAGCCTGCAAGGCGCCCCGTGCTTATCCGACCCGCTAACTAGGGTCTGATCCCCAAAATCCAGAGCGCACGTGCTCACCTGGTCCTCCGGGGTAACCTCGACCCAACTGAAAAGCCGGTTGTCCCTCCTGACCCAAACGCACACCCTCGGGCCCTAACACTTGCCCCACACGTGCTCCACTCACCTCCACTGCCCTATCGACGTGTTGTACACGTCATTTCTCTGCTTGGAGCTCCCCTGGTGTTTTGTGTCGTACTCGCTCACGATCTAGAACTTGGACTCAATCATCAGCCTAGAGCACTCGTCGTGCTACTCGGTCATCTAGGTCAACTCGTTCCACTCATATGAGTCTATACTATAGGCCCATGATGTATCAAGTGCATTTTACAAACGGCCGTGCCCGCTCACGATCAGGATCTACTCGTCGACAAACCCAATCACGAAGAGCGATCGCTTCCCCGACATTTACCGGCCCCGTCGAGACCACTTTCGAGTCTGAAAATCATAGATGAATATGCCGGTGATCGGTTCGTAGGTATACGGGTTCCACCCCCCCCACCCCTTAATCAAAATCAGCTTCCCTAGCCTGTGAGCTTGTAATATAAGACCGAATCAAACTAAATTGATCCCCAATTGTACTAAAATAAAGAAATTAAATAAAAGATTGGGGATACTTGCATGGCAGAAAAGGGGTCTTCGGTTGCATTTGGGGTAGGAGTCAACTCACTCCCATGTCTAGCTCACCGAGTCAAACACGGAGATGCCGAATTTTTATTTGCTTTCTTAAAAAATGTGTCAATATTTAAAACGACATGTTTTAATTAAAGGAGGGAGTATTATATAAGGTACTTTTGGTTTTATTTGGCATCTCCGTGTTTGACTCGGTGAGCCAGACATGGGAGCGAGTTGACTCCTGCCCCAAGTACCCCAACCGCCTTATCCTTTTCTCCATACAAGTATCCTTAATCTTTTGTTCAATTTATTTATTTTACAACAATTGGGGATTGATTTAGTTTGATTCGACCTCAGATTACAAGCTCACAAGTCATAAGGGAAGCTGATTCTGATGAGTGGGTGGGACCCTGATGCTTACGACCTGATCACCGATGTATTCATCTATGATTTCCGAACTTGGAAGTGGTCTTGGGAAATGCGGGGGAAGCGATCTCTCTTTGCGATTGGGTCTGCTGACGGGCAGGTCCTAATCGCGGGCGGGCACGACGGTTTGAAGAACACACTTGATACAACATGGGCCTACAGTATAGACTCGAACAAGTGGAGTGAATTAACCCGAATGAGCATCTCGCGCGACGAGTGCTTTGGGCCGATGATCAGATTCGAGTTCTAGGTCATGATTAGGTACGACATCAAACACCAGGGGAGCTTTAAGCAAATCAGTGACATGTAAGACACGTCGGCGGGGCAATGGGAGCGAGTATAGGACAAGTGTTAGAGCTCGAGGGTGTGCGCTAGGGTAAGGAGGGACGATCAACTTTTCAGTTGGGCCAAGGTAACCCTGGAGCCCCGGGTGAGCATGTGCACCATGAATCTTGGGGATAGGCCCTAGTTAGCGGGTCGAATCGGCACGGGGCACCTTGCAGGCTTTATATTGTGGAGTGGGTTAGAAACGGGGAGCACGGAGAGATAAAGAGGTTGGATGTGCCGGATCAGTGCAAGACACATCTCTACCTATTTTATGGCGGCAGATCTAAGCTGCTACACTGGCTTGCTACTTCAAAGGTGCATACTTGCAAAATCATAGACCAAATCCTATCCTTACATATATAAGAGGTTTGGTCTTTGAGACAAAGGAAAGAACACTTTTATCCTTACATATATAAGAGGTTTGGTCTCTGGGCCGAATGGATCATCATCATTTTTCATGATTTTGATCAAGATTTAAAAGCTTTCTTATACCTTAAATAAATGCATCTCAACTTATATTTTTCCTAGCTTCATAGTCATTGAATGATGAATCAGGCACAAAACACATCTGAAGACACTATTTTTATTTAGGTATTAGTTTAGAGACTGTTCATTGTTTGAATTCATCATTCAATCTAAACTACAATGTAACCTATACAATTCTTGTAAATTGTAATTGTTCAACAACCACAATACGTACCTAACACCTCCACACTTATCACCATCTACATACTTGTACATATATGTATGCATGTGTGCCATCCAGTCTCCACGCTTTCTTACATGTATGTATGTACATGTATGTGTCCATACACACACATGACTAATCCAACACGTCTAACCTCTTCATCTCTTCATACTTCTCGTTTCCAACCCACTCCACCATATAAAGCCCGCAAGGCGCCCCGTGCTGATCCGACCCGCTAACTAGGGCCTGATCCCCAAGATCCAAGGCACACTTGCTCACCAGGGCATCCGGGGTCACCTCGACCCAACTGAAAAGCCGGTTGTCCCTTTTGACCCCAACACACACCCTCGGGCCCTGTCACTTGCCCCACACGTTCTCCACTCACTGCCCCATCGACGTGTCGTACACGTCACTGTTTTAAGCTTCCATGGTGTTTGATTTCGTACCCGCTCACGGCCTATAGAACTCGGACCCAATCATCAGCCCGGAGCGCTCATCACACGACTCGCTCATCTGGGTCAACTTGCTCCACTCGTCCGATTCCATATTGTAGGCCCAGGCTGTATCAAGTGCATTCTTCAAACGACCGTGCCCGTCCGCGATCAGGATCTGCTCGTCAGTAGACCCAATCGCATGCGAAGAGCGATCGCTTTCCCGACATGTCCCAGCCCCGGGACCACTTTCGATTCGAAAATCGTAGATGAATACGCCGGTGATCGAGTCGTAGGTATCCGGGTCCCACCTGTGAGGCTGTCACCCACTTTTTTGCGGGTTTTCATCCGCAAAATTAATGCGGGTGGAGCGGGTACCCGCGGATTATTTCCAACCCTACCTGCCCATTAAAATCAGCTTCCCTTGCAAGCTTGTAATATGAGGCCGAATCAAACTAAATCAATCCCAAATTGTGCTAAAATAAAGAAATTGACTAAAAGATTGGGGATACTTGCATGGCAGAAAAGGGAAAGGCAATCGGGGTACTTGGGGTAGGGGTCGACTCGCTCCCATGTTTAACTCACTGAGTCAAACACAGGGATGTCGAAAGCCCGCGGGCCGGAGCTGTCGAGCTTCGGATCAGATTCTGGGCCGAATGCAGCATGGGGGATGGTCTGGATGAGGCAGGCGGCGAGACGGGTTTGTCCGGTCGGGTGGCGGATGAGGTTGAAGTCAGAGCTGTGGAAAAGGTGGCACAAGGGGCAGCGGTCGGATGCGGGGAGGTGGTGGGTGGAGTAGTGGGAGAGGGCGAGGCATTCGGATTTTGCTTTTAAAAATGCAACCCAAGTATATCTAGAAAAATCATCAACAACAACTAGCATGTACTTTTTACCATTGGGAGATTTGACTCGCATAGGACCACATAAATCCATATGTAAAAGTTCAAGGGGTCTAGAAGAACTTACAACCTTTTTGGGTTTGAAAGAGCTACGTGTTTGTTTACCTCGTGTGCATGCATTGCACATATCAATACCTTTGAAGTCCATCTCAGGTAGCCCTCTTACAAGCCCTTTGGTTACAAGCTTCTGTAGTGTATGTGGACTCACATGACCGAGTCTCCTGTGCCAGAGCTTTGGATCGTCCGTCAAAGCCTTTAGACAGGTTAAGCTTCCTTGTGCCACTTGATCAGCATTTACGGCGTATATATTGTTGTAGCGATATGCAGTCAAAATAACTTCACCTGTATCTTCTCTGCACACTATACATCTTTTGTTGTTAAATCTGACATTGTTACCACTATCACATAATTGAGTGACACTAAGCAGATTATACTTCAAACCATTAACAAGATAGACATCTTTAATACTATGGCTGGAATCACTTCCAACACTACCAATACCAACGATGTCGCATTTTCCTTTGTCACCAAGAGTGATTGTTCCCGTGGATTGCTTCTTTAGATCATGAAAGAGAGAACTCTTCCCATTCATATACCTCGAGCATCCACTATCAATAATCCATTTGTGTTCTTTCACCTTGGTGATCTCCTGCAAGACAAACATCAACCTTTGTGGCTAGACTAATAAGCAAATTTGGATCCATTGTTGGGGTAAACCATATTTGGTAAAATAGTGCCTTTTGGAACCCAAACTTGTGTTATCCGTTCTTTTCTCAAATGAACAGGAAATGTATTGTGAATAATATATGGATCCTTTCTTCTATAGGGGCAGGTCTCTTTTACATGTCCCTTTCTAGCACAATGATGACATATAGGAGAGGTTCTGCTTCCTTTTGCCTTTACAAAAGTGGTAATGTGTTGCTTCTTTAAAAACTTTGGATTGTAACCAATACCACTTTTGTTTAGAGAGCTTTGTTGCTCACCCAACATCCTATCGAGAGTACCTTTGGATTTGGTAAAACTTATGAGGGATGTCTGTTGGTCTTGAATTTTATTATTCAGGGAGATCTTCTCGTTCTCTAAGTCATGATGCTCATTTCATAGAGAGGAGAGATCTTGCTTGAGTTCAGATTTCTCCGAATCAAGTGTCTTGACTTTAATATCAAGACCTGAATAAGAAGCTTCAAGACTTTTGACCCTCATAGACAGATCCTCAATAGTTCTTTCTTGGTCCACATTTCTCTTAATCAGCATGTTAGTTTGAGCAATAGGCTTCTCTTCATTGGCAGTCATATTGGAAAGGAATTCCGATAATACCTCTTTTGGACTTGCCATAAGTTCTCTTACAGTAGCTTCAAGCTTTTCATCGTGGGATTCATCTTCTGAGGCCATAAGACAAATGTTTGCCTTCTCATCGTCGGAGTCAGAGTCGGAATCACTCCAAGTAGCCACCATGGCTTTCTTCTTCCATTTTTCACCCTTCTTGGACTGGCTCTTTGTCTTTTGAGGGCAGTCCTTCACAAGATGATCTGTTTCACCACATTCAAAACAAGACAAAGGTTTAGTCTTCTTTTCATACTTGTTGTATTGAGGCTTACCTCGAAATTTTGAAGACTTTGATCCATCCTTGTTGTTGAATTGCTTCTTCATTTTGAGAATTCGAGCAAGGCCTCTTGTGATGAGAGCAAAAGGATCATCCTCATCGTCATCCTCATCTTCGGATTCAGATCCATCTTTGGAC